>OY720385.1:22146858-22501858 GCA_963082945.1 Cerastis leucographa
GAAGTGTTAAAGAAATAAATAATTATTTCTTTAACACTTCAAGATTAATAATACTAATTTAATGATGAGTTTCCCCTATCTGTTGACAAAAATAACCTGAACGTTTGTTGGATACGTCATGAAGAGTTCCATTAGTATCAGGCTGTGTGTACACACAGCCTGATACTAATGGAACTCTTGGAACTCGTACAAGTGGTAGGCAGCGCATGCGGGTGTGTTATCCTGTAGATAACGCTATCAGTGATGTAACTCGCGGAAATCATTGTCTACGTACCTACTTGTAACGTTGTCAGTGTTTCAGTGACATTTGTATTACACTGGATTTAGTTTTCCTACTTAGATATTCATTTCAAGTTGAAGTTATTGAATGGACTTGAATTGAAACTGATTGGTTTTCGGTACCTACTTATATATTTAATAACTAGCTGTCCCACGCAACTTCGTCTGCGTCACATTTTCCCCGTTTTCGCAACATTTTTCATTGCTGCTCCGCTCCTATTGGTCGTAGCGTGATGATATATAGCCTATGTCCTTCCCCAGGTTGAAACCTATCTTCTTACCAAATTTCATTAAGATCAGATCAGCCGTTTAGTCGTGAAAAGGTAACAAACAAACAAACAAACAGAGTGACATTCGCATTTATAATATTAGTATGGATGGAAAGGGTGGTAAGAAAAATGTACTTTACAGATTCTGTAAAGTACAAATTATAACACCCCTTTTTTTCAGGTGCAAATGTGGCCTAACGAAATCTTACATAACACTGAATATAAATTGCAGTATAAATTATAAGAACACAAGTAATTGTGTTGGACGAACACATTATGATGTATTATCATAATAAATGGATAAGCATACAAATTAATCAGTACTTATAACACTAACATAATGTAGCCAATCAAAAGGCAGTAAATCATCCGCGGTAAAAAGTTATGAATAATTGTCTGAAAGTGAAATATTAAAAAGAACTGGTTGGTGCAGTAACTGTAGGTATTTCTGTTAATAAATTATCTATTTATTTTGATTGGGGACTCATTGAGCACTAAGTGGATGTTTAAGATTCTACTCAGTAGGCATTGTAGTGTATAGACATTCATAGTTGTGTGTAACTCTGTCGTCTCGAGCAACGCACGCGCGGAGTCGCGGGGCGGGGGGGGACTGCCCGACCGACCGCCGCAGAGGAAAGACGCGGACGTTTGCTGCGAGCCGATATCGGTCTGTTACTTGTTATTTTCTAACATTGACTCCTGATACCTACAGTACATTACATTTGGCGACGAGACAAACTGTGAGTTTGAAGTATTTTTGCCTTTAATAACAAAAGGAAGGAGATTATGCACGCACGTGGTGGGTGAATAACCTACAAGTTACCTACCTATTTGAGTTCGAGTCTCAGTATTTATTACCTATTTATCTGTAAAAGAAATGTTAATGGGTAAAATATGGTACTCCAGTAGTTATTTTAACGCTTTATACGCGGCATTTTTGTTGTTTTAGATTGTAAATATTATTCTGAGCATATTTGATACCATTGCTATCTTTTCGTCCATTTTTCTTTGGCAAAGGTAGCTAAGCCTATACAGCCATGTCTGATTTCGTTTTGCTTTTGCTTTTTGGATGCCATTGCAAACACAAACCACAGAAAAAAATAAAATAAAGATTGTACGTGATGTATCTGTGTTGAATACGAGGCTTTTAGCTACTTTATACAGTTTGTGCAGAATGTGCGTTTTGCTTGTGCAGAATAAACATTTTCTTCTTTCTTTCTTTATTATGAATTTAATGAATTGGTCCACAGTATTACTTAGTTACATGCCTATAAAATTAAGTGTGTACTTGTTGTTATCATTGTTACTAACTGATGTTGACTGTATAAAACATTTTGGACTAAAAAAAAATAGAAGGAAAAGTAAAATAAATACGTACTCACTTGGCCGCGAGTTGCGTAGGTATTCTTTTGTTCGCGTTTTAGGTATCTAGGTTTCTATGAGAGTACATGGATCTACGGGAGTGACATACCTACATATTTTCAATCATACCAACTTTTTTCGTTAAATTACGACTAGGCATTAAATTGAGACTGGGCATTCAATTGCGACTGAGCATTAAATTGCGGAGATTTACCGGTATAGCATTAAATTGCGGATATCGATGAATACTTAGCGTACGACTTGCATTAAATTGCGAAAATTTACCGGTATAGCATTAAATTGCGGACATACCTACATGGCATTAAATTGCGAAGATGCACCGGTATAGCATTAAATTGCGGACGTACCTACATGGCATTAAATTGCGAAGATTTACCGGTATAGCATTAAATTGCGGACATACCTTCATGGCATTAAATTGCGAAGTTTTCACAGTTTCCAATTTTATGGTTACACTTTGAGCACCCATTCGCCACTTGGCGGCCGCGCGGTGGGTAATACTCACACGCCAGTGCCACAGTGTGACGACTACGTATCGTCATAACCGCTGGATGTGTACTGCGGGCGTTGCGTAGCGTACTTATAGCATAAGTACAGTCAGGTACAGTAGACGCTTTATTACTAGCATTAGATTGCGAAAGCGGGTTTATGCAACTTAGTTTCTACCTTGTCAACAGGTAGTCCTAAATGGCACAGTACACCTTAGAGAAGTTTGAATGTGAAGGAGAGGTTGGTTCGGTCTCTGTTCGTTGGGAAAGATGGAAAAGAAGTCTAAACATTTACCTTGAGGCGGCAGGCGTAGACACCGAGGCAAAGAAAAGAGCTAGCCTTTTACACTTCGGTGGTCCCGAGTTACAAGAAGTCTTCTATAACATCCCGGGAGCTAATGCAACTGAAGGCGAACTTTTTAACATCGCGATCGAAAAATTAGATAACTACTTTGCACCTAAACAGAGCAAAGTGTACGAGCGACACTTGTTTCGTCTCTTAAAACAGGAACAGGATGAGAAGTTCGAGAAATTTCTTATCAGACTTCGACTGCAGGCTAAGAAATGTCAGTTTGGTGGAAAAGAAGACGAACATATCATAGACCAAATAACCGAAAAGGGTAAGACAGAAGAACTTCGGAAGAAGATATTGAAAACAGGAGACAAGATCACTTTGGAGGAAATAGTTGCAGAAGCGAATGCACTGGAAGCCATAGAGCGTCAATTAGGAAACTTTGGTACGAAACCTGTGGAAAGTCAGTCAATCAACAGAGTAGGTACAAAGACATGGAAGGAGAAGTCAAAAAAAAGATTGGAATGTAGTAGATGTGGAAGCTTCAGACATTTGGCCCGTGACGATAACTGCCCTGCAAAAGGAAAGACTTGCCTTAAATGTGGGATCTTGGGACACTTCAGAAATCAATGTCGGACAAGACAAACTCAGAAGAGGAAATTGGAAGAAGAAGAATCATCGAACAGTCAGGGATTAAAGAAGAGAAGCAGGACGACAAACAATATCGAAGAAACTGCAAACATAAGCACGAATGAAAGAAAAATCGACTACATTTTCAATATCGACAACGACGCAAAAGTCACATGTAACATAGGTGGAATCAACGTGGAGATGTTGATAGATTCGGGCTGCAAACACAATCTTATAACGGACCAAACTTGGGAAAGAATGAAGAAAGATAACGCTCAAGTTATCAATCAAGATCCGAATCCTGACAAAACGTTCGTAGCTTACGGAAGTGCAACACCGCTGAAGCTGTTAGGATCATTCAAAGCTACGATAAAACTTGCCGGAACATCACAGGACGTCACAACATTCTACGTGATCGGAAACGGTACACGTGGACGTGTGACGGCAACCTCATTGGGAGTACTTCGGATCAATTTGGATATCAACCAGGTTGAAACTAAGGCGTTTCCAAAATTTAAAGACGTTTTAGTTACCATTCCGATAGACAATTCAGTGAAGCCCGTTGCTCAGCCGTATCGGAGGATTCCGATTCCGCTCGAAGAAAAAGTAGAAAGGAAACTGAAAGAATTACTGGAAAGGGACATCATAGAAGCCGTGAAAGGTCCTTCTAACTGGATCTCGCCTATTGTCCCCGTGCTAAAAAACGGAGGGGACATCCGTTTATGTGTTGATATGCGCCGAGCCAATGCGGCTATACAACGTGAAAACCACCCACTACCAACGATGGAAGAACTGTTGCCAAAAGTTCGAGAGGCTAAAATCTTTAGTAAGCTAGACATACGAGATGCGTTCCATCATATCGAACTTCACCCAGACTCAAGACATATCACGACCTTTATAACCAGCAAAGGTTTGTATCAATACAAAAGGATGATGTTTGGTATCTCGTGTGCGCCAGAGATTTTCCAAAAAACACTGGAACGAATCCTTCTGGGTTGCGAAGGAGTCATCAACTTCATAGATGACATCTTGATTTTTGGGAAAGACGTAGTAGAACACGACCTAAAGCTGAAAAAAGTTATGGCAGTGTTAGAGGAAAATAACGTGGTGTTGAGAGAAGACAAATGCATTTTTGGAATGAAGAAAGTCCACTTCCTAGGGCATGAACTGACAGAACATGGAGTTAAACCACTAGATAAGTATATCTTGGCTATAAAGGGATTCAGGGCCCCGAAGAATATCGCTGAACTGCAGAGTTTTATGGGCTTAGTGAATTACGTTGGGAAATGGATCCCCCACTTAGCAACGGTAACAGAACCCCTTAAGCAACTGCTACGGAAAAGAACGGGAAGAAACACGGACATTCAAGATGACTGGGGAGATGCCCAAAAGAATGCATTTAACGATCTCAAAGCGGCACTCATGAAAGTACCAAATTTAGGTTACTACAATCCTCATGATAAGACGGTGGTGATTGCAGATGCAAGCCCAGTGGGTCTGGGTGCAGTACTGCTGCAAATCAACAAGAATGGGTCAAGAATAATTGCATATGGTAATAAAACCCTCAGCAGCTGTGAGCGTCGTTACTGCCAAACAGAAAAAGAGGCCTTAGCCCTGGTTTGGGCAGTCGAACATTTCAACATGTTCCTGTACGGCAAGGTGTTCGATCTAGTAACGGATCATAAGCCCTTGGAGGTAATATTTGGCCCGAAAGCAAAACCATGCGCTCGCATTGAAAGGTGGGTATTAAGGCTGCAATCCTACAATTTCAAGGTGAAATATAGCCCGGGGAAGACAAACATAGCCGATCCACTGTCGAGACTTTGTGAAGTGACAACAAACCCAACGGCTCTATTTGAAGACCATGTTCAAGCGGTTACCGAATCTGCACGACCAGTAGCCATCCCATTACAAGAGATCACTGAGAGTTCCCTTGGAGATGCAGAGATACAGAAGGTTAGAGAGGGCCTTTACAATGGAAACTGGGATGAAACAGTTAAAGGCTATAAACTTTTCCAGAATGAATTATGTTTTCATGGCGATATTCTCCTCAGGGGGACGAAAATTGTAATCCCAACCAAATTACGCACAAGAGTTCTGGAAGCTGCGCACGAAGGCCACCCGGGGATAGTTGCGATGAAGGGCAGATTGAGGACCAAGGTATGGTGGCCTAAGTGCGACAAAGATGCTGAAAACATATGCAAGGCCTGTAAAGGATGCATCCTGGTCTCTGCTCCCAGCGCCCCAAACCCATTAAAAAGAAGAGATTTACCTTCCGAACCATGGGTTGACATAGCAATTGACCTCATGGGCCCCTTACCTAGCGGAGATTATATCCTGGTAGTTGTGGATTATTACACCAGATATAAAGAGGTGAAAACATGCCGAACCATAACAAGCTATGGAATAATCGAAATGCTTAAAGACATTTTTAGCAGACTTGGCAATCCGGTCTCGCTTACATCAGACAACGGGAAACAATTTTCCAGCGAAGACTTTAAGAGTTTCTGTGCAGAGAGGAACATACGACTATACAATACCATTCCCTACTGGCCGCAACAAAATGGAGAAGTGGAGCGCCAGAATAGGGACATTCTAAAACGCCTCAAAATTTCCCAAGTAGAGAAAAAGAACTGGAAGGAAGCTCTTCGCGAGTACATGGTGATGTACAATAGTACACCTCACACAGTTACAGGAAAAACACCTGCAGAACTCTTCTTTAGACGACAATTTCGAGACAAGTTGCCTATGATTCAGGACATGACGCATCTCTCAGAGGATCTCGAAATGAGGGATAGAGATAAGGAACTAAAGGAAAAAGGGAAGGAATACGCGGATAGGAAGAGAAGGGCTACTAGTTGTGAATTGGAAGTTGGGGATAAAGTATACGTCAAAAACATGACTAAACAAAACAAGCTGAGCTTAAACTATGCACCCGAAACACATACCGTCGAAGCGAACAAAGGAGGGGACGTAAATCTACGGAACGATGAAACTGGCCAGCGAATCAGACGGAACGTCGTACACTTAAAACGAGTAGAGGGACAATGGAAGGTGCTAGATGATGAGAATAATACTAGTGATGCTCAAACCAACGATAATAGTGATGTAAATCAATCACAGCTCGAGTGAAGAAAACGATGGTCAATAATGACAAAATAAATTGATGATTAAGGATTAATCATAATTTGTCTAAGGATTTGCTGATTGTTGGTACTTGATAAAAAAATGTTCATTAAATAACTACGTATTTTGGTAATATGAATGTGTTTAATTTGTATGTCACAGTTCTTCAACTGAGTATTTATATTTATAAAGAAAAACATTAACAAGGGAGGGATGTAGTGTATAGACATTCATAGTTGTGTGTAACTCTGTCGTCTCGAGCAACGCACGCGCGGAGTCGCGGGGCGGGGGGGGACTGCCCGACCGACCGCCGCAGAGGAAAGACGCGGACGTTTGCTGCGAGCCGATATCGGTCTGTTACTTGTTATTTTCTAACATTGACTCCTGATACCTACAGTACATTACAGGCATACCTAACTAATCATGTGTCAGGTGCAGTTCATGAATTTACCTTTGGAAATATTAAAAATCTGCGGATGAAATGAAAATCTTTGGCGACGGCATTAAATTAAGTAGAGATTGTTAGACGTAAGACTTATTCATAACAAAATTTAGTTACTGCAATCCTCTGTACTACCTTAAATAAAGAAGGTAGGTAGCAACCTTAGCCTTGGAAATTAAAGTTTTAATTAATTATAAAAATATAGTTCAATGCCCACTCATTCATATCAACTGTTTTTTATTATGTAGGTAACCTACACTTCATATCACTTTGAGCAACTTTTTTTTTTAAATTTCAAGAAAAACTTTTAATTTTCCGAGTCGTTGGCACTCATGTCTGCGTAAAGGATAAAACTATAGCAAATAAAAGATTGTATTATATTTGCATATAAATCATAGTTCCTGCCGACCCGGTAACGAGCATGCACCGTGAAGGAGCACAGATTATCATTACCTAGTAGCTGTAATAATATCGATCTCATATCATCCAGTCTTACCAAGGGGTATCGTATTATCCAGTTTCTAGGTTGTGGAGGTCAGATAGGCAGTCGTTTCATGTAAAATACTGACACTCAGTTGCATTCGGTTAGACCGGAAGCCGACCCCAGCAAAAATTTGGGAAAAGGCAGATGATGATTGATCTTGCCGCCTGTACTCTTCGAAGGGTGAGGCAGAGTTATATAGTACGACAGACTACATAATTATGAACTTGTGTAAGAACCACGACGTCAACCTTACACTCTGCCCGGACTCAAACCTCAACCTGTTGGTTAGGAGCTACCTGAGCTTATGCAAAATATAATAACGCTGTAACATTCATAAATTATTATCTACTTAGTATGTAGGCGAACGAAATGGTTTTCATTAAGTGATCATTGGAAAAGTGGAAAGTGTTCCAAAATAACTCAGCAAGCGTTTATTTCAATAAATCATTGCTATTTCCGGAAAGTTTTCTAAACGATAACGGAATAATTTTAAAACATCGACTCGACAGTATTTTCTCCGTGATCTCACTGTCACCTCGGTTGCACAACCACTAGTGTTAGAAATTAACCAGAAGTGCCGACCGAGCAACCGGAGGTACCCGGACCGCCACCGACAACCAAGGATTTTCTTACGTGCTTGTGGTTTACTAGTACAAAAATAAAACATCTACTAATCAATTTAGCAATAAGCTTGAATACCACACAAACTACCTACCCTCCATTCTAAATCTTGGGGTCATGTGTTGGTACAGAAATTAGCACAAATACATGAATAACTGTAAAAGCAAATTATAGAATCGTTCAACATTTTAATCATTTTATTAGTCAAAAAGTATTTTGTTTAATTAAGAAAAGTAATATGCCATATTCACTACAGATTTACGACTGGCCAGCAAAACTCCAACTTTCTCTAATTATGGCCGTCATATTAAAATCACGAGTATTATAAAATGCAAATTGATAACATTTTAAGTGTGAACTATGTTAACGTATGCAGTCTCTCACTGTACTAGGATTGCATCTGTGTATGAAACAAGTGCTGCAAAATGTTCACTCGTAGTGACTGCAGCGGAGGCTTTGTACATCTGACTGTTTTTATAAGATAGAGAGATAGTGGTGGGGTCACGTGCCGCAGTGCTAATGATACCGTCGGGTGGTACTTCGACACCAGCTCGCCGCGCGACGCCGCCCGTCGGTCGCGTTGCGCCTACGCTCGCGCTCGCACGCTCCTACGCGGCTACGAGCTACGCGGAAAAAATACACGAAGAGCAGATAGCGGCGCAGGACCGCTCGCGGCGCTACCAAAACCGAGGCGACTATAAATTGAGTAGAACATGGCCGCTGATAAAGGTGGCCTCGCCGCCACGCCGCCGCACCTGCCACGGACCCGCCATTTTTTAAATACATATTTTACGACAAAACGCAGAAAAACTGACAGGTAAGTTGGTACGAGCGCTCGTTTGCGCGACTATGTCTCCGCGCGCCGGTTTTGTCGCCAGACATTCTGACACTATTGAAATACAGATGTGAACTCACATATTAATAGCCACCTTAAACAACTCTTTTATTTAACTTATTCTTTGTTTTAGATTCGCGGAAACAGTAACATGTCTACATTTGCTGAATTGAAAAAAGGATCCAACCCATTATCTCAATTAATTGGTTGTTTTGATCAATCTAGATAATTAATTATGCATCTAGAAACATTCATGTTTAGCATGAAGCAGTGTTTATAATTGGAAATGAATTATTGTTAAAATCTCGTATAGAAAGATGTTTTTATGTAAAAAAAAAAATTCTGATACAGACGTAGGTACTACGTAAGTAGGCGCTTGTAATTAATGTCATTCATAAATCAGTTTCGGTAAGTCGTCGGTATCGCACGGCACTCGGCACACGTTCACAGTGACTGCATTATCATTTTGTTTCCATACTTTTTGCTATTCGCCTATTTGACATTTGTCAACAGCTTCTACTGTTACGTCAGTACGTATAACGACAGTTGACTGTGTGTAATCTACTACAAAGTCCATGAAAAAATGCCTTTGTTAGCAATATTTCTGGTTTTGGCTGAAACACATAGGTATCATTTATTTAAAATGGAAAGTACGTCCTGAAGACAGTCACTTATTAACAAAGAGGATTGTGTTACACAAGATGAGTTACAAATGTCGGGGAGCGTACATGTATGTAGGTTCGTGTGTTAGATAGTGGCGTATTCTGGTGCTGATGTAATTAGGTACCGCTGTGGATGCAAGAGAACAGATCGAAGTGGGTTCATATAGGAGCCAGCATGTTTTGTTTCAGCGCTAGGCGCGTTAGTGCCGCTCGTGTAGGTACGTGAGCGAAGGCCGAACACCTCGATACGTATTTATGTCGGACGACGACGGCGACGAGCACCGAGACCCGGCAGCCGAGCCTTGAGCGGCTAACAACCAGAACGTCTTGCCACAACTACACATCCTGCACTAAACACCATTGTTACAATACAAGAAGAAAAACTTGCTCAAACGTTTGTCAAAAAATACTAAAGTAATAATAAAGAAGCTTTGTTTCCTCTCTACATTACCATAATTATAATTGTTTTTTTTTTTATTAGAGACTACCTACTTAAAATTAATATTTATGCCAATTAGCACCCCTCTGAGGTTTTATAGGTATAAAAAGATTGCAATCGATTGAAAAGATATAAAAAAACTCTTTTAAAAAAAATCAAAGTCGAAAGAATATTAAGACCGATTGCTAGGTTAATTTGACCTAAATATTGTGGAGAAACCTATTGATGTTAGATAGCATTAATTAGCACACGACAAAGTACAAAAAATTTATAACATTGAAAATATTCCAACATAAAATACGCGTGTCCTAGCACAGAGAAGGTCGCGACGGGGCTTTTCTAACAATAATTTGACAATGGTTAGACAGCCGCGGTTTTTTGCACAACATTCTTGTTCGACGTCGAGCAAAAAGTTTGGGGTTAACAGGCGGAAACAAACGAGCGATTGTCGTTTTAATTTTGAAAATAATCGCTAACACAGACACAAAAAGTTATACAGAGTGAACGTAAAAAACTGTCGCCCCAAGTCGCGCGTATGTGTGCGTCAGCACGGCTAGACCAGCTTTACTTTGATTAATTTTTATTTTTGCTAAATACTAATAACAGACCACGTTGCAGATTCAGTTAAATGAATTACATTTACTATTGGGGGTAAACAATAAAAATGTGACAAAACGACATTGACAAAATATTTCGGAAGGACATGAAAATCTTGGCCTTACGAATGTCAATGCTTACTAGCGAATAGCGATAGAAAAACGGCAAAGAAGAAGAAAACTATTCTAAACAACAGTTAAAAATCTTTGTATATCATACAAACAGATGGAATGTATCGTGAAACTGTTTTCTCGCTAATGGTCTTCAAAGATCCATTATGCACAATAAATATTTTTCTGCCGCTCTTTTACACTTGGAAAAAAGTTAAGACTCGAAAATTTCGCCGAGCCCAGAACATGGGTAACTGTCAATACAGAATGTATCATTGAAGTTTCCTGAAACGTTTATGTGTGTGTTGGTGTTGGTTTAATATTTTTTCAGCGGAGGAGGTTTCACTACGGCTGATACGCTTCATTAGCCAGACGGAATGTGATTTGGTCTAGTGTGGAGCGAACGAGTTGCGACCGCGCGCGAGTAGATACACACGTGAAGTTTTTGCTGCGGCTGCGTCACCCGCGCACCGTCGCGACTCGCGCGACAACCGTCAACATCCACTCCTATACATTTTTAATGCACGTCACTTTTGACAGGAGAAAGCTATTAAACACACTCGTTAAAGCGAAAAAGTTTATTTGTTCGCCTTCGGCCACAGAAACAATTTTAGTTTA
Organism: Cerastis leucographa; assembly: GCA_963082945.1. Lineage (NCBI taxonomy): Eukaryota > Metazoa > Arthropoda > Insecta > Lepidoptera > Noctuidae > Cerastis > Cerastis leucographa. The sequence goes on from OY720385.1 coordinate 22,158,134, forward strand.
ATTGCACCAAAAAGTTCCGTCGAGCCGCAGATATACCTACTTGTTTCAGTGAAAACCTGTCCAGCGCTGTAATTATTCATTAGAGTGAAATTAAATTAAGTTTAGATTGAAGCAGTAAAATGCGTTAAACATTTTATAAGCGTTGTTTTCTATTTAAAATAAATATAAATGTAAAGGAACACACAAATGCAGTTATCATGAGCAATAAATGTGGGTCAATTCCAAATATTTTTAGTGTTGTTATGTAATATTTTATTTAAAAATGTCGATGCAATCGATTTTGGAAATTTAAGACAAGGAACACTAGAAAGTAAAGAACAAAAATATAAAAGAAAAAAAATACTAAGTAAAACAAGGCGCTGTTGTTAACTGGCCAAACTGTGATGTTATTAGATCAACCAGATGATTAGTTCAGATAGAAAATATCATACAGCATGTGTAAACACTAGAGTCACTCAGTTAACGTGAAATATTGTATAATGTGAAGTTATGTGTGTGTATGGCAAGTTTTCGAACAATTTAAATTGTGTTTAAACTTTAAATTATTTAAAAAAGGGATTGATATTATTCAAAACGATTGAATTCTCTTGAACAACAATAAAACAATGAATTGGCCAAATGTAACAGTAAATGTCACTCAGTTTAATTCATCTAACAAATAAATTAGAAACGTCATGCGATAACACTAGCTGCAGTCAATTTATATGTTAACAGAACCAAGTGTACAAACTTATAGAGCGGACAAAAACGTACAAAGGCAATCTTTATGAAATATAAAAAATAATGTGCAATGTGTTTAACTACATGATAGGATCTGCGTGTAGTTTGTCAAATCATTGATAAATGTGTTGTGCTGAGCCGACGGCGGCGGCGCGGGTTGTGACGACCCACTACCTGCCCCGCTGCTTGTACCCTCATAAATAAAACAAACAACACTAAGCCGACTCACAACATTTTTTTCACATTATAATTATGACCTACTGACCGGGATTTATCAATAATACTCTTTAGTAAAATATTTACTCTGTTTTATTAAATACTTAGACGATAATATAAAATATCATATCACTAAGTAATATTTACTCGCTATGTAGACTTGCATACCTAACTCCATCGTGATGCGATTATTTATTTACATTATTCATCTAGTTCAACTTTAGCAAAACATTCACAAGTGTTACTGAGCTCCTGTTCGTTAATAGTAAAACTATGCAAACAATCCTCCCTAAAACTAAACATTCGTTGGTGTCTGACACTGACACGGCACGCGCTACACTTGTGTCCGAGACCTGTCATGTCACTAATATAACTAATAACATAACTATCATTACGAAAACAAACAAAATGTCTGTCGAGGCAGAGAGATAATCAGGACATGTTTCAATAAAAGTCATTTCCATATTTCAATTTCTATAAAGAACTTTTTTAATATATATCATCATATACTTCGTAGGTACATTATTTTATATAGAAAAAATACCTATTTTTACAAGTATTAAGTACCAAGGTTGGCCACAAATACATACAAACGAAAAAAACAACAAAACAAGTAAAAAACAGGAATAAAACCATTTTGGCATCGTGTCTGCATCCTTTTAATAATAATTTTTAATAAATTATGTAGTGGGAGCCTGGGAGCGTCAGTGTGCGTCGAGTGCGCGGCGCTAGTCGCGCGGAGACGCGGCGCGGCGCGGCGGCGCGCTCACAACACCAACAGAGCGCGCCACCGCGCCGCGCCGCGCTAGTCGCGGTCATGACTTACAACGTACATGATTGCTCTCACATTCGGATCGTTTCATTAAACACTTAAAATAAAAATTGCACCTATTGACTCACTCGTATTCCCTTACAAAACGAAGCTTCGACCCGATTCATATTTTTTACTCTCGTCCTCGTCACTAATCATAAATTTACAGTAATAGCAACAATTTAAATTTATTCCACACCACAATGACTCCCTACTGACAGGTAGGCATGTATGAACATCGTTAATTTGTAATATCTATAAATAAATTCGATGAAATCGTCCTTTACAAAACTGAATGGTGCTACGCACTCCTCGCCGGAGCGGCCGCTCGCTCGCGCGACTCGCAGGTCGCGACGACGTGCGACAAGTACGTGAGAACGCGTGAGATGTGGTACGAGCGTTACTGTGCTACTGAGTGTGTAATGTCGCCGTACTTACCGCACGACGTCTGATGCGGCCGCGGCCGCCGGCGAGGCGCGAGCGACGCCGGGATCCACCTCCGATTTAAGCTCTTATTTATCAATTAGACTATCTAGCTAAACGTATCGGCGATCACTCCGAACCTCGGTGTTTTGATAAAGTATAAACGATTACTGGCTTCGATCTTAACATTACTCACATAATTAATCAATGACTTCACTGAAATTATAAAGAACAACTTAAACGTAGGTTTCGGTCCTTGCGGGGCTCGCGATATGTACAGAGGCGCGGGCCCCGCTCACTACGCCGCACGCACGTCCGGGCGGCGGCGCTATGTACACGTATCCCGCGGGCGCGGCGCTAGTCGGCGCTAGTGAGGCTCCGAATAGTAGGGCCGCGGCGGCGCCCACGGGGCGAACTGTTAGTGCGCGGCCAACGTGTGGCCAGGCGCGAGGTGCTGCGGCGACAGGCCGGGCGGCGAGTGCGAGTGCTGCAGCGGCGAGCCGTGCACCTCACCGTGCCCGTAGTGCCCGTGGCCCATGCCCTCCATCATCTCGTTGCCCAGCGTGTTAGGTGGCGTCATGCGCTTCTCCTTCTGCCGCCGGTTGCAGAACCACACTCGCACTACCTCCTTCTCCAGCTGTAGGCTGTCGGCAAGCGACGTGATCTCCTGCGCCGATGGCTTCGGTTGCTTGTGGAAGTGCTGCTCTAGCGCGCCCTTCACTGACACTTCTATCGACGTGCGTTTCTTTCTTTTCCTTCCTTGTGCGGCTATTTTGTCGATGCTCGTGGGGCTCCCCGTGGTGGAGTCTGCCTCCTCGAGCCACTTCTGCAGTAACGGTTTCAACTTGCACATGTTTTTAAAACTGAGCTGTAGCGCCTCGAACCTGCAGATGGTAGTCTGCGAGAACACATTGCCGTAGAGCGTCCCGAGCGCCAGTCCAACGTCGGCCTGCGTGAAGCCCAGCTTGATACGGCGCTGCTTGAACTGCTTGGCGAAGGCCTCGAGGTCGTCGCTGGTCGGCGTGTCCTCCTCGGGCGGCTCGCGCTCCATGGCGTGGTGGTGCAGCGCGTGCGGGGAGGGTTGGATGTCGCGCAGCATGTGGTGCTGGTGCATGGGCATAGGGTAGCCGCCGTGCAGCCCCACGGGCGAGCCGGCGCCGTAGTGCGGGGAGACTACGGGCGCGTGCCAGCCGCCGTGTTGCAGGTGGCGGTGCTCGTGCGGCGCGGGCGGCGGCTTCACGTCGGGCTGGTGCGCGTGCGCGTGGTGCCCGTGCATGGCCCAGGGGTCCGCGGGCGGCAGCGACGTCCAGGGGTTGAGCACAGGCGCTCCCGGGGACGGCGAGCCACCCGCGTGCAGCGAGTGCCCGTATTTCATGTCGGCGGGCTCGGCACTGCGCGGCGACGCGGCGTACCCGCCGATGTTGCCCAAGTCCATGTCGGCGGGCATGTACGTGGTCGCCGCCATGGCGCCGTACCTCAGATCCACGGTGGACGGCGTCTTGCCGGCTCGAAGGCTCTCGAGCCTTCAACTGGCTTACTAAGTCGCGAAACAAGCGCGTTAGTCGCGCGACGCTGCGGCAGCGGCGGGGGCCACCTCACATCACCGGTATACACAGCGAGCGACATGCGCGTGCGTGCGCGACGGCAGCACGGAGCGGACTGGAGCGCTCGACGGCGCTGCGCGCGCCCGCAGAGGTAGAGGGGCGGCCCCGCCCAGACGCCGCCCGCTAATGACGATGTAATTACTGCGCCCCGCCCCCCGCGCGCCCCCCTCGCCCCGCGCGCCGCACCTCGCACCCCGCGCTCCTCGATCGCACACAATACTGTGCGTCGCGTCGCTACACTCCGCAACCGCTCTGCCGACGCCGACGGACACTCTACTAACGTAGAGATCACGTTCATGTCTTATTGAATGATACCAATGATAGAGACGATTAATTATATTATAATATATCTTAATACTTTAAATTAAGTTTTTCTTCATTTTAATTTTTCTTATATGTTATTCAATGACAATTCATTTAAAATTAGTTATTAATTGATCAACTTTTATCCTTTCTTGTCAATTTTAATAATGAGTTATTTTAATATCATCTTTAACTCCACATAATTAATAGATATGTATGCACTACTAGTATTGCGTTTATTAAAATAATAAATGGCTTCTGTGTGAACACCGACAGTTCTGTTATGAATTGGTAATGATGAAACAACTGTATAAACATGCTCTAGACTCCTATTATGCAATTATAACAAAATAATTGCTATATTTCTGTAAATATAATAAACACAATTAGTGTCATCTGTATATTAATTAGCTTCTTACAAACGTTAAGAAATTAAACATAATGTTAAGTAATTAAAGAGCATGTAACACGGGCTCTCCTATTAGAATTTTAATCAGTATTTTTTTTCCTATCCAAGTAAAATGTTTGCTAACACGGTAGATATTCGGATCTAGCAAAATTAGAAGTAACAGACGAATATATTCGATTTAGTATGTTGTAAACGCTACCTTGAACAGAGTAGAGGCATCAACACCTGCTTATAAATAACTTAAATTATACAAGTTGTTCGATACTGATTTATAATTTAAGTAAAACAGATTACTTATTGCGAAAACTAAATCTGTCGTGAATGCAATGATCGTGCAGATTTTTTCAAAGTGTTAAGAACTTTCTTTTTGGATTATGTTACTTATTGCATTACAACTTGTTTCACTTTTGTCCTTTTAATTAACTATTTCTATTTCCTGAACTGTAATTTGCTATGCTGTACCGTAACCTACCACAATGAGACGTGACTCTACGCACTTACCATTTATTATTATAATTTATTAAAATATCGATGTGTAACCACTTGATACTTTGACAAATTAACTTTATTATGTCGGTAAGTAGGGATTTTTGTCATACACATGTTACCTGACAACTGTCATTGTCAGGTAATATTTAAAGATACTTTTAGAGCATTACCTGAGGTAGGGGACATTTCAAAAAAAAAAAAAAATGTGTTTATGACTACTGATATTTTTCTACTCATCTTTAAAAAAAAAAACTTTTCTGGGGTGAAGGGATCTTAGTAAAATTATTTATCAAATTAGGATATTCTGACACAGCTAAAATTAAACCAAAATGAGAAGAATTAAACTTTTATCGGCCCATTTTAGTTAAAAAGTAGGTCACAGTGGTGTCAATTGAAAAAAATATCATCATCATCATCATCATCAGCCTATATTGTACCCACTGCTGGGACGCAGGCCTCCTCTCTATGAGAGGGAATGGGCTGTGATCCACCACGCGGGCCCAGTGCGGGTTGGTAGATGTCACATGTCTTCGAATTTTTAGTTCTAGGACATGCCGGTTTCCTCACGATGTTTTCCTTCACCGTTTTGAGAGCAGCGGTGATGAAATAAATTACACAAAGTAATGCGCCTGCCCGGGTTCGAACCTACGACTTACTACTCTTAAGTCGGGGCTGCTACCACTGGGCCACCGCTGCTCTAAAAAAATATAAATAATTATAAATAATCAAAATTTCCATTCTATAAAACTCTTAGCTTGCAATATTCAACACGTACCGGCTGACCTAACGGGCACCGAGTCGCTACCGACTGCAACTACTAGCGCCATCTGTTGTCGAATAGTGAGACTAACTCAGTAAACAGAACTTTTAGAAATTGTTCAAAATTGTTTTTGAACTTTTTCGTTTTTTTATATACGTTACTTATAAAAATAGATTTACTTAATAATATTCGGATGCTGTGTTGTATGAAGAGCTTATTCAAAAGTTAGACGAAACGTAAATTGAAAAGGTGTTTCTTTTTAATACCGTTTCTACTATTTTTATATCGGTAAGTACTTAGTATTATTAAATAATAAAATATCTTAAGTATGAAAAAATATGTATATTATTTTAATACACTTCAGTAGATTTCCGTAATCACTCTAATATTATCATTCCTATAATTAGACATAGTTGCAAAAAAACACGCGGCGAGAGCTATCTAGCGGTGGGTAGCAGAACTACCAGCTACCCTCTAACAGGAGGGTTGTAATTGTAACTTTTGACGGCGCTGTGTTTCACAGAGGGATGTCTTGGTATTGACAGTGGCGCTTTACTACTGACTTTGGTACCGATTTGATCATTTTTGTACAAAACTGTTTGAATTTCTTGTACTTACAAAGGAATATTTCCTTTACAAATCACAAACTTAAGAACTGAACTTAAGCTCTGCCGTTGACGAACAACAAATGTTTGAGGTAATAGACATATATTTTGTAAAATTACAAATCAGGAGCTTAAAGGTTTTTTTTTTCAAATAAAATAAAATACAGATAATATAACGTCTACTTTCTGTCGGACAAAAAGCATAATCTAACCGCGCGGGGGTCTAGGTCTAACACCACGATATTTTGTTAAAGTTCGTTTTATAACGAAAGTGAACATTAAAGAAGGATTGGTGGGAATTATATAATAGGGAACCTTTACGATATGTCAAAAAAATCTGTGTCCGATCCGAAAGGGGCATACAGATATGACATTACCAAATACAATAAGAAATTTAAAATATTCATGTAAGTGAACATATTAATGAATAATAAAAACCTGACTTTTTTTTGTGCCCAAATCACCACTATTTTCCTAAAATCTAACAATATTTTAAAACGTCAGAGCACCAATTTTGGCATTAGTATGTGCGATCGTCAATTATTTTATGACGTCACTACCCGAGAAACGACAGGAGTGTTGTCCTGTGTTGCCATGTCAGTTTCTCATTTTATTTAATTCTTGTCGGGGTGTTTTTTTATTGTTATGCAAGGATTTACGACTTTATTTGTTTAAAAGCATCTATAATACGATATTGGTACTACCTAATACATATTCAGTATACGCCGAACACGTGCTCATATTATCAATAATAAGCAGGTAATCAGTAAAAAATCATTATTTACTGACAAACTACTGAGTATCGTTTAATAACTCAGTTATCTGTTGTATGTAATCATTAATAATTTAGTTTCTTTTCAAGATGTTTATTTGTCAAGTTTTTCTTGTTCAATTGTTAGCATGAAATTCCTTATTTTTTTGTAACTTGACTAAAAAGTGACACTTTGAATGACTTGTTATTTCACATGATGTAGGTACTTACGTGGTACTTACTCGCATGTCATGACAACATTATCGTAACGATTACAATTGAACCATACCAGAGATTGTAACTCTAGTTTTTAAGAATTTCTATTTGAGGTTAAAATTCTAATAACATTATTGACCAACGACCAATCGGGTTTGGTCATAGATATTTGCATTAAGGCGGAAATACACTTACGTGTCGCTATGCTTACTGTCGTGACGGTGAGTGTGCACACTAACGTGTCGTGTCGTGGCGTGCTCTGGCGTTTTTTCTGAACAGTACATTTCGAACCTTTGCAGCGTTTGAACGTACATGATGTTTTCTTCGAATTCGGATAATATTTCTGATTAAATGATCCTTAAACTCTTTACACTTTGTGTCATATAAAACTTTTCGTTGACATACAAGTTCAATAAGCTCGTCAGACATTTATCAGAAACATGCTGCAAATATAATAAGTGATTATTAAAAAAATGTCCGCTAGAGTTTCGCGCCACGAGCCACACGGTATAGAAACACATTTGTCTGTTCTGTCGTGTCGCGTCATAACCCCCTCCACCGCTCTGGCGCAATCGGTGGCGAGCAGTCGGCGCCACGACAGAACGCGTTGCGACACGACACGCCATGCAAATATGTCCCTAACCATATTAGATGTATGAAACCGATATGCTTCTGGCGCGTCACGACACGCCACGACACGTAAGTGTGTTTCCGCCTTTAGCTTGCTTGGCTTACATGACATAGTTTTGCTTTTTTTGATTTTAGGATAACAGTGATTTCAATTTAATTTATGTGGTTTAAGTTACCGGGATGTTGATTTGTTTATTCAATTTACTACTTGAACAAAACTTAATTTAATTATTCTGCTTACCTTAACATCATCATCTGCCTTTTCCCAAACTATCTTGGGGTCGGCTTCCAGTCTAACCGGATGCAGCTGAGTACCAATATTTTACATTGAGCGACTGCCTATCTGACCTCCACAACCCAGTAACTGGGTAATACGATGGTAAGATTATTTAGCCACGAGCTCCTCTATATCTGCTCTCTCTGCTTATCTTAACATATACTTACTCACAAAAACTTAACTATATCTTTTAATATGTCAGACAGCCGCAGCCGTGGGCAAATCTAAACTACTTTTTAAATTCTCACTAAAAAAATCCACGAGATTCTTATTAGCCACCTTCAGTCACATTAACAGCATCATCAGGCTACTGATATTCTTACGAGGGTGCGCGGCAAACAGGGCTCGCAAACATATTAGTTGATCAACGGAGGCTCAACAAACACGGCACGGGGCGCGCGGCCGACGCTCAACTGTTGACTCAACACTTGACGAACTGATATTGTGACTGACGACAATGTTACTGATATCACACCAATTGATAACTTGAAGTTGGATTCTATAGGTAGTAACGTATAGTTTTCGTTGTTGTTTCATTGTTTTAGAAAAAATAGTGCGTCGAGTCCCACCGCGCGGATGAAATGATACTTCGTAATACTACACGCATGCGTTCGAGTGCCACGCATTCACTCTCGCTCTGTCACATACACTTCAAAAAAGTCTCAAAGCATGAACTAAAACGTGTGTTTGGTAACAGCCGATGGCATAGATAGAGTCGCATCAGTAAGTAATTGGAATTTATCGATTATACAACTACGAGTATATACTTAAGTGAGCCCTGTTCTGGTGACGGTACACAAACGACTTACAGATTGATTGCCAACAGAATAAGACATAAATCATCTTTTATTGGCTACAAGTTTAACCCAGGTACCTATTTTATTCTAGTAGTAGATCCCGAATATATTGTAGCTTTAACAAATTCCCAAGTTTAACGAGGACTGTCCACCTGACTCAAACACCCACACACAGTTTACTTTGAGCAGCTTGGATTTAGTTTATTTAACAACTCCTGTCTGAGTAATCTTGTTGCAGTTATAAATGCAATTACTATCATAAAAACTCTTACTTCGTGTTAGAAAAAGAAAAATCTAAACAACTGGTTTCATGGATGACCGAACTCTGCTCGGCTCAAAATAGAGAAAATGAATTTCCGCACACTCGTATGAGACTTGGCTAGATTAATTTTTTCCCCCGTAAACAGCGAAGTCGCTAGAGCTGTTTCCGAGAACGTGATTACAAATTGTCATATTGTGGTATGTACATTATATGTACATTCTTTGCCAAATTGAACGAGCTGAAAGGAGGGATCATTTGCTGTCTCTTCAGCCCCAATAACTCATCGTTAGCCCAACGGTTTTTTTTTATTATTTATTAGTTTAGCCGACAAATTTAATTAAAAATGTTGATGGTTACTGTTTTCTGTTTCTGCCGATTTCGACTTAAATGATTACTAAGGAGTATTGTGTATCGTTGGGAAGGCAGTAGACTAAAGAACTTTTTAAAAGTGTTCGAAGGACACGAACTCTTTTTTTATTCTTTCAAACTTAACTTAACATTACAAATGTTAAGTTGAGTTTTGAGTCCATTATGACTGTTAAAAAATACTAGATGTTATTACATAAACGAATATTGGTAACTTAATAAGATAGGATACGTAATTATTAAGATAGACATTTAATTTTATCTTGAAAAACTGCAAAAACATCTTTTTTTTTTTTTCAGTAATTAACTTATTTCTTACTGGCAACATAGCTATTATGCACTTGTGTATAATTCTAATTTAGCAAAACGCCAGTTTTTATTAAAGTAAGTAACTACTTTAATAGTAACTTTAGATATCTTTTTTTTTATTCACATGGCCTTCGACTACAGGATGAAGTTTCTAAGAAAACTAAGTATAGAGCTACTATTTAATTTGAACAAAAACTTCAAATAAGATTAAGTATCAAAAAGATACCTACTTGTATAATTCGTATGGACCCGGCTGCGGTCAGCGTCCCACCTGGGATCCGCGGAGGAGATCGCCCGAGGACATCACCTAACAGCAATCTTGCACAATTTTAATTTTTCTTATATAATAGAATCAAGTTTTAGTTGTAATTTTTTTCTGAATTGTTCTTATACTTGAATTGGAATCGTATTGAACACCTTAGCTAACGTATAGGCGTCATCGTAGTAACTAGCGGAGTTATAACTTTATAACACTGCTTACATGCTGCGCTAGGGCAATAAACAGCCTTATAAAAAGCAATAATTACTTCTAATAGTAGGTGTTATAGTCGCTCAGACAAACCTAGAGTCATATTTACTACTTATATTAACACGGCGCTGATTAGAACTAATACGCTAATGATGTTCAGTTGCACTATTCTATTTATGTTTATTGTGAACAAACTTAATTTGCGTTTAGTTTGGGATTTATTATCAATTATGTCACTTCGAATGCCCTACAGCTACAGATATCTAATTAGAATCAATCACTCAACTACTTCCCCTCAGTCAGTGCCGACATTACTATATCATAATCTTAACAGTTTGGGTAACTAATTACTCGAAGGGTGATAACTGTGATAAGTCATTGGTCAGTTGAAATAATAAATTTTGAAGTTTCACAAAAAAATAAAGCTAAATATCGGTTTCAGAAATAAAACAAAGTCTTATTACCTTCAGGCCGAATACCTTGAGGTACGATGTACCCAAGGTAGGTACGGAGTAGGGTACATTAGCGGGAGGATGGTTGTGCCAGATATTTTCAATTAGCTTGAGGTACGCGGGCGCGGGCGCGTCGTATCGATCCGTTCCGTCGCCGCCGCGCGCGCAGATTACATCAGACAACGGATCGCACAATTTTTTACCAAATCGTCCCCTTTTGCATTCTAAATATCGTTTAAAACACAAAATTACTATAATCTGCGTCGAGGAACTTCTATTAATAATAATAAGTTATTTATTGACATAAAAACATTATACACGGTACATAGGATTCCCTGACTCCTGCGATAGTTGAAACTGTGTTGCAGGAGCCAGTGTTCTCCCCTAATAAAATGTTACAATTTCTATGACAAAATAAAAAGCAATCAAACGAAAACTTAGAATTAAATAAATACAAAAATAAATCAAATTAAAAACTAGACATTTGGGTAAAAGAATAAAAAAAAATAAAAAAAAGATAAACATTTGACGAGCGCTAATGTTTGTTTATGTGAATCTATGCGTGAGTGTATGTGTGCGTGAGTGTATGTGTGCGTGAGTATATGTGTGCGTGTGTATGATGTATGTGTGTGTGCGAGTATGTATGTATGTGTGTACAGTGGGTGTGAGCTTAGGCTTGGATGAATTTTAAGGAAGAGTTACACACCCATGACAGCGACACATAATCTTAGAAAGATAGACTTCACTTTACTTGTTTGGGAGGCAGTAACTAGATTTTGTACCGACCCTTAATAGATAGGTAGATATAACTTACATTAGTGGGAAAAAAAAAAAACAAAAAAAGATAGAAAAAGCATTAAGTTACCACTGCTCGTAGGTTCTCAACTGTTTCGTAGTCTAGCGACTTCAACCAGCCGAAGATAACTTTCTTAAACCTATTGTTGCTCAACCTTCGTACAGAATTAATTTTGTTGCATTTATTGTAAACGTATGGGGCGATGAAGTTAAAGTGCCTTTGGCCAAATGCAGTTCTTTGTGGAGGAACCGGGCAACGTTCAACTCGCTTGTTTGACACAGGTAAGTTTGGTACATGCTTTTTATGGTATCTCCGTAGGATTTCATAGAAAAAAAGTTTTCTTATAGAAAGTACACCGGCCTTTTCGTAAACATCGCTCGTCGGGTGCCGGAATGTTAAACGCAGTAGCACTTTTAACACCGCACGTTGTGCCCTTTCAGCTTCTATAAGAAGCATTTTGTTGGAACCACCCCAAGCGCATATGCAGTACCTAATTAAACATTCACACAATGCTTGATACGTTCGAAGTAGGAGCTTCTTTTCAGCAACATTGCGTAGTTTTTTGAAAATATAAATCATTTTTCTAATTCGAGCTGCCGTGGCTACTACGTGAGCTTTCCAAGTAAGTTTTTCATCTATTATGACACCTAAATATTTAATAGAACCCACTCTGCCAAGTGCTGAACAATTACAACTAGGCTGACACAAATTTCGGTTGCAGGGGTAAGTATGTATCCTAAGACTAAGCTCAGATGCAGATTTATTTACTGCCGTCTTACTGAAACAGATGTATTTGGTTTTAGTCGTGTTCAAAGATAGAAGGCTGTTCTCCAGCCAAGTAGTAACCTTTGCAAGGCCCTTTTCAGCTTTCTCAAAAGTTGTTTTCCAAGTATTTCCATGAAAGACCAAGACCGTATCATCAGCGAACATTAGTAGGTCATGGTTGGAGAGAGCAGCCATATCACCAAGTTCGTTGATATATATGAGAAATAAGGTGGGGCCTAACGTACTGCCTTGCGGGACGCCATAATTACAACTAGACTTGTTACTATTATAGTGAGTTGCAAGAAATCAATTCATTCCGCGGGTGCAATTTTTCCAACAGGAAAATAGAAGCTCTACTTGCCACATGATGGTATATTGTCCATTACAACAAATTTCTACGCTTGTAGAGGGACCATTTAGATGTGAGTAAAGAAAATGAATTATTTCAATAATTTAATTGCGTTTACATGTTTACCAAATAAACACGTCTACTAGATCAAACTCACTTAGTACGCCCCCTGCGATTCCTTTCATTAACTTTAGATCAGAACCGCATTCACTGCTGCTACTAAGAAAGCAGTTACTTCTGCTTCTGGGTTAATGTTATTGTGTAATAACATTACAAAACACGAGCTAACCCCATTAATATATTAAATTTTCGCCCAGAAAACTTTTTAATAAGTACTCAATTATTTTGTATTTTTGGTAATGACAGTTCTTCTAAATGATTGTAATAATACAGTATGTTAGTTTAAACGCGGGACATATTCAAACCCATAATAGTACATGCTAACATGATACTAATAAAAATATAAACAAAAAAAAACACACTGATAAATAACAGACAGAACCATACCAAAATTTTCGCAAATGTCACGCAACGTGTATACACCCTTGCGCTAGCGACTTAATACTATCGCAGAACATGTGACCGGGTCAATGACTCTTAGGTATAATCCATTTTCCCTTCATACTTTAAACTTACCTGGCTTAGGACAGTCCAAAATATCTAGGCACTAAACAAAACATTAAAAATTCTTCTATATACGTTATAGGTTTTTTACATATTTGGGACGAGAATCGAATACTGAATACCCTCCCTCAATATCTCCCTCGTTTAACCTAACATACTGTATAGAGCCTTCCTCTTAATTGTTCACACAAGTTTCATGGATTAGTGTTATGTTCATGCTTAACGGTTTTCAATTTCCTTAACGTAATGATTATGTGCTCTGAAATTCAAAATCTAAAGTGTACTGAACTGCGACAGCCGGGTTTTGCTGCTAAGGCGTAGTAACAATAGACATTGTTGCACGGTAAGTAAAACAAAAATCCAGAGGTGATCTGCCGGATAAATTTATAAAATAACCTTAACAGGTGTTGCAAGTTCATAATAGCAATGATGTCACCGCATTAGTATTATTATAATAGGTAACGGTGTACCTGTCCGGTGCTGACTGGCCGGCCGGCCACGACGCGGCGGGCGATGCGCGAATCAATTTCATGTAGATACTACGAATTGAACCCGCGACTAATATGGTCATACGGCGAATACGATCTTTGAATATTTTCGTGCGTGTGTATGATGATGTGATGTACCATATATCTGTAGTTATATAGTTAATGTTCTGTGGATAGCACCGACCTTTTGCTTTTAGTGGGACGCAGTTAGTTGACGGCACGGTTGCGGCCCCGAACGGCGCCAGGTTGCACGGTCGCAGGTTCGAATCTCGCACATAATTTTTATTGCATACAAGTACTTGTCCAGGTCTGGCTGTTTGTGTGTGAGTTTAAACATTTGTAAACGCACTCACGATACCTGTATCGTGGGTGCGTTTTCTGTGCGTTTTGAATTCATGACGATCTTTTGACTACATCAGCGAGCGGACTTTGCGTAGCTGAGTTTTGGCCAAAAAATATATTTAATGAGCCATCGACACGTTAAGTAGATTATTATCATCAGCGTCCTTCTGCCCCTTAGTAGTTAATATAATAAATAATTATTCAAACGAACGGCTATCAATACCACAGTGGTTTATTACATAACTATAAGAGGTTTATTGGTTGACACATGGATAACTTTATCGTCGTCAGAATGATGTTTGGTATGGTTTCTGAGCTCACCAGTGCCAGAGCAAGTACTACGAGACGGTATGATCTGTTACTCCGAGTTTTTAATTCGCATCACTTTGGTTTGGCAGCGCACCTCGCAGACCTTGCGGCGACGCGAGATGACTCCTCACGACGCCCTGTGGAGCTTTGTTGCTAGCAGCTGGTACTAACTCGTTGTTCTAGCGGTCACAAGCGCGACTGCTAAGCATGCGGTCCAATACCCAGGTCGGGCAAAAAGTTATAGGGATTGGTCGCTAAGCACATTTAAGTTTACGTCATCTATAAGCCCTTAGTCTCTCGATATTTCAATTCACAAACGCGGTCACAGCGGCTGGGCTTCGGCCTGGGGTCGCGAATCAATTCGCGCGAGTGCACGGTGCAGCGGTGCCGCGGTCCTCGCTCGCGGCGATCTGACCCCACACGAAGTGCTTACGTGTTACTAGCACCATTACTGTATGTTGCTAAATGTTGCATTACATCAGCTGAAGCTTAGTGCAGCTGATATTTAGGTACGAGTGTTGTTCGAAGGTATTTTAATACCTGATCGCCTTGATTAAGTACTTGCAAAACACATGAATTCAAACATTTAGCTTTTTAACCTTCTTCTCAAGTGCATGAGCTATACGAGAGTAACCCAGACCGTGCAAAAAAAACTAGCCTCTCAGTATCGGTATTAGCACTAACTGCAAGGTTTTGTTGTCTATGAAAGCCTCCACGAGTGATTAGAGGGATCACCACTCATGGAGGCGACATAATTATGACGGTTCATGCATGCATGCACACTACACACCAGCTGGAGCCTGAAACATGGTACAACATGGACACGTAGAGCCTTACAGAGTTCACAAATTATGAATTGTAGGCTAATCATATTGTTTATCTTGTTTTTGTATTGGTTTTGTCATTTTCAGTACACTGTTTGTCACTGTCACACTAGTAATCTATAGGACTGAAGTCAAAAACTTTTTTTTTATACTTAATTCAATTTAAATAAGATATTTTTAAACTTTGTTCATTCAAACGTTAACGCATCGTCTTTTCTCTTACTGGTTTCTGAAGGATTCCGATTTAGATCTCTGATGTTCTGCCTTTACTCGCAACTAGGTGGTATTATCTCGTCTCTTAATGATGGCTGAGTGCTCAGTGCTCAGTACATGTGGTGCGCGGACATGATGCGACACGCGGCGCGCGCGCAGGGGCGGGGCCGGCGCCGCCCACGCGACATCCATCTTGCGATTGTGTCGCGCACCCACTGCCTCAAGCCAGCCACCACGTCCACGCTCTCTGCACTATGTCAATGCTAGAAAACTAATAATTTCATCTTGATTGCTGCTGTCGAGTTAGATCATATTTTTATAATTGTGGCACGGAAACCAAATGTTGTTTATAATAATAAATTTATTCAGTTCGCATAACAAAGTACAAAATTAAAAGCTACTAACAAAAGACAATGATCCTTAAACGCTAGATTTTACATATTCCCTGGACTCCACACTAGGATACCCTGTGTCGTGGAGTCCAGTCTCTTCCCAAGTATAGGACCATGTTAGCTTTAACTTAACTAATTACAGAAGGTAAAGAGAAAAATATTTAAGTTAACAAAGTAAAAAACTAAATGAAAAGAGAAATAGAAGTTTATTATTATTTTCTTTCCAACGCTAGTATCATATGGTAATTAAAGATTTTAAATGGCGAATTGTTAACGAACTTTTCGTCTCTAAGTTTTGTGTTGGACTTGACAATTTTCAAATTAATAACTGAAAAAAATGATATTCATAAATGAATGAAGGCTCTTTGAAAAGTTCCAGATTACCTAGATACCTATAATCAAGAACTTCCAGATATTAATAAGGGATTCATCATTACGTAGCTAAAGACAAATCCGTCAAACGTTAGGCTAGGCTATCATATCATTTAAGCGTATTCAGCTCACTACTAATTGGGAATCGATGATCCATCAAGTCATAGAGAATACATAAACTGTAGTCAAGAGATATAATATCTACTGCGCTAAACTATATCACATAATTCCCATATTAAAGTACCACGTATCAGCAAAGTCGTGCATCTATGTATGGCTGGCTAATAGTACCAAGCTATGCGCCCGACGGGCGCAGCAGTGCAGCCGCGTCGTCGTAGCAGCCGGGCACGGGACTTGTATACAAGTCCCGTGTCCGCCCGGGTCCGCTCGCGACACACTCGCCCTGCCTACTACAGCCGTGCAACTGCCTGCCATTAAGCTCTATATGTTAGATATATAAGCTGTCTACACACTCGTTGTCATGGTTACGATTGAAAGTGATACGCCGCGCCGACTCATCGACAAGTAACCCCGGGAAAGTGGCACAACTTGTCAAGGACATCTGAATTGATAGCTAACATATGTATACGCATAATTTTTCTAGTGGAAAACAGTAAGGGGTTTGTGTAAAGTAAATTAGAATTGCATCCCTGTGTGAATGAACCCACAGAACACGCCAGGGTAACCAAGTAAGTGCTGTACAATGATAACAGAGTTGGTAGAAGATTAGTTGCGTCATTCACAACAATTTAATTGTGTAACTATTAAATTATACGATATTTTTTTATGAAAAACTAGTCATAAATCATGCAGGTGTATGCGTAGGTATCTGTGAGGCAGTTAGGTACTCAGGTAGGATGTTATAAAAACGTGGTACGGCATAGTTGCAGTTCAAATCCACGTCGTTTAGCGTTTATGTCTCGTAAACCGCAGTCCTGCTGTTTCTTTCGACATTTGAAAAAGCATAGTTGTTGCAACCAGGAATGTCGTCAACGCCGCAGATTATATTTGTATCATAACGAGAGGCGGTCGCACTGATCTTATCGTATGAAGATTTTCTTCATCGTAATTGCACGGAGGCATTCGGTCCATGTCGCAAGTGGCATTTTGCGTCGGAGCGTAATTAAACGAGCGCTGTGGAGCAGCCCCCGCGCCCGCGCCACTGGCGACCTCTAATCTGCCGCGCGCTGTAACCATGACGACTGTGCAGTGTGCGGTGTGCCTTCCTGCCTTCCACTGATACAACTACATTGATCGATATTCGACTGCCACTTCGTTAGACTAGCGGTCGACCACGTCAGCAGGAGAGGGCTATAACATTGTCTGTAATAGCTAAACTTGCAAATTAGTAGCTGTTCACATGTACTTACACACCTCCTCCTTTACCAAACTAAATAATCTCTCGCATAAAAATGAATCCAAAAATAGCACATAACGAGAGTAGATCGTCCCACCGAGTCGACCAACGGTAAAGCGGGAATGCAAAACATGTTTTTGCCTCCAACAAGTTTATTTTAAGAAAAAATCCATTGACAGCGTCGTGACGCAATCGTTTTCCACGGAGACATTTCCAAAAATTTGTACCCGCAACAGTTGTCGCGCGTGCAACACTGGAATTATAAGTGAACGAGAAATAATCTTACATTCCCGACGGGCGACTCGTACTTATTGGACACATCTTATAGCTGTGATGTGTTACCCAATAACTCAATTTTGAGCAATGCCGTGCTCACTTATAGAATAGCAACACAAGTCGCGGTGATACCGGTTCACTAATTTGACGCAGTTTTGTCACCTCACGACGACGAATGAACGCCGAAGGCCAGAGGTTAATATTTAATGTTCCACATCGACAGTGTTATAGATAACTGCAACGACTTCTGATTTGTTTTCGACTGCAAGTTGTATTGTAGAAGGATAGCTTTGTGGGGAACATAAACATGATGAATGTGTTGGTGCAGTCCGTTGTTGTGTAAGCTACCGTATGTGATAACTGTCGAAGCATGACATTACATCGATGCCTGTTCAACGACATATATTATTGGCCGCACATATAATGTTAATTTTTAGTTTTTGCATATCATGAATGTATTGTACGAAGCTTGCTAGTTTTTGACATTTTGTCGAAAAAACAATGTTTAATTTTATGTGCGAATATTGCGCTGTCATCGGTGACAGCTGTCGCGTGAGTTTCTGAAATAGGTTCAACTGCTCAACTTTAAGTTATAATGACCATTCGCTGCATTTTTTGTCTAGTTGAATGTGGTTCCAAACTTGTTTTATATTTCCTTCGACAAAAACTTTTATGATCTGCAGTTGCAGCATGTAGATTAATTACTTACGTATCTGATATATGACCCTCTGGTTAAGTTCCATGCATCTTAAACTGCCTTCTCCCAAATTATTCCGGTAAATCAAGAACAGAATTCAGATGTTTTTAGAGTGTAGTTTCTGGCCAGCTGAGACGATCAAGGCCAGCTGAGACGATACTTACACTACTAAATACTTGAATAACACAGTTATTACTTTGACCTCTTCAGCCAGACCACGTAGGTACTTACTTGTACCTGACTTCATTGTCTGAGAACCTCCATTTGTACATTTTATTGATTTACGTTAGTTGAATCTTTTACAATATCTTTGCATTTGATGTCAGTTCTATCAAACAGGGACTAAACTGCTCATTGTCAGCTGCCATCTGACTTGATGTTGTTCGTTCGTGTCATTGTGCTTTACCTACTCTTGTGACGTTAAGTTTGCTGCTAATTCAGTTCATAGTTTACCGAACTATTTGCATGATGATGAAAAACTTCTGAGTAGCTCGAAATGTAGCACCCATGTTCTGCAACCGTCGTATCTCATCCTAGCACCCGGAGACCCGGACACCCGGACACCCGGGAACCGCGCGAAGTGCAACAATTTCTAGTATTTCCGTGTGTGCCTATTTAATTAATAAAAATCGGACCACGTCAACATTTCGCGCTATAATGAACATTAACGCTGACACGAGATTTACATTAACATTTTATTTACATCCACATAGAGTAGCCACTTCTAAATGTAACGTCTAATGGTATTCGTATGAACACTGTCTAGTGGCTACCTTCTGAACCACTTACTACCTACTTGCCCGTCTTCGAATGATCCTCACAAATTGACAAATGGAGTATACTTTAAATATACATCCTCCAACAACATCATGGAAACTTGAACTTGAACTTCAAGCTATAATCAATAAGTTTTTTTTTATAAAGTTTGGCTTTGTTATATAATATTTAGTTAGGTATGGGCCTCACGACTGATAAGAGACTGATAAAAGTAAAAGACGACGCAGATTATAAGTCTTTAAAAAACAACACATCCTTTTGTAAGTTAAGTATGTTTATATTTAATTAGGCTGTTTCATGTTCAGTATAAGGTCAATCTTTTTACTGGACTCTCACAAAAGCTTGTTAAGAAAGAACAAGTTCTCATACACAAGCATCGCCTTGAGCAGCACTATTACCTCACGCGTCCCGCCTGATGAGTGTCGTCCTGGGAGGCGGGGCCGGCCGCATGACTGAGCGGAGTCCGGACGCCTTCCAACTAGCGACACAGTGCTTCACAGCCAACCCATTGTAGTTCCAACTCTTGACACACGAGGCACTGTGTTGCAATATATAAGGAGGTGGTCATAAGATCTGGTTATCAGTTGGAGCGGCTAATGCAATACATATTGGGCATTAATATCGCGCATCGACGCGTCACGATTAATGTACGCCATTTTGCAGTGTCGACTCATGCGGGATGTGTACTGTAGCCGGGAACACTTGATGTATTTAATACAATCGAGGACTACATTAATAACAGCCACTTGGGCCGATCTTTGAATAGCTTGGTCCGTTGATGGGTGACCACCTATGTCATACGGAGATTCCTCTGTGCCTCGAAAAGCCGTTGGGGACCAACGGCTTTTCTATCATTTGTTATCTATCATTTGTTTGACATATAAGCAGTCGCTCCACGTAAATCATTGGTATTCAGCTGCATCCCGTTGGACTGGAAGCCGACGCCAAAATAGTTGGGAAAGGGCTAGGCAGATGATGAGGACTACATGCCTTTTTCACAAACTAACACTTAGTCTGTCTATACGATAAGTTGCACTTTCAAATCTACAACCGGTCCCGTGTTCCCCCGCATACCCATTCTAACAGCACAGTGATTACAATGATTACGAGCAGCTCGGTAGCCCCACAAGTAGCTGCTGCTGTATTTTACAAGTAGCTAGCTGCTGCTGTATTACAAGTAGCTAGCTGCTGCTGTATTACGGACGATCATGCTCTAATGGAACACTTCTCTGGAATCCGTCTGCGCCGCTCGTTATACAGCTACTGTATCATCTCGAACCGGTGACGATAAATTCTTCTTACAAAACTGCAACTCAAAATATGCTCTACTTCTGAACCTCAACGTAGGTTTTTGGTTGTCCGTCGAGGCAAGTTGTGACATTTTGTTTGAGAGCGTGTTTGAGTTAAATGCAGAGTTTATTTTATAAGATTGTAATTAGTGGGTGGAGTTCAATCAAATAGTTGTTGTTCGGCTGCCGACCGCGAAATAAATCGACTCCCGCGTCGGCGGGATGCGAGTCACTGCGCGGGCACTACCACACACACGATTTAGTTGGTAGGTACTAAGTTAAATTAGGTTTTAGTTGTTAGTTACAAAAAAAAACACTTTTTTTATTATATGATCAGTCTGAGAGTGTCATGGTTTATTATTATTTATTTTATTCACAAATAAGGTTTTTACATAAACTTAGACAAGGCACACAATTAGACCCCTGGGGTTTGACGCGCTACTAACAGTTAAGTTTTAATCAAGTTGATGTAATATTATTTCAGCTTACGCTTTATGTTGTTATTGTTCATTGAATCTCTAATGCCTATAGGTATTTTGTTAAGTAAAATGGGTATTGTGAAAGTAGCGGCCACGCCTGCCATAAAAGTTATTTTTGCGTGGCACTTGAAGTGATTTTGATTTGGCTTGTCGTGTATTCACGTCATATTTAACAGGAATTTGTTAGTCACTGTAATCAAACTGTTCAATGAGGAACAGATACTCCGCGCAATAACAGGTAATACTTTGCAATATTTAAACAAGCCTTTGTAATTGTCTCCGTATCTATTTTTTACATAGTTAGGTACTACAAGTTTCAGTAAGCGTGTTTGCTACCAGAGCTGTGTACATTTGAAGAAGGTTCTGTACGGAATAATGCGCTTCATAATCAAAAACTTGGTGAGTATTGCACGTAACTGGCCGCGTACAGATTCAACCTGGTAGCTCCAATTGAATCGGTTATCAATAATTAGTCCCAGATAGGCTCTATAAGCGAACATTTGCAATCTTATACGTTTTTGTACAGATATTCATGACTATGGGCTTTGATTTGGAATGGATGGGAAGTATTTATATGACTTGAATGTAAGAAAAAACTAAAAGTTTTATACACGTGTATAAAACTTTTAGTTTTTTCTGGATTCAGAACAAGTCCCACATCATGGCCCCACTTAGCCATAGTAGTAAAATCTTTTTGGAAACATTCGGCGGCCAAATTAAGGTTTTTGTTTGCAGATAGTATACTGGTGTCATTTTTAATAAGAAAAAAGAAAGAAATCATTAATTGGCCATGAATGTGGGTATAAGATAAGGTGTAGACACACACATCAGCATATTGATAAGGGAACAGTGTATGCCAGATAGTGAAGTGGACCAGACACTAAGCCTTGGGCTGTGCCTTTCGTCAAGTTTACGGATCTGCTAACTAACCAACTTTGACGCGATAACTTCGGCTACGAAGGTAATCCTTACACCAGTCGAGTAGTTTTTCTCTTATACCCGAGTTTTCGAGGGTTTTTAATAGTGTATTGTGCCCAAGTGTGTCGAAAGCCTTGCTAAAATCAATAAATATGAGTACTGCTGCTTTTCATATAGGTAGTTGTTAACTTCATCAGTAAAATTTAAAAGTAACTGATCTGTAGATTTCTTACTTTGGAAGCCGTATTGTGCTTTGGAAATTACATCGCATCGCATCGCATCGCAATAAGAGCTACTTTTTAAATTAATATTTATATTATTATATAGATTGCAATTATGTACTGTTTTTCTGTTGCTATGCAGTGATCTCGATAACATTCTGTATTCTGGTATGTTTAAGTTTCCTACAAGTGTGACGTGTTACCTGTTCGATTAACTATGGTAGTAATAAATCACGGCGGTATCAATTATCGCAGTATGGAGTAAGCAGCACACAGTAATTGAGTACCTACTGGATAATGAAACAACCTGACATATGCAAGGTGCTACTAGAATACCTAGAATAGTCCTGCGCAAGGTATGCCAGTATTATTGAGTATACGGGGAAAATGCAACATGGCATCTGCGAGTATCTATTTAAAATGTATAGATATCGATGATAAATTAAAATCGCTCCGTTTATCCTCTTATTGGAAGCAGCTAGCGCTAGCAGGCCGTACAGCGGTGCGAGGGCAGAGGGTCGGGAGGAGGACGGGCGAGGGACGAAGACACGACAGGAGGTAATCGGTGGTTCATTACGGCGCCGGTCGCGAGCATGTCGCGCTAAATTGGCCCGCTACCCGTCTTACCCGCACTATGATTTAGGAATATTAAGGCTCATCCCACGCGCTGCGTAATTGCGACGCGACACGACTCCGCCACGACTGCGTCGCCGTTGCCGCGTTTAGACGTTACGCGTTTTTGTTGCGAATCATTATCTATCATTTGTAATGGAACTGTATGAACAATGGAATGAATGGCTCATTACTGTATGCTGTATCCGGCCGGGAGGTTTTTGTTAATAGCAGACGAGTAATAAAACATCCGACACTCGTATATGTTACTACAGCGTGCAGCGCAAGAGAAGGTCGCGGTATCATTGAAAATATTGTTTAAATGCGAAATCACTTTGCTGACATAGGCTTGCAGTTATCAGTTTCATTGCATTTATCAACAAATATAATAAAACGACTCTACAAAACACGTACGCGCTGGCAACACTTACAGATCTCCCTTTTTATCTCACCTTGTCACCTTCAGTAAGACATTTGTATTCCGCCTCCGTCTTAAACAATCTGTTAGTGAGAGTATTTTTCTAAACCCATATGATGAATAGCAACAAAAAAATAATAATATTTGTTCATTTCAATTTACATATGTCATAACACTATTAAATGATCCAGGTAATGTGTACGTTGATCCTGTGTTGAGATATGGTCTTATCACCTGGGGTTACTCAACAGAAAATCAAAGACTGTTCGCACAGAAAATAATGCTTCCGCATCATAACGGGAATACGCCCACGGGATTCTTGCAACCCTTTTTCAAAAAGTTCAAGTTTCTAACCCTTACAAGTCTGTTTGAATGAGCCAAATTTGTTAAGATACAACCGGAGTTATTTGTAAAAGCGCATGAAATTTTTCCATAAAGTAATAGGCATAGAAATAGAATACCTACCTGACAACATTAAAATATTACCGGCAAATAAATTTACAAGGTGTGGTATGGTTAAGGGAAAAGAATTTCTACTCAGTAAGCGACATATTTAATAAGAGATTGTAGATACATTACAAAGAAATATAATAATAAAATATATAATCATGTACTCTCTGACATCAATAATATTTTTTAATATATCTAATGGTATTACTACTTAATTTAAATTTTTATTGAATTATAACCATGAATATTATAATATGACTAAGTATAAACCCAAATGTTTGCATGTCACAGTATTATGACTAAGTGTTCTGGATCGATATTTATTTATGTTAAGACTAAAATTGTACCAACAATTGTCGCAAATAAAATGACTTGATTTGACATGTCTCTACAGTGTTCACACCAAAACACGTCAACATAATTACCTTTACCTAGTATTTAGGTACTTAAACTGTGGTATTTTAAAAATCGAAGTTTTCAACTTGTTTGCCCATATGTGCCCGCAGACGCCAAAAGCGCGCCGGTACCTACAGCCTACATACTTGTCTGCAATAGATCAGCTCCCAGCTCAGTACATGGCTGTTATCTACGGCGTGTAAAAAAACCTCGCAGTGTGAGCTATGTCCCGCATGCACTCACTTCGCCGATGGAATTCGGCGCACCACTGTTTCCACACACTACATGTAGCTAGGGTCGGAATAATAACTATCGATAAACTAACCTATTAAAATCTAGAAGAATCTATTTGATATGTGTTTTGAGATAATTCAGGTGAATTCATTGACATTGACAAAACCAGAATAATGCTTAAAGTTTTGTTATTCAGTAGTTTTACATCTCTTTGATTAAAAATTGTTACATGTAGTTCAGACACCTTCAAAAGGACTAACATATCGATATATTTCCACCAGTCTAAGCAAAACGAGTACATACTGGCGCGCCAGATGCGCTAACCCTATCTTATGGAACACAATTCGCATCATCAGCCTTTCAGCTCCATTGGGCTTTGCAGAGAAGTCGCTTTTATAAGTAACGCGAATCTTCGCAAGATGGTGTGTGATAGATGAACGTCAGTGGTCCAGTTCACCTGGTTTTAGGTTTTTCATCATAATCCTTTATTTCCCTGAAACCACTATGTTCCTACGGGAGCACAAGAATTACTATAATGACATGATTACGTGGCACAATTTAGTAGTGTGTGTCGACTCCCGATCGCTCCCAATCGCTCCTATTACGGGCTCGCTCCGCAAATTGATAGGAATTATAAAATGGTGGAGCGGAATGCAGCCGCGATTACCGATATCTTGCTGAATTGGGACGAACAGGTCGTAACAAGTCCCTAAGCTCACAAGAATCCCTAAACATGAATTATGGCGACATAACTATGTAGGTAATGGTCTCTCTTTCAGAAGGAATCTCAAATACTAACGTTGATATTACAAAAGTTTGCTAAGTGTATATCTTCATAATTTTGGTGTTACACATACCTACTTCTTAACCCCCGACCAAAAAAGAGGGATGTTATAAGTTTGACGTGTGTATCTGTGTGTCGGTCTGTGGCATCGTAGCTCCCAAACGGATGAAGCGATTTTGATAAAATTGGTGTCATTTGAAAGGTATTTTAATCGAGAGTGTTCTTAGCTATGTTTCGAGAAAATCTGCTAAGCCGTTTGAAGCTCATCACCTCTTTTATAGTTGATGAAGGGATTTAAACAACTTCTACGGGTCTAGTTGATTGGAAATTTGAATTCTTGTCACTTTCTCACCATGGGCATCGCAAGGGGGGGTAGGCTGCACACCCCCCCACCCCTTGTTTTCGTTAATAAGCGAGAAGAGGCGCAACACCAAGAAAAGGAAGGAATAGGAGTAGACCTATGCCCAGGAGTGGGACAGTCAAGGCTAAGAAAAAATAATTTAAGTTTAAAAAGCATGAAATAAAAATTAAATTAAAAATTTAAAAAACCCCCGACGGACAAAACCTCTAAAACACCAAAAATAAAATTAAACCAAGCGTCGTAGCGTCGGGGGACCGCTAAGTAGACCGCTTAGTACATAAAAATATATATACAAACAAAGCGGACCCCCGACGCTACAACGCTTGGATTAATTTTATTTTTGGTGTTTTAGAGGTTTTTAACCAAGAATGTTTTTAGCTATGTTTCGAGAAAATCTGCTCAGCCGTTTGAAGGTCATCACCTCTTTTCTAGTTGGTGAAGGGTTATTAACAACTTCTACGGGTCCGGTCGATTCAAATATGAATTCTTGTCACTTTTCACCATGGGCATCGCCAGATGCCCCCTCTCCCCTAAAAGCTCGTTAATTAGCGAAAAGAGGCGAGGAGGAAAGGGGTAGGAATGGGAGCAGATCTATGCCCAGAAGTGGGACATTCAAGGCTAAGAAAAAATAATTTAAGTTTAGAAAGCATGAAATAAAAATTAAATTAAAAAAAAACCCCGACAGAAAAAACCTCTAAAAAACCATAAATAAATTAATCCAAACGTCGTAGCGTCGGGGGACCGCTAAGTAGACCGCTTAGCACAAACACAAAACAAAGCGGTCACCCTTTACTAACAGCAATGTATTGGGTAAGGCACAGCTTTGCTTTCACCGGGCACTTTACATCTGCACCATTCTTCCATGCTCCGTGCTCTCCGCTTTCAGCACTGTTGGCAGCACATGGCCACGTCCCGCAGCAAATAACGCGCAGTAATCGCTTGTTAGACAAGCACAACATAACGCTAAGCCCAACTGATTGCTCATAGTAATCGGTGCTGGTTTGTGTGAGATGCGAGCGGTTCCACGACTATCAGAAATGTTAGCTTAGTAAGACATTGACCGCGTCATCAATAGTACCTAATTGTGCAACAGTTGGAGCTTGAATGCAAGACAAAGGAATGTCAAGCAGATTTAGCTAAATGTAGGAATATTATCAGTAGTGCAAGGAGATTCTTGGTGAAAACGGTTAACGTAGATACCTATTACCCTCTTTACTAAGATCCTTTAAACCGCCATACCTTTTACCCACATGGAACTTAGAACATCGACTGTTTTGTGCATAGAATTTTGGTCTAGGTAATTTTAGCAGGAAAAAATATGACTCAGAAAATGTAGCCAATGCTACTAGAGGGACAAAGTTACAGCTGAAACCACAGACAATCGTGATGCGCCGGCGACATCCATACATAGGTATGTATGCTAGGTAAGATAGTGTAGATATTGTTAGTAGGTACCGGTGAAGTGACGCAACTGCCAGTCGTCACGTATCGCATACATCACTGCTGTCAAATTAAACGAATTCCGGCTACCGTTGTAACCAAGGCCGTACCTAACTACGGTGGAGCGTCACCGTAGACGATGTTACTACCATTTTAACTAAAATATTAACTGAAAACCGTTCCTGTTGTGTTCTGTCTTGTTATCAATTCGTAAGCGGTCCGAACCGACGTTTACAGAATTGCAAGTAAAAGTATACGAAGCTTTACTAAGAGGCTTTCTAGATAAGAGGGTCTTAACCGACAGAAATTAGATAAAGATTGAAATCTTTCGCACCAAGTTGTACGGACTACAACTGTCCGGAACTGAAAAGTGAATGTAAATCAGAGGATGAAAAAGAAACTTCAACATTTCGGGCTGGCTTTAAGTTTACTGACAAGAAATACTCTGATTGAATTATTGAACTTATGAGATTTATTAAGCACACCTAAGCATAATAAGCCTATAATGTTCCAATTGGTGGGACACAGGCCTCCTCTCTATGTGCTGAAATGGGCTGTAATCCACCACGCGGGCCCAATGCGGGTTGGTAGATGTCACGTCATGTCATAGAATTTTTAGCTCTAGGACATGGTTCTCACGATGTTTTCCTTTACCGGTTTGAGAGCAGCTGTGATGAAATAAATTACACGAAGTAATGCGCCTGTCTGAGCTCGCACCCACGGCTTACGTACGGCTCGTAAGTTGGGGCTGCCACCACTGGACCACCGCTGCTCATTCACATATTTATTGCAATAAAAATAGCTACAACTTTTGTAACGTGGATCACTTTTGATTCAAATGGGATTCAACCTGAAGATTGATTGAGAGTGAGTCAGATCAGCGCAGTACTTGTGCGGAGTAAGTCCGCGCCGCCCCCGGCGCTATACGCTTGCCCCGCGGCTCCTGCGCTTGCAACGGTCATTACGTTATTAAAAACATCATATTTTCTTACTCTTTGTTTTGCTGCGGTCAGTCCGCGATGCCGGTACAGTTTTAAATTTTTAATTTATTATTTATGAACTTAATTATCGGTTGACCGTACCGACACAATTACATGGAACCTAATTTATGAGTTGCACATAAATGTCGCACCCACCCGTTTGAACAAGAAGCTCTCGGTAAAGTCCACGTTATTGAAAAGCTTAAACTAAATATTACAATAATTTGAAATCACAACATCGACTCAAATGCTCAAAAAACCTGAGATTACTAAGAACAATCAAATTAGCGAGCGTGTAATCTCATCAGGTGCAATTGGGGCAGCTGTTGTGCCGCATTAACTGCGCACAAGCGCGAGCGGCGGCGGCGAGCGTTCGCGAGCGAAACGAGCGAGCAATATTATACGGCGCGATACATATCGAGCGAATACTACTGGCGACGACGCGCCGACACCGCGCGCGGAACAAAACGTCGCCTCGCCGAACTGCGCACGGAGTACTTGCGACCTTCTGCCGCGGAGCTCCTACAATAATTTAATTCGAGCTGGCCCGTTAATCTGGCGGATCACTGAGAAATGCGCCGGCGCTCGCCGCACGCGAATTTATTGTTTATGAAATTGTTTTTGCATGTTCCAGATTAGCCCAGTTTAATGTAACATTGTGTGGCAAACGTACGCCAACTACATTTTAAACGACTGCTGATATTACGTCGTAAGCAGAAAGCTTTGTGGACTTTAACAGAATCCTAGATCACTGCGAGGTCTTAGAGACGGAAGCATACGAGCAACAACCTCACGAAATAAGTAGGAATGTTATAAACTGTTATGTAAACTGTGATTTTGTTCGTATTCTGCTTCATTTAAACTCACGTCATTATCTCACAAATCGTTGATTTTTTATTTCCCATCCTTGAATTTAGCACAATTCATAACAATATTTGCCTACGGTGAATAAACTACAATGATTAATTGCTGACGTGTCAGATATGCATGATAGCGACGTATGTGAACAGAACGCAAAAACAAATGAGAGCCGAGTGTATGATACTTGAGGTAAACAAGTCGTGGAAACAAGTCTAAATAAGCGCCGCGGCCCATCTCAAAGAGCTGAGGACGCGAATATACGAGCACGTACGGTTCAATTACGTGAAGCGCTATAAAAATACACGATTTGCATGAAGCACGGCGCGGCAACGATGCGGCGTCGGTGCGGCAGTGCGGCGGTGCGGCAGTGCGGCGGCGTGGCAGTGCGGCGGCGTGGCGCCGGCGGCGGCTAGATGTGCAGCGATAACTGTCGCGACGTGACTCGCTCGCTACACCGCACGCGTACACTCGTACTCTCCCTCGGCCTCACGGTACTATAGTCTACTGAACTATCACCACGAGCAGTGAACCACTGAGGTGGAGGAGCCACGTGATCTTGAGGCGAACCCCAGACAGTCATGTTGTTCCAGGTTCATTTGGAGCTACCTTTTAATTGACGGGGCTCAATAAATCAATCGAAATATTTTTATTTCACATAGGCCTACATGGGCACTTGTAAAACGTCGACAAAAAGGTGCTCGGTTCGTGTTAGTCGTTTTCTATGGATAAGAACCGACAAGAAACTCCATGGTTACTCTTTTAAAATCATTTGGCTTTACAATTTGTCTATGTTACAGCGTTGGCATTTAAGTATGAGTGGTCATCGTAGGCCCGACAATAAGTCGTTGCTTACTACAAAACGTAGAACAAAATAAAAACTTACCAAGGATCTAGGAATCTATAAGGCCTACAATGTCCACACATTTACAAACAATCGGTAAATAAGAAAACTTTTTTACAAAAAAAAAATAACCGACTTCCATAAAACACTAAAAAGTGGCAAATAATTTTAGTTTCGGCAGTCGGTGACTTGTTTGTTTCATTTACTTTTTTGCCACCGACTTCCGAAACTAAAATTATTTGCCACTTTTTAGTGTTTTATGGAAGTCGGTTATTTTTTTTTTTGTAAAAAAGTTTTTATTTTAGCCTTTTCAGTTGTTGTATCTCACTTTAATCCTAGTCAAGTATAATTTTTACATTTTAACTAGACACCAGCACATCGTCCATACATACGACAAAGGTCAAAATGCATAATAAAGAGGATGACTCAAAAAGTACCTAAGCAAAGATAATAAAATTCATATGGCTCCACCGGGCAAGTTTTCTCTACCAAACGAATGAAAAATCGTCTAAATCGGTCCAGTAATCACGGAGAAATCGGTGTACATACGTGAAAAATTTACATATAAAAAAAAAATGTTAATAAAATGAAAACTATATGGCCAAACTATATTAATTTTTTATGGGACCAAATTTTTTATGGCAGCTATTCCACATCAAACTAAAGAAGAATCACGCAAATCGGATCATAAATCTCAGCGTAATCGGTGTATACACCTGGAAAGAGCATACCGTTACAATTCCAACAAGCCCAAACACTGCTAAGATTCATTGCCTTGTTGTGGAGTTCCGAAGCCTGTCTCTTGGATTCATCATCAGATCTGATGATAGAATGGTTTTTATTGGACGCAAATGCTTCACTTGTTGTAGAAAATACCAAAATCACTGTACGTTTTCCTATAAAATTTGAAGAGTTCCCTCGATTTCGCCAAGATTCCATCATCAGATCCCGATTTGGTGACTATGGGACCATTTGGGAACACCCTATACCCTATCCAAGAAAAAAAGAATTTTCCAAATCGGTTGGCAAGCGACGGAGTGAACCTCCTCCTTTTTTAGAAGTCGGTTAAAAAGAAGATATTGCAAAAAGACTAGATTAAACAAGTGACATCAATTTTGTCATCCGTGCTGTAACTATTCTAAACTAAATGGTGTGATTAAGAAACTATTGTAAAACATCTGATTAAAAATAATGGAAAAAAGAAAAAAATAAAAATAAGGTTGAGAATAGTTAGAGACATCTACACATTTGTGCCGTTTTATGAGCTACCAGGGAAGCCGCATGTGGGTAGGGGCTCAGGCCAAACTTCACTAACTTCAACGTAGTCCTTAATTTTGTAATATGCTTTTTTAATTAGGACACGTTTGATATAATTTTTAAACTTTCCATCGGCGTCGTGCGTCTAAATTTAGGTATTACAATTTCGTGTTTACTGCGTGTATTTATACAAGGTGTTGTTTTGCATCCTCGTCAAATTCAAGGAGGTAACTATGCTAATGATTCTCGTCCCGAATCAATAATAAAATGAGTAGGTTTTTTTTTTCTTCTTATTTACGGAAATCGGTAGGTAAGTGTTTAAAAGCGGGCGTAACCACCCGTGTTTTAAAAGCGGGCCGTCTGATACTCGGCCTATAACCTCGCACACTCCACACATACAAACAATATCAAACGTTTATTCTATAATTTCTAATTCCCAAAACCACGTTAAGGGGGTTATTCTGAAATACTTACAAACATAAACAACCGTACCATAATTTTAATTGATTATATAATTATGTCTTTTGTGACAACCTCCTGAATTTTAACGAGAATGCAAAACAACACCTTGTTTTATGGAAGTCGCTTCTAATTTTGAAAAGTCATCGGTTTTTGCGGACATATAAAAAACATTCTAAAATATAGAGTGAAGCTAGAGTCGATTTCTTTAATTTTTTCTCTGAGGGACTCGCGAGGACCCATTTTATAGATGGCGCGGATAGCCCTCTTTTGCAGTATGAAAATTGAGTCAACGTCTGCTGCCGATCCTCACTGCAGAATGCCATAGGACATAATACTATGGAAATAAGCGTAGTATACTAACCTAGCTGTGGCCACATCAGTTAACTGCCTTATTTTCCTAACTGCATAGGCAGCTGAGCTTAACCTTCCCGAAAGAGTTCTAATGTGCGCGCCCCACTGCAGTTTTGAATCGATAGTAATCCCCAAGAATACAGTTTCCGCATATATATATTCCGCTATAACATGAAGTTTTTTGCCGTCAAGATTTAAATTTAGGCCACGTTGTGGTACATTTGGTAAAGAAAGCTTAAGACATTTTGTTTTATTCGTATTCAGTAAAAGATTGTTGGCTGCGAACCATTTTGAGAGAACAGTTTCGTTGACATGTAATACGTCCGTATCTTTTCTATGAATTTTAAAAATTAGCGAAGTGACATCAACAAATAGAATTATATCCGAAAATTTGGCCATCATATAAGGGAGGTCATTAATATAAACAAGAAACAGGAAAGGGCCGAGAATTGAACCTTGAGGCACGCCCATCTTGACTATAGACCCGCAGGACGTCGCCCCATTTACATTTACTTTTTGCTGCCTGTTTGATAAATCATATAAGTTATTTGAATTTTTCAGTTATGTCCACGAATTCCGTAGTGGTGTAATTTACAGATGAGTGTGTTATGGTCGACGCAGTCGAACGCTTTTGAGAGGTCACAGAAGATGCCAATAGCATACTGGGACTTCTCCCAGGATTCCAAAATGTAAATGATGAGTTTTACTCCCGCGTCCGTTGTCGACCTACCCATCGTGAACCCAAACTGCTGCAGTATCTTATTAGAATTGAAGTGAGACAACATCTGGTCCAGCATGTTTTTTTCATAGATTTTACTCAATGCTGGAAGCACAGATATAGGTCTATAATTAGAGGGATCACTCTTACAACCTGATTTGAAAATTGGTACTACTTTACTATGTTTCATCAAGTCAGGAAACTTGCCGCTGTCCAAACATTGATTGAATATGCCTGCTAAGACAGGAGCAATTGAATCAATAATGATTCCAAGAACCTTGACTGATATCCCCCATAAGTCTTCAGTATTTTTTATATTGAGACTTATGAATGTCTTTTTAATTGTATCAATACATACTGGTTTAAATTTAAAGTTTGGTAAGTCCTTTGTAAAGTTCTCTTTAAGAAGAGCTTCAGCTAATTTAGCTGAAGAGTGGAGAGATTTCGTAACCTCTAACGGATTGTTGGCAAATAAATTGTTTAGAGTCTCAGCGACTTCTAGCTTATTGCAAATGGTTTTATTACCTATTTTCAAAGACAGTTCATTCTTATCTCGTTGTTGCGTCTTTCCTGTTTCTCTGTTAATTACCTGCCACACAGTTTTTTTATTCTTAGAAATACCGACTTTATTGCTTATTGTTTTAGATTTTGTCTGAGCGCAGACACTTTTGAATATTTTTAAATAGTTTCTAACATAAGTGTGAAAGACTTGATCTGAGGTTAGAGATTTTTCGTGATATAAATTGTATAAAATATCTCTGCTTTTTCTTATTCCCGCAGTGGCACATTCGCTAAATTTAGATTTTGAGTTGACTCTAACTTTTTTTATAGGACACGTTTTTATTAAATACCAGGCAAACTGTTGAAAATAAAATAATATAGTTTATATTGGGATCTTCTAAATCAAAACTAGCGTTAGAAAGATTGCTAAGAACATTATTATTAAAAGCCAGTAGATCAGTCTGTTACCCTGTAAAAGTCAAACAAAAAAACAGGTGATGAGGAGGTGCACTACTAGGATTTTGTGTACCAATGTAGCAACAGAAAAACTTTTTAACTAAAAACTTTAGTTATGGCAGAGATTCAAATTGATCATGACTGTTCGTTATGTTCCAAGAGCACTCGACGCGAACGAACAGGCATTCAAAGATCTCTACTCCCACCAAACCAATGCTGAAATTTTCACTTGTCATGCCGACAGTTCTGCAGAAAAATAGCTTCACATGAATTAGACAAAGGCAAAACCATCGCGAGTCGTCGGAGCACGCACCAGCCTGTCCATCAATCATCACAGACTATGGGAATCGATCAGTTGCAATCATAGCGTCCATTCTAATTCCAGCGACGCATCGTGTGCCCGCCACACTGCACCTCGGCCAGTGCGCTGCCTTCTAGATGACCTACTGTCTATGTCTTGTGTAGTGGCTGTGACGCCACACTCACACACGCACATGTTTTATATACCGGCTAGTACCGTACAGTGTACCTACTCACTACTTACTGCCAACTGATTTACCAGATTATGTCATCAGCGATTACTGTCACTTTAATTATTCTCTGAAGACTTAAACAAGTAAGCAAATGGAGTGAGTTAATGTGTTTGGCTGCAACTTGCAACATTACAATAAGGGAAGTATTTAGTGAACTTAAAGTGACAATAGGAATCAAAGTATGAGCCAGCTGTCTTGTTTATCTGCTAAGTAGGTAATTTGGATGCTTTCCATTCCACTTTATTTGACCACAAATAAACAGCGGTGTTTGGCTCACCGGTGCTATGTGACTGATCATATCTCACAAGAGCCTTAGACCAACTGCAAAACTAACACAATAACGAGCTTAGGTATGATCTAGACAAATCTAGAGCTAGTCTCGCACGCAAAAAATCTTTTGTATTTACGCGACCTTAGTAATATGACCTCTATCATTCTAATTACAGAAAGCTTAATTAATGTGATGACATCTATAGAAGCGAATAATAAAGATAGACAATACATCTAAAGCGAAAACTTAGGTTTGTGTTTACTAGCAAATGAGTGCAAGTTATAAAGTGTTCGAAGTACGTCGGTAACCGTTCGTACATAGCTATTGGTATAATTCACAATGTATATCTATCTCACTAATGCTATTGAGTTGTGCCGGAAGACAGCATCAGATGTAGGGTCCGCAGTTACGCTTCGCAACAGGCGAGCTGTTGCGTTCCAAGTTGTGTGGTTTCTTTAAACGCATGACGTGATACGTAGAAATAGCTTGCGACAGTTGAGTATCCGAAACAGTTATTTAAGTTCGAGTTGATTTCACCGCGCCAGTACCGTCACTTCAGTGGTGGTTGGTGTGACTGGCTCGGCGGCGAGTACCTACAGCTCGCCGGTACATACGCGCACGTATGTCCAGGAGCGAGGCACGTACGAACGGAGTTTTCTAACATTGTGAAGCCTCACGGAGGCACTAAAGCGTCCAGCTGCTATGTATGCGGTGCGCGCGCGCATGCCCGCGGAATCACAATCGACGCTCGCAGTAATAACTCGTCGAACGGAGCCGCGCCGGAATCACAAGCAGCAAGCAAGCTCGACCGACTCCATCCGCCACCACACCGGCTCAACCGCCAGCCAGCCAGCAGGACCTTGGCCACGAAGGTCACTAAATAATGAACATTACCTACTAAGTGATTATATTAATACCAATGTTAGCACGTCATGTATCGCAGGAAACGCTAAGAATTATAAATATTGAGACTCTGTCGGTATGTCTAGCAGCATTTGATTAAAAATTCAAAGCGTTTAAATCAGGAAAATTAAAATCAAATAAACCAAACATAAATGCTGAGTTTTTCTACAAATGTCAAAAAAATCGTTGCATCTTTTGTTGCCATCAATTATGAAAGCTCTTTCTGTTCAACGATTATTCATAAAATCAAAGCAATATATTTCGTAGTAAAGTTGACACAAAGCTGATGACAATTATTATAATGACGTTTCTTGCAAGTGATGTCTAAAAAAATGAAACAAAAAATAAGAAGAACAAACATCGTTTGATATTCATGTGATTCATGGAAATGTTCTTCAGCGACGCGCATTATTCAGATGCGATCGAAAGCGTCAATCATTCCTCACCTCGGACCGCAGATCCAGGGCCCATCACTAGGCGCGACCGTGCACGCTATTATCGACCTTAATTACACACAATAAGATGCATATTTATAATGCCAACATAATTCGGATGTAAAGACGAAAGGTAATATTTAATAGGTCCATAGTAATGAGGCAGTCAGTGACGAAGGAAACTCCGCATGTATTTATTTAAATTTATGAGGATTGCTTTGAAAGTAAGCTCTGTACACACTGCTATTATTAGAGGACCTAGAGGCTACAGTCCCAGGTCCAGTATTGTTTTTATTCGAACGGTCAACAAAAATTCATTGCATTATTATGCTCATAAACTCCCATGATAGTTCCGCGGTAACAACGCTCATTTATGAATCAAGCTATAAAACTCTGGAAATTATTTCCAATGAAGAAAATTACTACCTACCTAAACATCGAGCGTTTATGGGCATGGTGCAATATATTAAATAAACATTCACCACACATGTATATTACTTAGGTAGATTGTGTCACATTTAATTAAGTTCCTTCTCTATCAGATGATCTCCATCTTAAGCACCGTCATTAGTAGGCGCATTACTTCTAATTAAACATATTTATGTGTGAGCGCTACAATCAATCTACTAAATTACACATTTAACTGGCTTTAGAATAAAAACTGTTGTGTGGATTTAGTGCGTTAATAGTAAATTGAATCAGCTATTAACTGAATTGTTACAAAAACTGGGGTCGCCGGTGCTTGGTGTGGCCGCGGATTTGGCAACACCCGCGCAGTACCGCGCCGGTCGTGTGCGCGCGCTTATGCTACATAATTCATTCATTTACGTCGTTATCACTGGAATATGTGTGTTTTTTATCACCAGTAGGCACTGGACCTTCCCCTCCTGCATCACTATACGATACTAATGTGCCACTCGCCCAGATGTTGACGCACATCTAACCGTGAGTCTCATAGCACATCAATATCATAAACATCTCTTGCTGAGCATAATTCCTAATTGTTATCGGTTTACGTTTCATTGATCGCAGTAATGTGAAGCGCATGCCATATGATTTGCAACCCACGTGTATAGGCTTAGGTTGAAAGCTACAGCGCACACATACCAAATATACAAAATGTGTTCTATCATTATTGATTCTAAATGAATACAAGACTTTAACCCATACATGTTGTCTTCAGCTGATTGTAACATGAGAACTACTTCCTCAAACACAGGGTCTCCTAACATCATCCCATTGATATGCACCACGGATTCTGTATTTCCGACTCGGTTGCCCGTGGAAGCATCGTTTTGTTACAAAAACTCCTTTTTATGTTTCCTTTTCATATATTTGATGGAGACGCAGCAATAACAGTGTGTATCACTACTGTGACCATACATTCGCCTTTATTCTAGTCAAATTTTGCATTTCTTTATGCCTCCATTTTTTCTGATTGCTGACATTCTTGCTTCTAATTTCCTTTCCTGCGTTGCGATCTTGAAATTTTGTCTATGTCGAATTATCAAGGTTCCAATTTACTTTCAATAATGACAGCACAGACATAACTTGTAAACGATGTATATATTTTTACTGATAAAACTTTCGAGTAAGCACGCCTTTGAATAAATTCCTGGTATACTTTCTGGCAGGTTGCTTGTAATATGTCCTGTGAAACTTATACGGGGTATCCCTAGGCCGCGTGGCTGCGCTGGCGCAGGAAGCCACGTCTCTGCGTACGTGCCAGCAGCGCGCGCGCACAGCCGACGAGCGACATGCAGGAAGGAACCAGAAGGCAACGTCCTACACACTATTATATGTCAAAAAGCTTTAAATTTAAACAAGCGGGAAAACGAATTATCGTAATAACTGTTGGCAACTGCCGATTCACTGGCCTCGCCTGGCATACAACGTCCCACTGCTAGGCAAAGTTCTCCCGCAATAAATTTGTAATTGTACATCATAAAATTGTACATCAGAAAATATGTATGGGAAACCTTGGACTGTAAGTGCAAAAATGACGGAAATAATAAAAGAAGACGCGTTCATTAGTTTTCAGTTTTTCATAGAATATTTCCCAATTTAAATTATAATGGTACCCAAACCCGGCAAGCAGGCGAGTACGGTGACCTCATACAGGCTGACAAGCTTTCTGTCAATTATCTCGAAAGTGTTTCAGAAGATATTAATGAAGAGGCTTCTGAATGCGATTAGTGGGACGTCAAAATACCCGGATTATTATGGCGCATGGTGCAACAATAGAGCAGATCTAAAGAGTGTGCCAGGTTATCAGGACTTTTTTGGAGACGAAGGAGTACTTCTGGGCAGCTTTAGTGTGCAGCAGGCCTTTGGTAGTGTATAGCACAAAGGGATACTTTGCAAAATTAAAACATTCCTTCCTCAGAAATTCTATCGGATTCTGAAGTATTACTGTCAGGACGACTGTTCCAAGTAAGGGAGAGTGAAAGCACATCAAGTTCCCATGATGTAATTTCCTGTGTACCTCAGGGCTCTGTTCTGAGCCCAGTATTGTATACCATAATTACAGCAGACTTACGACACTACTGACGACGACACTAAATACTCAGCTCTATTCAGAATCCTGCTACCGCCACAATAACATCGCAAAAAGGGTTAAAAATCATTCAAGATTGGATGCAGAAATGGAAGATATAGGCCAGCGCATTCAAGTAACTCCATATAATATTACCAGTAGGCGAGATAACTGTCCACTAATCCAACTCTCCTATTAACAGCTTCCGCATGACAACTGCTTCTAGTACTTGGGAATGTACCTCGACCGAAGTCGAGTCGAAGTCTTCGGTCGAGGTACATTCCCAAGTACTAGAAGCTAGACTGACTTGATCACTTATAAGTCAAGATCGACTCGCTTAACTAAGATAATGGGGGCTGTACTAGCTACTCGGTAGAAATAGAAAAAGGTCTCTGAACAACAAAGAATTGTCCTAAATCCTATATGGTTATATAGCATTCAGCGGTGGGGTTCCGCTTGCGACTCCAACATAAAAACTATCCAAAGAGCACAAGACTTGTTCATAAAGAACTCATAGATTAATTCATCACCGACACCCGGAATGCTTGAAGAGATGCCAAATCCTGAGCCTGGATAGCCGATAATGAGCTCCCGATTACAAAGAGTCAATCCCAGTGGGGAACTGACTCTGCATGACACTCAATTTGACAACACATCTACCTGTAGTCAATGGACTGATTGCACTACATGCCCATGACGCAGACAATAAATCATTTCGGCTCGGCAACTCTCTGGCACACAAAATATAAAAATAAATCAGCTATTTGCGTTTTACTTTCAAGCTCTGAACAGCTTGAAAGTAAAACGCAAATAGCTGATTTAAATACGTTGCAACCTCTGCAAAAACTAGCAAAGATGATTTAGGTTCCCAGACCCGCAGGCCGCGTGGAGGAACTATAGCCCTGTTTGTGTGGCACGTCTCGTGGAGTCGCCGACGAAGCAGTAAAAATGTGATTTCCGGTGACGTGAGCGTGACGCGGCGATAAGGGTTGCCCCCCTCCCCTTCTGCCTTCTCACGTACCACACGACACCGGCAGACTGTGTAATGACAGACTTCTCGAGGTGATTAAGGAACCTAGAAATGACGCGGTGAGACCGATGAGCCAGGCAGTAGTGTTAGCTGAAACTTACACTTTGTCCGAAATTGGCTTTAATTGTTTTCCTATAAAGTGAGGACAACGATAGGTACGTGACATCTTAACTGTCCGTTGTCCCCGTTGGCCATATGTACATAACGGGGACACCGGTAAGGAATCATATGACGTGCTGATGTCCCCGTGACGGGGACACAGATTACGGGGACAACGGGAACACAGGAGATATTATTTCCCACTTTCCAGATTTCTGTCCAACATATTGTATTTTAACTAAATTCTGAAATCATTAGTTGTTGGTGACCTTCAGCTGAATATTTCTTAACAAAATCTAGCGAATGTGAACATATTATGCCTACTGGATAGAGCTTTTCACCACTTGATGTTTAAATACTGGCGAAAGCATCCACAGATCATGGTTTCCATTTTCTATCGATATAGTCAGCAGTCTGGGAACAATCCCTAATGCCATGGAACCACGGGTAATTAAAATTACCCTTGGACCCGGTAATGGGTCAACCCACCGGGACCACGGGTAACGAGTGTCATCCAGGGGTACAATCGAATGAAACAGAGAAACATTACGAAAACAGTCAAACATTTTCTTTTTCTCTATCTATGCTAGGCACAACAAATAGTAGTTTGTTGTGACTAACAGCAAGATTAATTTCTGTCATGTATGAAGTTCTCAGCATTACACATGGGCGTGCCATTTGTGAGCATCGACCAGCGCTAGCGGCAACAGTGACCCAGCGGTGGCAGCATTATGATAATTGTAATGTAACATATGTGTACACACACGAGCAACACGCAGTAACTCCGCGCACTACATGTTGTAACTTGTAACAAACTTGCTTGTTCCAATAGATAGAAAATAAGCAGACTTGTATACATCAAAAAAGTTAGAAGGGGAAAATGAATTTAATAAATGATGATATGAAAAATACAATAAATTATTAAAAAAGTGAAGGGCAGGTTAACGGGGAACGTTTTGAATGGCTCCGCAAATCTCTGAGCGTGATAAGTAACTGAAGACAAACATCCAAATGTAGAAAGCTGGCTTGATCAAGATGAGCTTGACCACGACGAACTTGATGCAGGGCGGCTTGGCAGGACCGACCAGCAGACACGTACCGCCCCAGTGCCAGGCTCGTCAGCTCGCAGAGCAGCTTCCAGCAGATACGTACCGAGCCCCAGTGCCAGGCTCGTCAATTCGCAGAGCAGCTTCCTCACAGCAGCTAGCAGCAGCCACGGCAGCACCAAACGAAGACCGTTCCTTGACTCCACTAGGCTGTGCTCAAAACTCAAGATATGACTGAGATCTTGACTCCAAACTCTAGACTTAGCTGATTTTTTAACTTCAGACTAAACTGATTTCTTGTCTCCAGACTGAACCAGGGCTTCCGTCAGAAATCCCTTTTATACCCTGATCCTCTGTTTCTTTCTTCAAATTTCCTTCTCGGATTCAAAACTGCTGCGCTCTAGTAAGACGCAACCTGCCAGTATTCAAAGCAGCCAGTAACCATTGGTCAAAAACCTTGCGCATAATATTTTTATAAATATAACTCAGAATATCTTTACACAGCAAATATTCGCAATTAACTATAAAATACAACAATTGAACTCACGAATTGATTGAATTGAATTTTTAGTAATATATAATCTAAATGAAACCTTCATAGAGAGTTTGGCTGGTACCAATTAAAAATATAAGTAAATGACAGCTGACAAGTTCGATGTAAACAATGTCACAACACAAGAAAACTAAGAAATTATTTATAAAAATGAAACAATTCGTAATATGCTAATGTAAAACCAATAAAAGTATGAATATGGATGATAAGTGTGAGTATAAAGTATCTGTAGTAAGCAGATACTATATCTTGCTGCCGTGGCTGCTGCTAGCTGCAGCGAGGAAGCTGCTCTACGAGCTGACGAGCCTGGCACTGGGGCTCGGTACGTGTCTGCTGGTGGGTCCTGCCAAGCCGCCCTGCATCAAGTTCGTCGTGGTCAAGCTCGTCTTGATCATGCCGGCTTTCTACATCTGGATGTTTGTCTTCAGTTACTATCACGCTCTGAGATTTGCGGAGGCATTCAAAACGTTCCCGGCTAACCTGCCCTCCATTTTTTTAATAATTTATTGTATTTTTTATGTCATTAAATAATATATTCATTTTCCCCTTCTAACCTTTTAATGTATAAAAGTCTGCTTATTTTCTTTTATCTATTGGAACAAGCAAGTTTGTTACACAAACTTTAACGTCGTCGCTCCTACTGAGTTTTGACAAACTGCTTAGTAAACTCCAATCGACGTAAATGGTCATCTAAATGGGTATGTAATACATGTATGAAGTCAAATCACTCAGTAAAAAAACTTGTTCACAGTCCTATTAATACAAATGTTTATAGACTGTAGACGTCGACGGTTAATCTATTCAGAGTTCGTGTTCGGGCCAATAAAAATAGCACCTGCGAAATTAGCACAAAAAATGAATGTCGCCGTCGTAAACGCCATAAAGCAGTCTTCCATCGATCAAGAGTACGAACGAGACATACATATGGGCTGATATGGGCTCATAACGTGATGCCGGGAACGGCGAGCGGTGAAGAACGGGAGCGGTGAGCGGAGCGTCGGCATTTGCATTACATTCTTATTGAAACCTCACCCCGCGCGCCCTGACCAACACGTTAATTAGACAATTTGCGTTTCCACTTCCAGACGCTGGGCGTAAGCGACGTCCTAACGACCGTTCTCCGCGCCGCACCGAACACGCCACAATCGCAAGATCTTAGAGCAGACAATCGTGCGGATCTCGGCGCACTTGACAGTGGCATCCAAGACATCGGTAGAATAGCTGATTCCTATTGTAATGTATGCTAAGCGGGTGTGACCGCGACAATTAGGCTAGGATGTGCGGGCCACGGCCGCGGTCGTGTCTCCACAACGTCACGCTGAATTGCGATCAGCAATTAGTGGCTCATCGCTGCATTGGCGACGTGTTTATTTAATCACGAGCGCATAAGTAATGTGCGCGCGCAGACGACGCGACGCACCGCGCGAATGCTAAGCGCGAGGAACGGGAGACGTGGGACACTAGGACTGTGGGACTGTGTGGGGCGCAGCACCCGGCACTCGCAGCCGTCAGCTATGGCGGAGCGTGAGGCGGTCATAACGCGATATTTACTGAATCTCCAATTCAAGCCGCGTTATTAATAAGGAGAAAGGTCGGGGCTCGTGATCGGCTCCTACGCCGCCGCCTCGCCACAGCGCAGTGTGCAGGCGCGGACACGAACAAAATAGTCGAAAAAGGTAAGCGCGCGGTCGTGACGGGAATGTTGCTGATGTTATGTATTTCAGGTCGCACTCATTGTATTTTAAACCGCTATTGTTTCGTATTTCGCGCCTGCGCACAGAATGCTGCGCTTGCGCCCTGAGTCGCGTCGTTTTTCACAGTGTGACGTCACTCAGCCGGTAGATGCTCTTATAAATAGTGGTCACTGTATAAGCAGCGATGGTCGCATATCGATGGAGGTGGTCACACCGCCACCTCCTGGCAGCAGCACGAGTTATGACGAGTGGAGTGAGAGTCTCGGGCGCGCAGGGGCGGGGAGAGGGGCGGCTGTCGCACGTGGTGCGCTGCTCCCACGGTCGGCGATTGATTAACGGTGCGGTTCGAGCTAACCGCGGCCGACGTGAGAACACTCCCGCTAATGTGCGCACGCAACATTCGGCCCGTGTCGCCACCGCGTGACAGAATTGCAAGCGAAGCCACCACACGACGCACTCCGCGAATACTGCGCAAATACTAACTGCCGCGTTGCCGCCAGTCTACTCGATGTACTCTTCAACATGTCTTTTACAATCTAACTTCGTACATTCGTTTATACTTGACAGTTACCGAAAAATTTAAACTGAATACCTATGTATATGAATCAAAACAACA
The DNA here is from genome assembly GCA_963082945.1 of Cerastis leucographa. NCBI lineage: Eukaryota > Metazoa > Arthropoda > Insecta > Lepidoptera > Noctuidae > Cerastis > Cerastis leucographa. Next base: position 22,201,328 of record OY720385.1, read on the forward strand.
CTAGTTTTTTGACAGTTCTTTAAGCGAGGATGAATTTCGGCATCTGCTCAACTAATAAACCAACTAATGTCCCCAAGGAACAAAAACCGATCTTCAACAAATAAGGTATCAGAACCTGTTTTCAATCTGCTGCCGCTAGTTACACCTCCAAGTGCCTAAATGCTTGTCAGTGATGAACGACGGTTACTTTTTCCAAAGGCTATCGACTAGTCCATTGCCTATATAGCAACATCACCGGTGGTCGGCGTCAGGTTGGTGTGGCAGCAGTAGGTGAAGCAGTCGCGGCAGGTTGCGACGATTTGCCCGCGATGCAGTCCTGACACCTGACAGTGTGCGCGCGCATGGGAATCGTCGCGCGTCGGGTGGACTCCGCCAGGAAGTCTTTCTCTTTGCTACATCACGTCGTGGCCTAGAAATGCTTTGAAGCATGGGTGGATAAACAACGCAGCTACTCAACAACCTTTCATATGTACAATATCTTATGAAGCTTAGTCAGTTAGTGATCCTGAATGAACACAATTTATCAAAGTTTGGAGACAGAAACAAAAAAAAAAGGATGGTACTCGTATATATGTTTAATTATCGGCCTACTTTGATTTTGTTGGAAAATTGCGGCGCACAATAAAGCTGGTAGCGAAGGGTGTGGCTATGCCACTTAGATTTAGCCTTTCAGAAACTCTAGTTTCGTAGTAGAGAATCTCCCAAAGGTTTAATGCAGAAGATGTTCACGGGCCCTTCTTACTATCAAAGATATCATCTTGCTGAGAATCCGGTCTACGTTACTGCCCTGGTTGGTACCTATATAGTTGAATGATAATTATATCAATGAAGAAGTGGCTACTGGTGTTATGACGTGCATTGCGACGTGTTCGCGTACAAATGAATCATAACACGCGTAATTGTGAGATGCGGTCGCTGATAGCGGCACTCAGGTACGCAGGTTCAGAGCTAGGGCACGCAAGGTAGACAGTCCGATGGACGTAGAGTGAGACATCCTAGTGTGATACTTACACATTTCAGGTGAAGCGTAGAATTATTACTTTCTGAAGATAGTAGTTTGTTGCTTGCAGCACTTTCAGCAAGCTTTCATTACTTAAAGGAGTGGTGGAACATTATGTTTCATAGGAAACGTCTTACATTTTTTAACTCAATCTTACGTTTCTGGCAAGTTCAGGACAATGATGTTGTTATTGCAGGAAGTGGAGAAGTTCTACTTGAAGTCCGGCGGCGCTGTACGGAGCTACGTGTAGCGCATCGCACGCAGCACGACACGCGCGTGTCACAACATTGTATCTGTGCGACATTGTTACACCAGCAAGAGTTCTCTTCTCTCTCAGACTATCAGCTGTCACAGTAAATAGCTGGGAGCATTGCAGGAAGAGTGAAGATTTCTTGCACGTTTCCTACAAAGACAAAGGTCTAAACACTGAAAAGCCTGTTACATTCCATTCAAAGAATATATGGTAGTGGGGTGTATTCTTGACCCTGCTACAATGACTACTACTGTAATAATGAAGGTTTGTTGTCACTTCTACATTGTGTCGAGGTATCTGCAGCGCGATGTAATTTGAGAGCGATGTTCTAAGCTGAATGAGAATGCGAACCACTTTGGATTCCGTTCACGCCTGTTGGCGATAAACTGAACTAATTAATATTCTTTTGTGGGACATGTACAACTTTGTCGTCTGGCTTGTGCAGTACTTGTGTCGTCTGATACAAAGCTGCGATGCAGATTAGGAAAGAAATGTGTGCGTGCGTTTGATAATCAGATGAGGATAATTGATTCACCAATATGTTCTATTGGTTTACTGCATAAGTGTAACTGATAAACCAGTAGTGTGATGACTGTATGAACCTGGTGGAGCAACCTGGTCGAGAGTGAATCATGAACATGATGTTCGGAAAGCCATCAGCTCAGTTGTGCAGTGTAGCAGTGTGACGTCACACGCTGAGCATGCCGAACCACGCTGATTAGGGAAAGCCTCGTCTAGTCTCCGCGGAATAATGATGAACTCGCTTTCAAATCACTTTCCTTGTACTGCGTACTCGTGGAGAAATGCGGTACTGTTGCACAAACTAGAAAGTCTAAGAAGATGACAGCCTTCTACTGTGTTACCTGTTCCGCTTCAGTTCTACTATTGGGCATACTATAAGTGCACATAAAAGCAGGTGGAAATCTTTGAAGAAGTATTTCTCTTTTACTAGGTTGGGCACTGCTGCATGCCTTAAATCGTTAACGGCCGTTTTCAATAACCTATCTCTGGTTTCGGATAGATCGCTATCCCCGATTAACAGCAAGATCCTATCTATCCATAGTTTGCGTTTCACAATCAAGGATATGTGCTATCTATCTGTTATCAAGGAAGGATAGCTTCTTCTCTCTCGTAACGTCTAGTTATTTGCAGCACAAATGTTTAATGTTAAAAACAAATCTATCTATCTTTCTATCTATATAAATAAAAATCAATTGCCGTTAGCCTCGCTAAAACTCGAGAACGGCTGGGCAGATTTAGCTGATTTTGGTTTTAAAATGTTTATCGTAGTCCCTGGGAAGGTTTAAAAGGTGAGAAAGGCAGGTTAGGGTAGGTAGGTACTGTAGGTAGGATAGATAGGTAGGTAGGGTAGATATGTAGGTAGGGTAGGTAGGTAGGGTAGGGTAGGTAGGTATTAGGTAAGTAGGGTAGGGTAGGTTAGCGTAGGTAGGTCGGGTAAGTAGGGTAAGGTAGGGTAGGTAGGTAGGTAGGGTAGGGTAGGGTAAGGTAGGGTATGGTAGGCAGGTAGATAGGGTAGGTAAAAAGTGCATTGCAACGCATGCCGGGGACAGCTAGTATTAAATATTTATTTACGTTTAATTAAATTATCCATTACTTATTTTTTTTTGGAGATTTTAAGGTGAATCAACATCAATTTGATTTTTTCCTTTTGGTATACCAAATTCAATCATTGACAGTTTTGACATCGATACAGCGACGTCACCCACGCTTCGCTTTGCCGCGTCAATTGTTTGTGTTTATGTTTATTTTGTGATAACATAAAAGTGAATTAGAATGAGAGCAACGGGGGCCCAGTGGTGGCAGCCCCGATTTACTAGCAGTAAGCCGTGGGTTCTAACCCAGGCATGCGCATTACTTTGTGTAATTTCTTTCTCAGCAGTGGGAACATTATAGGCTGATGATGAATTAAAATGAATTCTGTAAGTATCTACATGGGATATTTTTTACATTACATAATCGTTCAAGCTTTTAAAGATTTCCATTTTTAAAGGTCAACTAAAGCGACACCAATGACCAAGGATGAGGCGATGCTCTTAGTACATCTTGTGGCAGTAAGTGCAGTTATTACTACTAAAGCAACGAGTGCCAGCAATAAGAAACTATAGAATCAGGCTTGGCAAACCTTAGCAGTAGAATTTAATTCGTCTGTATCAAGTTCCTGACGAATCCCAGCGCAGCTTCGTTTTATTTTAAATGGGAAAATCTGAAGAAGGCTGCTCGCAAACGCTGCGAAGACATAAGAAGCAGCCATGATAAGGTTAGTTAGTGATTGTTTGTGGTTAATGGATCGCAACGGTAAGCTAAAATAATAATCTATCTTCTATATTATCTATCTATATATGTATATAAAAATGAATCCCTATTTCCCTTGGTCACGGCATCACGCGTGAACGGCTGGACCGATTTCGATAATTCTTTTTTTGTTTTGTTTGTTATTGTCAGGAGAAGGTTCTTAGGTAGGTAGGTAGTAGTAGGTAGGTAGTAGTAGGTAGGTAGTAGTAGGTAGGTAGTAGTAGGTAGGTAGTAGTAGGTAGGTAGTAGTAGGTAGGTAGTAGTAGGTAGGTAGTAGTAGTAGGTAGGTAGTAGTAGGTAGGTAGTAGTAGGTAGGTAGTAGTAGGTAGTAGTAGGTAGGTAGTAGTAGGTAGGTAGTAGTAGGTAGGTAGTAGTAGGTAGGTAGTAGTAGGTAGGTAGTAGTAGGTAGGTAGTAGTAGGTAGGTAGTAGTAGGTAGGTAGTAGTAGGTAGGTAGTAGTAGGTAGGTAGTAGTAGGTAGGTAGTAGTAGGTAGGTAGTAGTAGGTAGGTAGTAGTAGGTAGGTAGTAGTAGGTAGTAGTAGGTAGTAGTAGGTAGGTAGGTAGTAGTAGGTAGGTAGTAGTAGGTAGGTAGTAGTAGGTAGGTAGTAGTAGGTAGGTAGTAGTAGGTAGGTAGTAGAGTCCAACCTAGGAAAAAAAGTTTGTATTCGCGTGCAAGTTATAAAGGTTAAGTGTCGGTAAACTGATGAAAGGTAACGGCAGTCTTTGCCGAAGCCTTCCACTGTAATTGTGAGGACGACTCCTCTAATTGAGACCTTCAACTAACCGCTGACATTTGCTTGGAGCTTGCTGCTTTCGAACCTAGTCACGTTGTTAATAAAATGTGTGGTTTAAGTTACAAAATAATGTTCTTTAAATTCCATGACTTGTGAAAAAATACAGTTTATGCCGCAAATTTCCGCAAATGTTCGACACTCGCAAGGGAATCAAAACCTACAGGGTACTTCCCGTGAACTCAGAATCTTGAAATTTGGTACGAAGCAACGTCTTATAGCACAGATAAAGGAAAATTGCGAAAACCGTAAATTTTTAATTACATCATCTAATAAAGATATTTTTAATAATTACGGTTTTAAAAGTACGGAACCCTAAGTGCGCGAGTCCGACTCGCACTTGGCCGGTTTTTTGCTTTTTAGTCGGGTTTCTTAGATTTTTTATGTTTTTTTTTTTTTTTACTTCCAGCTTTTCTGTTTAATAATGTGAAAGATTTCTCAGGCGATTTAACTTTATGAGATTTGTTATTTCGAATAACTAACTTTAAATCCTTCGTCGTCCACCCATTTAGGGGATGATTCGAAATGAAAAACTTTAACATGATTTTCATTTACATATTATTCAATGATACCCCACTTAACCGAGTTCGTCGACTTAATGTTTTTTATTGTTCACTCTATGGCGTCTGGTTGTCGTCATATTAAACTTTGATTACTGTCTACTCATAACATTAAGATCAAATCGATTGATGAAAGAATTATCAAAATCGGCCCCCCTGGTTGGGCTCTAGAGGCGCCACAAAGGACCAAACATACTTAAATAGGCTTATATACATAACGCCGTCCCCGGAGAATAAAATAATAACTGCAAAAACTCAACATTTCAGGAAAAATTAAAAACATGTTTTCGTCGATTGCTCCTTAGGGACCGTTCAAGTATTACGCAAGCACTATAGGAGGGCGAGGGGTCTTTGCTTTGCTTATTTTTTATGACTTGGGGGGGGGGATCTAGATGGTGATTACGTCAGCAGTAACTATTTTACACATATGGCAACCCACACATTGTCTATGCTTGAAAACGAAATGCATTATCGAGGGTTTCTAAAATAATGAATACGTTTAGGTACTCGCTTAGAACTAGGTAGGGGAATTACCGCGCGTTATTCACTTGTCTATCACTTATAACTGCTGCTCATGAATCTATCAATTGTACCAATGTTTACGTAAACATGGGGGGAGGGGTAAGAGCTTTGCTTACTTTTTTCTGACGAGAGGGAGGGGTTGGTTAATAATTGCAAAAAATCTGCTACTTAATACTTGAACCGCGCCCTTAAATACTGGACGTAGACTGATGATTGTCAGCTTTGAAAAAAGGGTATTTTTGTATATTCAAAATGTATTAGTGAAACACGCCTATTTATTGAAATTTTAAAAATAAGAATTTAGTCAAAATCCATTATCGTCTACGTTCATTTTATTCTACATCCTGACCAGAACCAAATATCTCTCTATTTATCATTTTATTCTACGGGTTTTTATGGTGCAAGTAATTATGATAATACTTATCGTCTTATTCTGGCAAATATTGTAAAACTTTTTTTTTGTGTAAAGGCCTTTGAATTTGGTTCTCGGAGAAAACTGATATGGTAATCAACATTAAGTTTCATTAGGTGTTTGAAAATTAACTTAGGAACAAACGTCTTCCAAATAATTCTATGATTAAAAAAAACAGGTTCTCACTCCTCAAAAATGAAAACATAAAAATGACATTCGAAACAAAAGTGGAAAATAACAGTATTAAAAAAAACATTAAAAAACATACAGAATAGTGCCAGCCCGCTAGTATCGGGAACAGGGTCAAAACTACCGGCGGTCAGGGCTCCAGAGAAAGGAACTTCCTAACAATAGCTGTGTCCAGGAGTACCATTTTCTGAATCAAGCCCTTGATCCAGCTGTCTTACGAGAGCCTCCTCAGGTATTGGTCGTATCTCTTAGCAATTAAACCATTGGCCAAAACGGCTATCGGCACAATGGTCGCTAAGTGCACATCCCACATGTTGGCAACCTCGCGACCCAAGTCAAGATTCTTGATTTGCTTATCCTTTTTAGCTTACGCGAGGTTCTCGTCATGCCGGACAATTATGTCTGTCAACAATGATTGCGAACCGCTCTGATTGATCCACCACCACTTTATCAGGCTTATTGGCTACAATAGTCCTGTTAGTGATGATGGAGTAATCCTAGTTCAGTGTGATATTGCCATTTTCGAGAACCGGCTCGGGCACATACCTTTAGTACTGCATTTCCGATTCCACAATACTGTAAATTTTAGACCAAGTTACTGATGGTAATTCCTGGCTACAAATACGAGTATCTATGCAGATACTCACCGTTTGCCCGACGAACACCCGGAGATTATGTGACGGTTTGATTTGCCTGCACGGTGACATGCCCGACATAGTAAACCGCACCGTCCACCACCATAATTCTCCAGTAGTTATTCGTCATCATAACTTAATTCATAATTGCGCAGACAAAAGTTTATCCGAAGAGGTCCCCGGAACGTAGCCAAGCTACGGATGCTGATAGGTCGACATGGAGATAATGCAGGACCCGAAAAGGTTGTGAAGCCCCTTTTTTGTTTTTTCTTCGGATACGAAATCATCAAATAACTTCTCCCGCTCTGGGCGGAGCGGAAGGTAGTGTCAGACTTGACTGACTAAAACCCATCCATGTTCCTTCTTAGCCCTTTGTGTTCCAGGGCCACGGTATCTCTTTCAAGCAGCCCGCAACCCTGGCAGGATCTCTCGGACCCCTTCCAATTTGCTGACATCTCCTTGAGGCGCGCGTGGAACACGAACGCGCCGTCGGTACGGCCTGACGTCATAAGACGGACGGACGGTGAGCTAGCCCATTACTCACCGTCCACAGGCCCGGTTGTGAAGCCCCTTACTCTACCAAATCTCCCTGCGGTCGTTTATGTCAAGCACTACGCGATTGTGGAGTCTTAGCATTCACAAGCATTCAGAAAGCCTCGTACTCCATACCCCCACGGGATATATAGTTTCATAACCGAAGAACGTGGGTCATGCATTCGATTTGCCGTCAACCATTTACGTACCTTTCCATCCAGGGCGTCTAGTTCTGTTGTAGTCCATTTGAGTATCCTGAAAGAGTACATCAAAACCGGTATGAACAAACCGTTTAGTGCATGTTCTTATTTAAAAGACTATTAAATACTTTTCCAAGCGGCAAAAGAAGCTCTCCTTCTACAACTGCTTCATGTCAGCAACATTGACACCCAACGCTTCTGAAATACCCAAATAGTTATAGGTTTTAGTTGCCGAGAGGGATCTTAGATTTATGGAATCCGAGCGCTGGGTTCCGACAGATTCCACAATCTCCCCTCGCATTATATAATGGCGGTTATCATTTTATTCTCCGGCGACGGCGACAATACCTTCCTCAGTCGGGTAAAAACAACAAGTGACTGAAGACAACCCATAACAGCACAAACGTATTCAGAGTAAGATCATTTAATAGCGTGGCGCCAAAATTGCCGACAGTGGCCATAAAAGTAACGGTGAGGCGACCTCTAGCGTCACGAGCGAGATCGTCACAAGTGGCGACTACGAGAGCGTTTCAGAAGGTTTACTCAGGTGGTCTGCAAAACAATTCAACTGTAAAGTGAAAAGCCATGATCTTTATTCAACAGTCTCGTTTTGAGCAGGATCACAGTTGTCTGTAGGTTTTATTTTGCCAGTGCAGCAAACAGATTCAGTGAAACTTCTGCCGCGGTTTTTAGTCGTGAGCGTGCCTGCAGCTATTTATAATCATAACAGCATCATTGTCTAGCTCGGAGGAACCTAGCTAGATTGTACACCACAGTTTACTATCTCTTGTTATATACGTGGGTTGCGTGTAGTAGAAGCAGTGGCACAGAACGGAAAGGGAACCTCTCGAACTATTGTCGTCAGGAACTCAGACTTCGATGTAAGAAACGGATGTTTTGTCATACCTATGTTAGCTATGTAGGTAGATAGATTGGCTAAGCAAATGCAAAAGTCCTGTTACCTACTCATAGCGAATTTATTTTATAATAAGTAAGTAGCTGCTGCCCGCGACTTCGTTCGCGAGGAAATTTTGATGTTTTATCTAGGGACAAAAAGTAGCCTATGTCCTTCTCAAGGATATAATCTATCTATTACTTGCCATTTTTATTTACTTGCTATTTACTTTCGAACGCCAAGTCTCATAACGATCCCATCAGCCGTGTGTAATCGTGAAAGGTAACAAACAAACAGAGTTACTTTCGCATTTATAATATTAGTAAGGATTCTATCACTTCTATCTATGCGTTGAGTTAACTTCAGCAGTGGGGAAAGGGCACCGTGACCGTTCACGAGTTCGTCGGGAACATAACGTGACTTACGTGACACCACCTGAGCTCCCCCGAGCTCCCCCGAGCTCCACCGAGAGCCGGCTGCCGCGCCACTAACAAGTCCGTGTACTTAGCCGCGCGGCTGCTGCGGTTGTTCACAAGTCTCGCTACGCGAGCACACGCTGTTGACTCGCGGCCCTTTGACAACGACAAACATCGCCCAAACAAAGCTCTGCATATAAGAACAAGAGGAGAACAAACACAAGGTTCCTGGTACAAGCCCCCGACGCCGCCACCGCAACGCACTGCGCCGGACGGTTGGTAGCACAACACACATTGTGTTTGTTTATGTATACATGCTTCTATAACCACATTATTCGGAATTACGAAACACGAAAGCACGCGATAAAACGTTCAACGGTTTTAGGAATCAATCCGTATCTCGTTAACGTCCAAGTTTTAAGAAAACAAACAGTTAGCTATGTTTATAAATGTAATGTATGAGGGACGATGTTATCTCGTAAAAACGCATTTAATGTATTATAGCTGACGCATCTCCTTAAAAAATGTCCGCGACATCGGGAACGACGAAATCCTTCAAAAATAAAAGCCGTCAAGGCTCATCATTTAAGGACAGGACAGACGAATCGTATCAATTCTCTGATGGAACTTTTAGGGACGTATAAAATACGAAGTCATTGTCTTTTTTGCGCGTTGGGTTTGCGCGCGCGACGCGGCCGCGGAATACCAACAAGGTGCGCCGGCGCAGTGGAATGCGCGGCCGCCATTCGCGGGACGCCTGTCACACGTCGCTCGCATCGCGACGCCGCCGCCCGCGCCGCACCGGCCCCGCACTGGCCCCGCACCGGCCCGCACTGGCCCCGCACTGGCCCCGCACTGGCCCCGCACCGGCCCGCACCGGCCCCGCTCACGGACGCACACACGCACCTAAACTAACGCCAACTCAGGAAAAAACTGTCATTCAAAACGACATCTCACGACATCCACCTCAACTCAGGACTTTGGAGTCCAGAACGTTGAGTCTAGTTCAGATCGCGGCTCAGACATCATCATTGTGAATGCAGACGATCTTTGTACGACTTTCGGACATGGATTTGCTTAGATAACAATCGTGGCCCGAGTGAATCTGAAATGTTGATTTCTTTATCAATTTATTTTGTTCTTGATGTTGTAGAGATCTGAACGACTAACGTATTGCCCTCGGAGATTTTATCGCGAATAATTAATTAGCTACAGTAATGTTTACGACATTGTACACAGTTACAGTTGTTTGTAGCAGCAGAAAATAGACAATGCCTGCAGCGTGCATAGCTGACACATGCTAAAAGTAGCTAGATCCTAGATTCCCAAATTAATTGTTTTTTAAATTGTGTGTTTTAACACTAAGATGTCGATACTAAATGCATTACTTATCTGTACAATATGCTCTACCTGCTTTAGAGAGAAGTTACCACCCGATGGTAAGTGGTCACACCCTGATGGTACTCTACTACTACCAGCATAAATCATAAATCATTTATTTCTTCAGAGATATGGTACAACGGGTGCTGTATGGTAAAAGCATGCACTTTGCGTGATACTCGTACATAATATGGCTTAAAACAGCTTAACAGACTGAGAGTCTAATGAATTGTAGTCTTCTGGTCGTGGGACCTCTACCGTTAAGTTCGATGACTTTATGAAGATATCTTCAATGTCCAGAGCCTCCTCGAGCACGTCACCTGTCCGGCCGGCGCCTGCGCGCGCCTCTGTCATAAAGTTTATATGTCATCAGCCGCACACGTAAAGCTGCCTGGAAAGTTTGAGGAGCTCAACAAGAAGTGCACGCCCTCATTACTCATTCCCAACCCGTCTATACAATATTGATGTCACTCCGGTGTGTTTTTATAGCTGCGCCGTTGTCTCACAGTCGCGCGGGTGCGCGGTTGTCTCACAGTCGCGCGGGTGCGCGGTTGTCTCACAGTCGCGCGGGTGCGCGGTTGTCTCACAGTCGCGCGGGTGCGCGGTTGTCTCACAGTCGCGCGGGTGCGCGGTTGTCTCACAGTCGCGCGGGTGCGCGGTTGTCTCACAGTCGCGCGGGTGCGCGGTTGTCTCACAGTCGCGCGGGTGCGCGGTTGTCTCACAGTCGCGCGGGTGCGCGGTTGGTACCCGTGTGCCATTGCAGGATCGGCTAAATAATATAATACTAAACTACTTATCGAAGCTATTTATGCACATTATCATCGCAACACAGATCAAGACCAGTTTTCTACAATTTTAACTGTTTCTCATAATCTACCCAAGTTTTAGGAAACCATGTTACTTACTATTTCTGGGAATGTGTACGTAGATAAAAAATATTACTTTTTAAAATGTATGATCGTCTTTCCTTAAAGGCAAGACGCAATGTGTGCCGCAATCATTTTGACTGTCTGGACTTAGTTAAGTCTGTGTTACCTGGTTCCTCGAACAGTTCTTGTACGTGAGATACGTACTCGACGTCTATTTGCTACCAGCCTCAGTAAATCCAACGCTGGCTCGCGTTCACCACTTCATCGGTTGGTTGAGACATACAACAATGAGTTCTATTTCTTAGTAAAAATGCATTTAAGTAGGAAGCAAATCCAAGCAACCATAAAGAACCAGCAAATAACTGTTTATTTTACTATATTACTAGCGGCCTGTCCCGACTTCCCACGGGTGGACATTTTTTTAAACGTTATGAGATAAATAAACATAATTTAACTTATAAGTAGGTATGCTAATTAAAACGTACATGACTCAATTTTTCGAAATGTTCATAATTACAAACAAAGGGTATTTTTTTTGTGGTTTTAGGTATTTTATTTTTTAATAATTTTGTGTAATTTTTTTACTCATGTAATTTAATTTTAAGTTTTTAAATTTTTATTTTGTAATATTTTACCTTAAGGGTTTTTTTCCACCAGAGATGTGCTATGCAGCTATGCTGCGAGGATGTGAAAGCTAAGCTACGAAACTATGTGACCGCTTCCACTGACGATAAGCTATGTAGCGGGCTAGTAGGATGGACTTTGAAGATGCGCCGCCGCGAGGTAACTGTGCGAGGAAGATGCGCAGCTCGAGCTATGCGATGTATCAATAGTAGGGAAGCAACCCATAGCAGGCATCCATAGTTTCCACCGGTGCTAAGCTATGTGCAACAATGAATATGATTGGTGAACATACGATTGCCCATGAGAAAAGCACTCTCTCTTTAGGTCTATGCCAACCATCGAGAAAGTTTGTCCCTGGGATTTATTTATTGTAAAGGCAAACGATATCTTTACATGAAACTGTAACCTTTTAAAAGATATAGACAAATCCGTCGGTATCATCGGGATCCGCGGAATGTGAGCGAGCTGACCGGCCGCGGGGTCCGTGATGATAGTTGCTACAATCACATTGTCTCTTAATTCCTTTATCATAAGTCTTGTACCATTACACATACTGGGAGGGCATACATTTCTCAATAGCATAACGGGAGTACCTACTATGCGAACACCCCTCTCCCACACTTCACGCCGTTGATCACTGCGCTGCGTCCAGCTGCGTCACATATGCGTGGAGCCACAACGGCGCGTCAGCGTGTAATTTTTGTTTATATAGACATTTTTAATTTCGTAATATCTTTTGAATGGAATGTCCGATTTCAATAATTCAAAAAGTAATCAACAGGTATTGAAACTGTCTTGAATACGAAATAATTTATTTGGATAAGAATTAACACAAAGATATGGATAACATGGTCTGATTTCGATTGGCATTTCTATCAACTTTTAAAATGTAAAAAAGTAGTTATAGTGACATAACTACAATATTTGGAGATATAGTCTCGCGAAGTTTTTTGTTGATATTGATATGTTCTATAATATTGTAGAAAATTTTTTTGTTCTATCATCAATACTTTCCGCAGCGCATGCGATGAAAGACACTTTATGGCTCATTTTTTTACACCTTGGGTTGGTATTAGTAGGGATTTCTAAGGATCTCTATTTTTTTCTAGTAATAAATATAGCCTATGTTACTCAGTGATAATGTAGCTTTCTAACACAAAAATATTTTTTGAAATCGGTCCAGTAGTTTTCGAGTTTATTCGTTACATACAAAAATACAAATCTTTCCTCTTTATAATATTATTATTATTATATTATTAAGTGTAGATGTAGATGATAACGTTAAGTTAAATACGCACACTTACTTTTTTATACATATATATTTAAAAATACAGATATTTGTTCCAGAATAATGAATGTTTTTTAGGTATTGTAATCGTCGTAACAATTATCTAGTTTAAAATACTTTAATTTGTAATCTGTGGAGAACGGAGTGGGTGGCATAATTGTTTTGGAATATAATATTTAAGATATTGTGACTAAGTTTTACTGTGCTACTGTTTGTTTTTCCTTAAAAAAATAAAATTACACACCAGCACACCAGATACCTAATAAGAAATAAAAACCTACTATTATTACAATTTATTTCGGTAAAAGGTTAAAAAATCATTGAACACAAAAACGTCAAAAGGCATTTTGTCGTGTTAAACATCTCACTAGGAGAACAAAAAGTTACTTAGTCCTACAACACATGGAAGGAATAGATGTTTGGAGAGGTTAACATCGCGACACTTTACTTTCATGTAGGCAGTGGCGAACTCCAAGCCACTCTGACAACTGATGACTCAACCGCTATTCAGGCATAACTGTAGCTTCAGCACTACTGTTGTTGACGTGTCATGCAATGGAGGCAGATAATTGAGGTATCACTAAATAAACAGCAGCAATAATAAATTAGAGAAAATAATAGTAAGCTAAGAACAACAGGTCTTGAATTTTTTTGGTATCTATCCGCTGGTTTTCATGACATGAGAATGAGTGTGCCCTGTGCATGTTTAGTCTGCACCTCTCACCACAAACACAAACATACTGACTTGGTTTACTTTCAGTTTCATGCGTAGATTGAATGGCACATTTTATTGTTGATTAATTATAGCTTTTTCCGAAAGTTATCAGAGAAATAAGCGTTGACATAGTTCAAGATAGATACGAACCTACCGTTAAGCTTAACGCGTAGCGTTAATAATCTGCTGAAATCTTCAATTATACCTAGCTAGGTATAATTGAAGATTTCAGCAGATTATTTAACATACTTTAATGATTTACACACCGTCTGTGATGGATAGTCTCGCGATGCGCCTGCGCCGACGGAGACGCGCCGCCCGCGCCGCCACCTGCGCTTGAATCTGTTAGTGTTGCTGCTTTTGCGGCGGTGACAGAGACCGCCGAGCTCCGAGCAGCAGTCACAGCTACCGGCAGCTGAGGATGAACATCAATGCATATATAATACTCATCAGGCGAAAAAAGGGGTTTATCTGTCATTCCAGATAGCATCCCCTGAAGCTCTAAGAAGTCATCGATATCATGAGTGATTACTTAATAAGGATTGCTTTTACTTTCAAACATAAAACTAAATAGATTTTATCTACTTTCAACAGAATATGATTTTAGTAATAAAATAATTGGTTTTTTTTTTTATGTGGCCTACCTACTACTACCTACCACTTCTCGGGTGCGTGCATTCTGTGAGTGTTCCACACAGAGGCGTCCTTGTGTATTTTGTCTCACTATGAGTGTTGTGTATGACCGTATGCAACGATCAGTTTTATAACACAAATAACAACTAAAAGAAGCTAGGTACTGAAAATCAAAAGTTTTTTTGTTAATTTTAATTATGTGCACCTGGTAGAAGAGATCTTAAATATAATGTTAATACACACGTGACCAGAGGGCTGGCCTATTTCTTGGCTACAGGATCAAGATAATTTTCCTGCTGACAGTGATGTGGACTTTTTCATACCTAATTAATAAAATTTGGTACTTTATAAGTCCTGAGAACGTTTTAGGACGTGCTAACTAGTGTTCATGATTAGTACTATATTTATGTTATAAACGTTCTAAGAACCCCAAAGAGGCCCTAGTTTTATCACTGATTTATTCTATAATCATTACATAAAGGCTCTCACGGTGATAAATCAGCTCTAAAAAAGTGCTTTTTGCAACGTTTATGTCACAGATTTGCACTATAAAAGTAACCAAAACATATTTATAGTGCTATTTTGCACCGTAAATGATTCCAGTGATCTTTTTTATCACACTTTGTCGCCAGTTCCCCAATAAAACAAAATGTATCAATATAAGTTATGCTTTATGTCATTTACCGTTGTTACTTAACGTAACATGTTATAATAATGACATACTACAACAAAACATTCAATGAACCGTAACTCTGCCATAACTTGTACCTATTTGCGATTATAATTGTATCGGTAGAATCAGTATGCTGATTTAAAATTTGACAATGAGCCCTCATAAATTTCGAATTTTAATTAAAATAATATAATTAAAACAAGGACTTGTCCCGTTTATGGCTGCTATACTACACATTGGCTCCAGCCGTGCTGCTTATACGCGATCACCAGCAGAAAATAGCACCCATATTTTCACCGAAATCGCTTTAGTCACATACAAGTAACACAAACTCACTTAAAGAACTATTTAGAATTCAAGTTATTTAGCAACTGCATAGGGATGACTTTTCATGACTTTTTCATAACTAGCCCCATAGCGATGCTGAGAGAGCTTATAAAAAGCTAAAAGGTTGCGTAATGGTTGTGCAAAGTACTTTTATAGTGCAGATTGATCATGTAATAGTGTTTTCAATACTGCTACAATACTAGTACTGTAAAAGTTATTTTGACGCTTTTATTCGTGCAAAATAGATACATAAAAGTGTCAGTATGGTTGTAGTGTGTGTATGCTTATAGTACTAAATAGTATCATAATAGCTTTTTTCATATGTATTACAGTGCAACACTTTAAATATTTTTTGTATGGTCGTATAAGCGTTCTAAGAACTAAATTATAGAACTTAAATGCTCTTTAATCTTATACAAGTAGAACCAAAATACTGTGTTAAAATCTTATATAGTACAAGCAGTCACAGTGGTTACCATTAAAGGCCAAGTATATCACTGTTTGGTGATAAAACGTCTTGGTTAAAGAAGCTTTTGATACTTGGGTACTTTTATTATTTATTTGAGTTTATTAATAGTCTGAAGTTTGACACTTGACTCTACATCAGCTCCACTTGATTATCGTTACAGCCGTATTGTAGGAACGTGATATTACCATTGATACTGATCAGCAATTGAGCGCCAGGCACATGTCAATGTGGGCATTAGGTAAGCAGCCCACAACACGATGATAATTCATTTACAAAATGGATAAACTAATTTAGCCCTTATTCGTATCATCCTTTCTTATAAACGGATAAGCTAATTGTGTTCGTTACTTCCCTACTCGTAAATAAGCACACTTAGTAAGACCTACCTAAAAGAGTATGTAGCTATATCTTTGTTTGTTAGATTGTCAACATTAGTTATCGCTATCAGGAAACATTTATTATAAGAAAACATATTGTATAATAGTGACAGGCTATTACTAGTATTTTATAAGTGAATGGCTCTGACTGCTATGAGTAATGATGAAACATGACTGAAATACATTTGTACTTATATGGCTAAAGTATCGAATAGTTCTTACAGTTAAGACCTGGGTGGCTGGGCCAGGCGGCATCGGACGCGCCACCTATTGTGAACATGACAAAACGTCACGCACACAGCCGCACGCGCATCAATCCGTCCGCCCCACACTAGCGTGTCACTCTGTGACATCACTTAACTTTCAATGTATACGTACTACATTGAACAAGATCGACTGCCAGCCGGCCAGAGCTCGCAGAGCTCCCCCGTCACCCGCACGCCGACTAGCCTAGGCCAGCGCAGGGGATGGCAGACGACGCGTCGGGATCATATTAGAGCGGGCGGCGTACAATGAGCGGACTCGAGTGCTGGCCGTGCAAGTGAGTGCCATTGTTTTTCATATGGCGCGTTTTTTCCTCGCGTTTCGGCGGCAAACATCGTCCAATAGTAGCCGCGCGGCGCGCTCATTGGCGGAGACCGCGGGGGAGGGACGCACTCGCCAATTCTTCGCGCCTTTTCGCGATACGCTCGCGACACGCGTCGTTCAATCAACTGTTTGTTTTAAGAATGCGTCCCGTTTTCAAAAATACCATTTTTTAATTTGGCTCTCAAGAACACTAACTTGTAGATCGTAGGAAGAGTACTGCTTACAACGAGCCTGCTACACATTTACGCACAAAACTTACTCAGATGCTTTCAGTGACAAGTTTGATAAATAACATTTTCAAGAACCACATTTTCAGCC
Organism: Cerastis leucographa; assembly: GCA_963082945.1. Lineage (NCBI taxonomy): Eukaryota > Metazoa > Arthropoda > Insecta > Lepidoptera > Noctuidae > Cerastis > Cerastis leucographa. The sequence goes on from OY720385.1 coordinate 22,218,308, forward strand.
ACACATTGATAAAAACATACAATTTAGGTAGGTGTTATTTCCAGTTACTTAACATAAAACAATCAGTTAGCGTGAGGTAGGTGTACTCGTAAATCGAATAATTGAATAGATGTTATTAGTAAGTTATGATCATGCGAATCGATGGTACATATAGTAACTTTGCTCACTGATTTCAGGCAGCAAAACCTACATGTTTGAGCTTTGAGCTACTGAAGTGAAAATAACTATTTCACTTTAGAAAGAGAGAGACACAAAGACCATTCCTTTCGAAGTTCCGTTTTTGAATTCGAACACGTTCGGAATTTCGTACTAACTAAAGAGATTTTGCAAAAATGTCATTGAATTTTTAAGTTATTGTTGTATTTAAACGAAAATAAGTGTTTACTGCAAATAAAACTGATATTTAACCTGTAAATATTTATTTCTAGTTTCAATAATGTTTCGTAATATAATATAATTATTTTGAATAATAAAATATCATGGTTGCTATTTCCGAAAACGCCTTAATTTAAATAAAAGAGCGGGAATAAAATTTCGTGTATGGCGTAGAGAGATGAATATGTTAAAAATATTAAATAATCGTAAAATATTAGTGAAACTAGCGACGAGACAATATTTTAACACCGGAAGAGTTAATACAACAAGTTATTAATGCAGAAATAAGTATCCTACCTGAGAAGTCTCGCAAGAAATATCTGAAAGCATACCATGTCTTCAACGATTGGAGACTTACAAAGGGCGCACCGCGCAAGCAGTTTTTCGGAGAGCAGTTTTTTGTTATCTTATTTTTCAGATTTATTACAGACGAGGCGATCATCTACAATGCTAATTATTTTGATTCACATTATATAGTTATTTCAATCTATTCCTGTTTATTATTTAATCTCCTAAAGTGTTCTCGCTGCTGAAGTGAAAAGTTATGTGTGTTACACGAGAGCAAAGTTTTTTGCATCTCGTGCCTTTGAATCCCTCGCCACACTCAGGATTCAAAATCAGCACTCGCAGCAAAAAACGACTTTGCTCTCTTGTTGCACAAACATTATTATGTATCGATCGATTTCGAAAATTTGATTTCCTTATTTAGCAGGTAAGTAGTTGTTTTTCCTCTCTGATAGTATATACGCATCATTCAAAAGCGTGTTTCTCATGAAATAAGGATTGCAACTATCACTATAATATATTTTTCACCACTCCCGCACGAAAGAAGTGTCTTTCCTCTACGAAAACAGTGAGGAAAATTGGTTTTTCCTCACTGTTTGAACAGTGAGGAAAGTAATGATCCCGTTCAGAAATTAACTTTGCTTGATTTTTTTATGTTAAGTTTTAAAGATATTTTCAAAAATAAATAATTTTATGCTTAGAATAGAAATATTTATAAGTTAAGATTAATGTTTTTTATAAAATTTATCAAATTATTGTAAGTGTATAAATAAGTTCAGAAACAATAAAAAAGTTTGATAAAATATTGGAATTTAGGATTATAATTTTTGAACGCACTCAAAGAAAGAAGCCTGTGAAAGAAGGACATTAGAAGCAAAAATTCGAAAAAAGAATTATTTTGATTTGCTTTGTGACTATTTAATTTATTTACCTATGATGACTGAATACTTTCTTGCTGGGAGTGGTGAAAAGTTTTGTATGCAACTTGTGAGCAAGTTCATTTGCTATTCGTTTTGTTGAGTCTTTCGCTTACTCAGGATTGAAATTTATAATCACTCGCTGCGCTCGTGATTCTATTTTTCAATCCTTCGTTCGCTCAAGACTCAAAATCAAAACTCATAGGAAAAACGAACTTTCCTCACATGTTGGATAAATAACTATTTCACTTCAGTAGCTCAAACATGTAGGTTTTGCTGCCTGAAATCAGTGAGCAAAATGCGATTTTGCTCACTGAGTGAGACAAAGTAACTTTTTAATTATTTTTTTCAGAAAGCCCCGATTATCTTATTCAGCCTTGGGTTAATCATACAATTCGAAACATTCACACTCTATCTCTTTCCCGCCCATTAGAAAGAGAGAGACAAAGACCAGCCCTTTCGAAGTTCCGTTTTTGAATTCGAACACGTTCGGAATTTCGTACTAACTAAAGAGATTTTGCAAAAATATCTTTTAATGTAATTTATTGAATTTTTAACTTATTATTGTATTTAAACGAAAACAAGTATTTACTGCAAATAAAACTGATATTTAACCTGTAAATATTTATTTCTAGTTTCAATAATGTTACGTAATATATTTTTCACACCACCTGCTCGATAATGTCAAATTATATGTCATGCAAACCTAACCTAAAGTAAGTCATTAACGACCTGAGGTCTAGCAGGGCAATAATATTGTACTGAATTTCATTATGACCCGCTGGTCAATAATGTGATTTGAATTTGGAACATAAATCGCATACGAATATTCACGCATTCACCATTATTATCTGCACAAAAAAATAAATTGTTCAAAAATCGAACTGGCCACCACGAGATAGAATTTATTTAAAAGAAAAATAGAACACAAATTAAAAAGAGGCCGCGAATACGGGAAATTGCTTTGCTTTGTTTATTGTTATACAACAAATTACTTAAAATATTGCAAATTCTCACAAAAATGTTGAGTGTCGATAGTGATTTGACTCCGGAGTACTTGATTCTAGTACTACTGCTTTTATTCTCTCGTAGATGGTGTGAAAAGTAGAGTATTCACCTCGGGTATAAAGGTGCCTTCGTCTTGGGCGACCTTGATTCCCACGCTGCACTCAGGATTCTTGTCTTAACTAAACTCCCTCGCTCCGCTCGGGAGTTAACGCTAGAATCCTTCGTTTTGCTCGGGATTCAATACGGTGCCCGCTACATAAGACACTACTTTATCCCCTTGGTGCATAATCTACTATTGAATAATAAAATATCATGGGTGCTATTTCCGAACACGCCTTAATTTAAATAAAAGAGCGGGAAAAAAAAACGTGGCTGGCGTAAAGAGTTGAATAAGTTAAAAATATTAAAATAATCGTAAAATATGAGTGAAACTAGCGACGAGAACAGTATTGTAACACCGGAAGAGTTAAAACAACAAGACAGTTATTAATGCAGAATTAAGTTTCCTACCTGAGAAGTCTCGCTAGAAATATCTGAAAGCATACCATGTCTTCAACGAGACTTACAAAGGGCGCAAGCAGTTTTTCGGAGACGGTGTTCCTATCTTATTTTTTAGATTTATCACAGACGAGGTGATCATCTATAAAGTTAATTATTTTGATTCACAATAAATAGTTATTTCAATCAATTCCTGTTTATTATTTTATCTCCTAAAGTGTTCTCGCTGCTGAAGTGAAAAGTTATGTGTGTTACACGAGAGCAAAGTTTTTTGCATCTCGTGCCTTTGAATCCCTCGCCACGCTCAGGATTCAAAATCAGCACTCGCAGCAAAAAACGACTTTGCTCTCTTGTTGCACAAATAACTATACTAATAGTGATAGTTGCAATCGTAAAAAGTTTGATACCTGGGTACGTGTAAGTATCTAGGCTCTTGACTGTAGGTACCGTTCTAGTACTATGTAAGTAATTGATTTTGTAATCATTTCATCAAGGAAAGTAAAACATCTAGCCAAAAGCATGAATTTATTGATACTATTTGGACAATTCCTTTTAACTTAAATATGGAACCTAATTATTAACTACAGGATCCACGGATACATGACATAAAACCAGTGCCTCTAATCTGGTTAGATTAGAGGCACTGGTCTGGTAGAGCACAGCGTCACACGGTCACCGCACTACGATCACTAACATAACGTTAAACTGGACCAGCGAGACCAACGAGATGTAACTGTTCCTAGATAATTATACACGATACGATTTGATGAAGATCAGATACATATACAGGGTGGACAACTCAGATGTATAGGTACTATTTTTTAGGGTTCTGTTGCCAAATTGCAAAAACGGAACGTATTCGTCGTATGCAGTCGTATCCGACCGTACTCGACCCGAACGTCTCAGAATTAATACTCCGAGACTATCGCCACCACACAGTTGTTTGGAAAGTAGGTGCTTTCTATGAACTGCTAAACAAACATGATGTGAAATTTTGAAAAAAATAACTGACGGTTGAAAAAAACATATTATCTATCGATCATCTTTCGATTTATTCAAACAGCACAAATAATAATTGAAAGAGTTGTGCAACTATAAACGATGTCATATTTAATTAATCATAAGCATTAGGCAGATGCTGATTATTAATGAGTACCAGTAGTTGACATGAAACGACTGCCTTTCTGACCTTCACAACCCAGTAACTAGGTAATACGATACCACTTGGTATGACTCGATGTCAGACTTTTGGCTTCTGACTACTCGTAACGACTGTCAAAGATCTACAAATGACAGCCGTGACTAACAGCTTAACGTGCTTTACGAGGCACGGAGGAAACTCGGTATGTAATTATGGTCACCCATCCACGGACCGACCTCGGCAAGCACGGTTTAACCTTAAAGGTCGACCCGTGTGGCTGTTATTATTTAGCCACGAGCTCCTCGTTATTAATTTATATAGGTATTAATATTTTTACTGGGTGTAATTTTACTTTTTATATATTTTATATAGTTGTACGTCTTCCGGTTTGCAGTCGCCATTCCAGAACTTTTCGGCCCCATCGGCCATCCGTTCTGAGAGCAATGTTCCTTGCCCACTGGTTACCGACGTAGCCCAAAGAATTGCCAAGCTTAAGTAGCTTGGCAATTCTTTGGGCTACGTCGGTAACCTTGTTTCTCTTGCGGATGTCCTCATTTCTGATTTGATTACACAAGGAAACTCCGAGCACAGCCCTCTCCATTGCCCTTTGGGCGACTTTAAGGCTTCTGATGAGGCCCATTGTGAGCGAGTATTTAGTCGGAACAGCCCAAAACAAATGGACCGCGGGCCATTCGACCGTCATCAAAAAATTTCGACGTTCGAAAGGCCCGGTGATATCGACGACGTTTCGGTCCCGTATGTATTCACCTTAAAAAATGATACCGAGGTTCCTTAAATACCTTCTTTCCAAAGGTTGATAAAGCAATCTCTGCTTCCAAAGTTGTAAAATTGTTGACTCCCCCCCCCCCCTTCTAATTTCTAAAGTAAGAGGAAGAACGAAAATTGGTTTGAATAAGATTTGATATTTAGTTTTTGGGAATTTTTCATGAAATTGCATTATAAATATAGAAATTGCAATTAATTGTTTTTCATTTTAACATACTATGATAAACAAATGTAGTTTTGCTGTTGAGTGTAAATTTACATACGAATGAGCGTTAAAAATATTGTTATATGGTTTGGTGCTACGGATCCGCGTGTGTGCGAGTACGACTCCCACTTGGCCGGTTTTATTATTATTATTTTTATTTAAAATGTGGTTAATTCATGTAACCTAGTTACACCACGAGTAGGTACTGCATTTACTTCACTAGGTAGGATTATATTCTAAAGGGGTTTGGGTAACTTTGTATGAACTAGTGGCATGTTTTTTTTTTCACAGCGGCCACCGGTCAAAAAGATAATCGTTGCTAACGTATAGTTAGAATAGAATATATGATAATAATGGCTCCTAAAAGAATTTTGCCGAAAATTATATCGGAGCTTAAATCTGATTTCAAAGTTGTGTTATTCGTTGATTACTGCTAACTGTTTGTACATATTTAATAAAAAAATAACTCCTTCCTATCCTTTGCCGTATGTCTGTACTTCAGAATTTGATACTTAGCAGCGACTCTAACGAATAATACAGGGTGTGTTTTCTTTCAAAATGAACGAGTTCGATTCCTGGCCAGTAATATTGATTTTTCAAAAAACCAATGACGCCCTTTTAGTTGTTATGAAAATTGGGCTTGTGACTCCTTTGAGTGTTTTTCGCTATTCTTCATAGTTTCGGATTTGGCATTCCACCCACTTGAAGAATTCACCTTGTATAACTCGGCTCCGATACATTTTGGAAATAATTGTTCATAGAAGGAAAGATTGTCTTATTGTGTTCTTACTAATGAAATATAGTTCATTAGTGACCGCAAACTTAAAAGAATCGTGCCACTTTTACCCAAACCCCTTTCCTTCAATTTTTTTTTTTTTTTTTTTGGATTACCTACTTACCTAACTCGTACTATTTTGATACCAGAGGATATGTTAATAAAAAGAAGTAACTTTTGGGTGGCATAGCAATCTATTTTAACCCACGCATGACGTAAAAATCCACTTTCTTTGCCTGATTGACTAGGTGAGGTAATGACACCATTATACACAAGTATAGCTCAGTTACCTAAATAAAAGATTCCCGCACTTGCAAACAAACCTAACGCTTAATGCGATGCACAATAGTTCAGTAGCCGATACAGTCATACAAGCTGATACCACAGCGCGCAGTAGGCGGTCAGGCTAAGGTAGTAAGGAATGTAAACTCGATCCCGTCAGGTCTCTAGCCTCAGAGATTTCAGTCAATTGGAAGATTTTTTGAAATTCTCGACTTTACCTAAGTACTTGTCGAGAATATGAACGAGATATCGAGAGTGAAGGCGTGCTAAATGGCACACTTTATGATCTAGACCTCGGGAGCTCTCAAATAGCCAATCACGACCCTATCCTCCACGGGAGGTCAGTCTTGACTATAGAATAATTCGTTGCGTATTTATTCAGAGAGCTGTGCAGCTGTGGTCCTGCACTCCTAGCGGCCACCTCGTGTGACGTGGAGACCACACGTAGCTGCGGCAGGAAGCGTCTCGCGATACGATCAGTCGTTTAGATAAGTCGTAGTCGCAGGCGGAACCAGTGAGGACGTCGTGATGCGCCTTCGCACGACACGAACACGTTACGCCGTGGCGGGAGATGTTCCCAGCCTGCGCCGGCACCGCTCAGCGCCCTGTGTCGCCACGAGGACAATTTCTTACTGCTGCGAAACTTTAAGCATTTGATGTTACGTTAGAGACCTGCGCTTCATAAACTAATGATATCGAGGTTCGACAACGATCACATCTGGAATAGACAAATTACCGACCAATAGCTATTTTAAATATAATTAATAAGATGATGGAAAAGTTCATAGTTAATCAAATCACAACTTTCTTAAACAAAAATGATATTATTACCGACATCCATAATGCTTTTAGACCAATCAGAAGTACGGCAACGGCGCTAGCAAGATTTACTGATGACGTAAATAATATAAACCTAAATGATAAAAACTTAGTTGTAGCAGTTTTTATAGACTTTAAAAAAGCTTTCGATACCCTGGATCACGACGGCTTGTTGCAGGCTATGGATGAGTGTGCGATAAGTGGACCAATCCACAGGTGGTTTGGTTTGCTAAGAACTATCAAAGTTCGGGTTGCAAATGCTGAAAGTACTGAGGGCGGTGTCAAATAAGGTGTTCCAACAGTATCTGTATATGGGCCTGTTGGTTATATTGTACACGTTAATACCTACCTATATGTAACCATGTGTATGTAACCATGTGTATGTCTGTATGTACCTATGTGTAACCGTAACGTAATCAAAAAATGCAAAGCTTATTATATAGTTATATGTACGCTGGCAATACATGTCTCCTATTTAGTGATAAGGACCAAACCACCATACGAGAAACGATACAAGACCATTTGGACAATATAATTAAATAAGCACACGACAATGGCATAAATATTATTGTAAGCAAAACGAAGTGTATGCCAATACATTCTCCAAATTCACGTAACAAAAACATTGACTTGAATATAAAAGGTGACAGTTATAATTGTCTACATAAACATAACAGAAAGTCAAGCTGTCAATGTATTAGTTCAGAGCAGGTACTGTCTACGGTAAAAACATATACACAGGTAGGAACTTATGACTGGCCATTGATACTAAAGCATGGAACATACATATAGACTCGGTTGGTAATAAAGTTCGGTCAATTCTGGATAAATTGTATACCCTGAAGCCAAAAAAGGACTATTGTATGCACTGTACTGTATTGTATGCACTTGCCAAGTGGATTATCAGTTATGGGTTGTGTGCTTATAGACTTACTTTTAAAACATATCTAGACAAAATTAAAATACTTCAAATATGACTTCTAACAATGTTAGTCAGCAAAAGAACTAAACAAACATTAAACAAGGTATATTATAAATTATTTAAGTGTAATATATACATGAAAGTAAAAATTACAATGATTCTTGAACAAATAATATTAACAAATACGAAATAGTACATTGTTACCCTAGGGGTGAAAGTAACTTATGTAGCCCCGAGACGGGGTTTGGCGCCGGAACGAAGTGAGGGCGCCAATAGTTCGAGGGACTAAATAAGTCTTTAACCCGAGGTAAACACTGTGCTTTTCATTACGAATACAAGGAAAGTAACAATAAAAACATGAGTTAGCTAAACAAAAAATTAAGATCGGATTGCCGCTTTCCCACCTGTTTTGTTTTTTTTTCTGTGGCCAGTGGCCAACCAGCTATTCAGCCATTATTTTTCATTTTCATCATTGAAAAAATGGTAAATATTTTGCCCAAATCTATGTTATTTTAAAGAAATTGTTGAAACTAAATTATAATAAAGTTATTTAAAAAATATAGATTCTTTAATCAATACTTAACTTTAAGTTATTTAAATTTTACATCGTGGCTGTGGCCAGACAGCTATTCAGCCTTTATTTTTCATTTTCATCATTGAAAAAATGGTAAATATTTTGCCTAAATCAATTTTGTTTAAAAAAAAAACTGTTGAAACTAAATTATAATAAAGTGTTTTAAAAATATATATCCTTTAATCAATACTTAACTACGACATGGACGACATGGTTGGCGCAGTGGTTGAGCGATCGACTGCTGCGCTGCGTGTCGCGGGTTCGATCCCCGCACGGAACAAATATTTGTATGGTCTATAGATAGTTTTTCCGGGTCTGGCTGTTTGTGTATGTGAGTTTATATGTTTGTAAACGCACCCTCGATACAGGAGAAATTCCTAGTGTGGGGCAACGTTTAAAAAAAAAAACTTAAATGATTTCAATTTTACATCGTGGCTGCATAGAAAGTTTGAACATGGTTCAACAAAAATGTGAAAATAGAACTAGTTTTTTTTTTATAATTTGACATCTGTCAGTTGAAAGCGATTCTCTCTAGGGCTGAAAAGTATTACTTAACCCGCTCTTCAGGCAACTTTAGATCTACTTTCAGAGTATGAGTAATGAAAAAGTACATAACAACCGACTTGCAAAGAAAAAGAAACTACATGTGCCAAATGTAAATAACTTATGGTAAGCGTACTAAACGATAGATTACATCATCATCATCTGCCTAGCCTTTTCCCAAACTCTCTTGGGGTCGGCTTCCAGTCTAGCCGGATGCAGCTGAGTACCAGTATTTTACATGAAGCGACTGCTTATCTGACCTCCACAACCCAGTAACTGGGTAATACGATACCCCTTGGTAAGACTGGATGTCAGACTTTTTGGCTTCTGACTACTCGTAACGACGATAAAACATAAATAAATAAACGATAGATTACACATACATTGATTAATTAATTACCTGAAGGAATAATCGATCGTGTGAAAAGTAGAAATCACCTGAAAAGTGTCATAGGGAAGCATTACTGTCGATGTGTCCATAGTTGCTGTGGTCGATCAGCGGCCGCGGTCGACTGATGTCGTGGGTCCTATGTCTGCTTACCTTATACCGATAGGTACGATGTGTGGTCTCATGACATTCGTAGGCTGATGCCGCTGAGTGTATTAGCTGAGGTTGTGGAATCTGTGGTTGTGTGGGTAAATTACTCCGTATTCACATACGGAGTCTGCGCCTATAGAACCATGGTCTTTGTCTTAACTAGAGTTAATGTTAAAGTTTAATTTTAGCAAAGATTCGTGCAAAATCCACGAGAACCTGCTGCCAAATAATACTTCTGGTGTTTCGCAGTTTGGCAGGTGTTACGTAAAAATAAAAGTATGTTTCACTATAGACTAAATAAAAAAAAATGACTCTGGCCGAGTTTCTTCTTCCAGGCCCTCGCGAGTGTACTCGTTTAGTCGCACGTACTGTTCCACCACATAGATCTTAATGTACCTATTACCGAGTACCGAGTACCGACTAGCACAAGGAACTTATCGCTTCACGCTTCAGGACGTGCTACAACCGACATGAGATAGGTCAGTTTGTATCTATTGCAAATCGAATCCCTTTATACCGACTCCTACAAAAGTATCTAGGTTCATAAAGCTTTTTTAACAGAAATTTCCAACCCTATAAACGACTGAAACACGAGTCTTTAGCATTTAAATCAGCGTTACCCTTCGCGACACAAAACAAACTTAATATCGGCTAAGAGTGCTCAGCGCAACCCCCCCCCCCCCCCGCGCTGGAGCACAGGTCAGGGGGCGCGCTCATTATCCGCGCACAGGCTCCGTAGTCGGTGCGAGCCACTCGACACCTGTACCTTGCAACTGTCTCGCCGGCACCACTCCCGCACTCCACCCGGGAGGCACAGTGCACAGACCCTCTCACCACCTAATGACATAAATTAATGATCTCTGTTTCGTTGAGGTGACGTTTTCTTTGGCGTGTAATCATAGAAGATTTTCACGATCTGTGCGTAACTTTGAACGGTTTGGCACTAGGATCTTCTTTCTATTCTTGCAATAAAAGCACAAGTCTAAAACTAATAAAATGCAGAACCACTTTGATGAAAAAGAGCTTTTTTGGAATGGCTTCAAAAATTTATAATAAAATACCCGATAGTATAAGAACATTGCCCCTATCACAGCTCTATCCTCTCTATTAATAGAAAAATGTTATTATACTATTCCAGATTATATAAATGATAATTTTAAATATTTTTTAGTTTATGCTTCGTTTTGTCTTTATTATTTGTTTTATAATTTTTTTTTTTCAGTATTTTATTTTTTTAATTACATTTTATTTAAAATTTGTATGCCTTCGCGGCAAAACATAGCGCTCAAATATGTTAACCTAACACCTTTATGTAAATACCTATGTTTAACAAATAAAGATTTTGATTCTGAAAACAACTGTTATTACCACAGAAATATTAAAAAAAAAACTTTGGTCACACCGTAGATAATGACTGTTAGTCGCTGTTGCGGGTCCTTCGAGTTTAAAGAATTAAATATTACAATGAAACACTCCTATTCGACAGTCTTGTAAACACGTTTTTACATAGCACCATACCTAAGAACCAATTTAATTTTCGTGAACTTTTTTCGGGGACTGCGAACAAAGCAAGTGATCGGGAAGTCTCGCCGTGTTCAATTGTCAATTAATGTTATTAAAACAATCACGTGGCGTGTTTGTGATGCAAATGTCGGAGATCTCCCCCCCCCCTCCCCACTGTGCCCGCCGCGCTCGCATCAACACTTTTCCAGCGACGAGACGCACTTGAGCACAACACTCGTACGTTATAATGGACGCAGTAATTGGTACACAGCCAAAACAAATCCTTTTGACATTTAACAAGTTTAGTTTAATTGCTGTCTCTGAACATGCTGTATGGTGCACCTACAGCTGAAATTTTCAGCACACCTTTAACAGACCATCACGGACATCTGTTAATGTAACATTAAGGTACAATATCTAGATTGTCAATTGTTTGACGATAAATATTTCGAAATAAATTTGAACTACTGTTTTACGAAAAACTTCGGCGTAGACAGTTCGTAGCACTCGCTACGCCGTAATCCGCAGTAGAGCATTATGTGGAAGTACTAACAACAATCGACATTTTATCAATATGTTAACCGTCGATATTATTATAATACCCAATACAATACAGACAACAGCATAAATAACAACATCAAATATAGGGCTGTTCTTGAGACAAAGGCCGACAATCTGAAGTCGTACACCGCTACGAATCAGTCGCAACGCGACTTTAATAAAGAGTTGTGTGAAATATTTCCAATAAATAGTATTGAATGGTGGTGTGTGCACAGCGAGGGGTGTTGACTGTCGCTCACGCGGTCGTTGCGTAGCGTCGCGTCGCGTGTCGCAGCTATTGTTCGTGCACAATATTGCGCAGCGCAAACAAACACGACGCTACGCAACACCGAGCAGAAGACCCACACAGACTAGTTACTGCACACGAGTGAATCAAACTCAGTTATCAATGAATATGAGTATTTACGAGTTAGTATCAGAGTAGGCACTTAGCTTCTCTACTTGTTGTGTAAATTCAGAGTAACAGAACCACATCGCCAGGTCACAAAAACATTAAATTACACAGATATTGCTTGAAAATGTAATTTTCTTAAATTGCTTAAGTGCCAAGGCGAGCTTAGCATCAAAAACCTGCCTGAGTTGTTTGTGTTTGAACACTCTCGTGTAGTTGTTCTTCTGACATGTCATTGTCGCCGCGTCGTGTCGTGGGACTGCGCCGGGGTTGCGCGCGCGGCTCAATGTCTCCGCGGGGCGCGGCGGCGCGCGATCAAAGGCCGCACTAATGCCATTAAACGATGCCCTAATGATCCGTTATACGTCAATATTCATAAATAGAGCATTGATTGGCGCGCGATGTATTGATGCGCGGATTGTTTGCAAACCTCCCGTACGCTTTGTTTCTCAAATTACTATTATTACCAAGGGTAGAGGACCTTTTTCAAGCGGTTAAAACGGGAATTAATGTAGTTTTGGTATGATATACGTCAGCTTCAAACCGGGTCCAGCCCATATTAGTGCCGACTAGTTTCGAACTAGTCAAGACTAGCTCAAACTAGTGACGACTAGTTTCAAGCTATAGTCAAGACTAGCTCACATTCGTGACGACTAATTTCTAACTAGTCAAGACTAGCTCACATTAGTTTCGAACTAGTCAAGACTAGCTCAAATTAGTGACGAATAGTTTCGAACTAGTCAAGATTAGCTCAAATTAGTGACGAATAGTTTCGAACTAGTCAAGACTAGCTCACATTAGTGACGACTAGTTTCGAACTAATCACGACTCACGACTACCCTCAGACTAGTGATAACTAGCTTCGTACTAGTGACGTCAAATTTGCAACTATTGATTGCTTTTCTTAGTATTAAGTTTGACACAGATTTTGGCGGGCCGGGCCGCACCTCATTGCAAAAGTTTCCAAAATCACTTCCGTACATTTTGTATGAACAATCGCAAGCTACAGGCGCAGGCGGTGTGCACCGGGGTTTTGTAGATACTGAACTCCTTATTTGCGCTGTGATTATGACGATGATGTGTGATGTGCGCTTTGCTTTATTGTAAAAATCAGTGCGCCAGTAATAACGTAGGGTTGACACAGAAAATCGTCTTAGTTTTTAATTTGTCCGGAGCGGCCAGGCTCGCGGGCGGGGGTGCGCGGGGCGCGGGGTAATCCCGGCCGGCAATAAGCCCGGATCAACCGCTCTAATGAAAACTGTCGCCCGACAAACAAGCCCGATAGATGTCGCCGCTAAATTAAACTATTTCGCGAATACATTAACTGAACCCGTTCGGACATGCGCCTCCTTCTCAATTAGATATTTATTACTTCCAGCCCGTCTCACATGTTGCCCCTAACATTTTTAATGCGAATTCAAGGCTAAGGTTTTGCGTTTATAATGTAAATTACAATCAACGTTTTAGGAATTTGTTGTGTAGCCTGCTTGTCCTCAATGAAATCTCAGAACTCATTTCAAGTTATGGACATGGTGATGATAGTGCTGACACGGTTCTCCGGCAACTAGACGAACGAAATCGCAGCCCAGTGCCATTCATTATCATCAGCCGTTATCGAATGTCATCAAACGTAATCTAATAGCAGATACAACTCAATTAAATTTAAACATAATTGCGTCTCACTTGTAAATAATCTAATTTGCAAATTAAATCTGTCCGCTCAGGCACATAGGGAGATGTCGGAAGCTTATAAAAATGTTTTGTGTGATGTGTACGCAGACGTGATTGCAGATAATTGAGAGATAACCCTTGACGAGTGACGATGGCCTGGCGCGGTGCGGGCTCTGTGCGGCGCGGTGCGGGCTCTGTGCGGCGCGGAGCGGGTGCGACGTAGTGCCTAATTAAAACGCAGCGAGGCGTGAGCGCGCGCCCCCACGTCACACACACGCGCGCCTCACACTTACCACTTGTTATGATCGCCTCGCAGCACACAATGTTCTCTCTCAATTTTACTAAACCAACCAATAATTAAGAAGTTTATACCCTCCTTGCAGTTCAACAGTCGGATTTGGCCTTTCACGAACAGCATGCTTAATCATCCGCCTGGCGTTATTTCTACTGTACGAACAGGTACCAACAGACAACGCCGGCCATCTGTACAGCACTGTCTGTTGAATCTTTTGCGGGACCTACGTCGGGTTCATTGACTTAGCTGTGCCAGAATTGAATTGAATTCAAAAAATGTCTATCACTTCACATATTGTAGAGATCGGTATCATCACTTCTAGTAAATCTCCGTATAGGTCGTGATCCGTGAGAGTCGCAGACGCACGTATGCAATAAATCTGGGTTACCTATGTTTCACCGAAAGAAATTGACAAATTATCGCTTCCCAAACAATTTTCCGCATAATTTCATTTGCCAAATTATTACTTAGCAAAAAATCTCTTCTCAAATAATTGTAACGCAAACCTAATGTTTGGCAAGTGAACGTTTAAACAATAACTTGTTAACCAACTAGTACTTTTACCAATTTTTATGTAGTCAAATATTTGAGTTGGAATAACACATTTTACACAAAATAAAATAAGGCAAATATTTAGTATCGTCAGTTTTCAATTTAACATTTCTATTCAGTCAATTGCTTAGTTAATGACAAATAAATTGTATCCATATGTCAGTTGCACAGAATATACAAATTAAATTACAATGGGTACTGTTAAGTGTGTAGATGGTAAATCATAAATGTCGCTCACTGTGGGTTCGTCATGCAAAACACTATCACTGTGTTTTCCATATTTCTTTCTATATAATATAGTTGTTTCTGGCACTCGCCGACCGCTACCGCGGCACCGCTCGCTTGGCTCGCTCAGCTCGTGCTTAGGAGGTCACAGTTCTAACCTAACCTAATATTTTTCTTTTAATAATTAACCACGTCTAACTAGTTCGGTTCTCGATAGCCTGCTAAAAATAATCTCTTTTTTCCATATTTTTCTAGTCCTTTCTGGTACTCGCTCGGCTCGTGCGGCAGTGGTGACACCGGGCGTCCGGCTCCCTGTAACCTAACCTAACTTTTTTTTAATTAAATTTCTATAAATAACCTAGTAATCATGAACTTGACTTGTTTCAGACAAACTCAATCTTTTTTTTGCCTAACTAATCATTCGACCTAACGTTTATTGTCTAAAGATTGTTTGCTGTAATAAATGATTTGATTAAAGACTAAATGCCATAATGACATTATCTTTGGTAATATTCTGCCAAGTAAAAATTTGACCAAATGAAAAAGTGCATACTAAAATTATTCCAAATATTGCATTGGTATAAAAAAGGTTTCTAAACTTTGTTTGGGTAGTGAAATTTTGTCAAAATCTTTTCAGCAAAACGGGGGGCTCCCAATAAATCTGCGCAGCGGCCGCTACTCACACCGATGCGCCCAGCCGCACTCTGTGCACTGGCACCCACTCACACCAACACACACACGTGTTAATAGACATCGAACAGCAACACTTCCCGATGTAATCAGTTCTGTAGAAACGGTTGCGGCTCATAGAGACGTGCACCTGTGTCTTTGTCTGTCTTCCTAAATCATATCGCGTCGCAGGAACCCTTTGCTCGATTCTCCACGGACACCGCACGCCGCGCACATTTGTTCCTGTGATTTATGTGTGACACGGAGCTGATACAATGTTAGAAAGGTGTTGGAAATAAGTTCACGGTGTTAATTAGCTACAAGAAACACCAATCTGTAGGACCGGCACGACTGACTCACACTTGATTTGTATGTGGAATGGATTTGAGTGCATCCTGGAAGAGATCACGACTAACAATTGAAAGCGCTGGCGTCTTATTAACCCACTTATTAGTGAATACTTCGAAGATAATAATTATGCAGTGTGGTCAGCTTACACGATCACTTCATACTAAAGTTAACCTTTTCAGAAAATGTTTTATCTTGCAGTGCAGAAGTGTCAGTCTTCCGCTCCATACAACTCTTCTAACATATAAATATACCAACGTCTCCAACATTACCAACGTCTCGATTTCTGCAATAAAAAACTTATTACGATCGTTGATTAAACTTTGGCAGTTTAACTTAGACGTGAACATTGGTTCATTACAATATTTAGGCATGGTGCGCGCGCGCAAGCAAAGCGTCGCGGGATGGAGGAGGGAGGGTATCTACAGTCTTTCTCATCAATATTTGATCTGATTTGCGTTGCTAATGCGCTGACGGGTCGCAGCCTCCCGCCGCTCATTGTTATTCTACTTAGTAGAATCAATCGTCCAGGTATCTATCGTGCCTACACCTCTCACACTCTGTTACCAACGCGCCAACGTTTCGAAGAGCGATACTTATTGACGTCATTGTATAATTATGAGTAATGCTCGACATTACGATTCAATACCAACTACTAAAACCCAGACCACTCCAGCAATCAAAGTGTCGTTAGAACCCTGAGGCACCCTGCACTAAAACCCTGAGGTTTTAGTGCGAGCGCTCGTCATGACGAAATGACTGGATTGGGAATACTTACAAATGTTTGAATGTGGAGTTGTTTTCATGTCGCGGTGTCGCCAGGGGGTCTGGCAGCGCCTCGGAGGCTGACATTGACCTGGATGATACATAATGAACATTCGCTGTCCTGCACATTATGCAAACATCACCGCGAATTATAACTACTCCCACCTACTGACTGAACTCTCTTCGTTACTTATCTAGCTTCCGCGGCGACCGCCCACCATGGAATATGCAAACTATTTTTGTTCTACGTATAAAATATAAATTAATAATGAATAATTGATATAATGTAATTGAATAATTTTATACAAGTATAAACGTCATCAGCATCAGCACTACGTTGCGGACGGGGAGGCGGGTTAGCTGTCTAAGAGATATAAACTTCATACTTCTATCATTCTATGATACGAACTTGCATCCCACACACAATTGTATTGAATTAACCAATTTGACAACATATTTCAGAATCACACGGCATAAACTATAACGCCACCTTCCAGGAATGACATTGTTTACAAGGTTGAGAGATTACTGTTATTACGGAAACTAATAGCGATGTCATCGGCACACGGAGGGTGCGCAGATTCGGGGAAGCGGTGACCGTCGGGGGATCCAGTAAAAAACGTGAAGAGTCCCGTTGCTACCTGTCACACCGTCACGACTGCGAACATACCTGGCCAAGTTGACTGTGAGAGTGTGGTACCTGCCACTGCTGCCATTACACGTGTTATCTGATGTTAAATCGAGTTTTTTACGAAGAATGGTGTCATCTACAGTTGAATAGTGTTTGTGCACGTTCTGTAGCGTAGCCGATCTGTGTAGTGTCCGCGTACGGTAAAACTATGATAAATTGAACTATTAATGTGTCTTCAGTCCATTTGAAATTTCCAGTATATCATCGGTTTTTTATTGTTTTCATCTAAACAAAAGTGTGAATACTCGCAGAGCCACGATGCCAGCCTGCACCTTCGGCGGCACAAAGCACTGCGCACAATAGCTGACCCGAACTTGTCTCACGCTACCTCAACAAATCAACGAAATGTTTTATTAAAAAAACGCAGTTGGAAATATCTGACAGGAGCAATACTTTTAAGTTCTGCATTTAAAAGGATCGCAGCGTGATATATGGCAGACAGAGTCGCCATGATTTATTCAGTGCTCAGTTTAAAACGTGGAAATGAAGTAGCGGCTCCATCGAGCGCTGATGGAACATGACAGGCCCGCCTGTCTATGCTCTGTACCACGCCGCAAGTCCTCAACACAGAAGATGTCCTCGGATGTTTAACGTTGAGGATGTTAAGAAATAATTGACTGGAAGAAAAGCGCGCCCTTGTGGATCAAGATTCGTAGCGATCTTGGCGTAGCATTAGACGTCTTTCCACTATTATAGCTTCTTTCCGGAGCAATCCAGCCCGTGTCTGGTTATCTTCCGGTATTATTCCGTAACAAGTGTCTCGAGACGCGAAGATTAGATTACTACTACACGGCAGATTTACAGAGTAATCATTCCGCAATAACTAGTAGTACACGATGATCAGCAGCCATCACCGGAGCCCGTACATACGCCGTCATGTATATGTACGAACATACATACATCCCGATCGCGTGTTATGATTAAGCGGGATCCAGTAAATCAATGTTGTCTTACGTATTGCTCATCACGATCTGTGATTACATTAGCTAAGTATATTCATAGAGTGGCTGTTGCCGGGGGATGCAGGAAGCATGCGAATTGGTGATCACTTTTCAAAGTCAAAGTCAAAGTCAAAGCATTTATTTCAATTAGACCATTACAGGCACTTTTGAAAGTCAACAAAACAAAATAAAACGCGAAGCTACAGTCCCAGTCACAAGGCATAATAACTTGTGAAAGTACTGTAGTTGCCCATTCCGTAGCGTAGATCTCTATGGAGAAGAACGGGCAAGAAACTCCATGGACACTCTTTTAAATCAAAATATGTTACAAAATCTTGGTTACATCATTCATGTTAAGAATTACAAATATGTGAGAACAATGTAGAAATACGGGCAAGTTAAGAGCGTCCAGAGTAAAAGATTAAATCAGTAATAAAAAAATAAAGTAATTAAAATAAACCGTGGCAGCTAAGAGATGACCAGTCACAACTGACAGCGCCCGTTCACGAACATGACGCATGTATCAGCCATCATTCAACTCAACCATTTTGAAGGGAACTAAACGACCCGACACACCCGCCACCATCAGCGTGACATTTAAGTGAGCATGACATTCACTCAACCACCAGGGTAATTTGGCGTCAATGAAAGATTTTACCTAGCTTATTACGATACTAAAGAAAATAATCCACCACAACGCAGTTATAAAGGAACTGCACTTCGAGAATGCAGTATTGTTTTACATTAAGTTATTATAAACTGTTCCCCAGTTCGTTATCGTTGAAAACTAATTCGCATTTACTTTATTATATTTTCTTTAAGTCTCACGACCTCCGTAATTTGGCTTCCTTTCCTAGCTCAAGATTACCATGTTTCATCATCTCTCGGTAGTTAGCCACGCTACATCCGTCATCCGGCGGTGGAAGGCGGTGAGCGCGGTGGGGGGGGGGGTGTTACTGCCTAACTAACTATAAATTACAAGGTCACCAATTAAGATAACGCTGTGCACGCACTGCAGACTACTGCATTACGACCGGAAGGTATGTATCTACTACACTACGAGTAACGTGTCCTCTACAGCAACGTGTAACAAAGATAAGAATAATGTTGTGTAGGTACCTCCAGCTCCTCCACAAAAGGGACGTCGATAGCAGCGTGGAAGGTAAAATATCCCCTCGTAACGTATGAGTGAACAATCGACAATACCTTGGATTTAAAACAAAAACATGACTTATATGAACAAAACGGTCGGCGCTCATTGTGCGGGTGGTTCGGGAGCCATAAGTTACATGCGTATGAGCGGCGGCGCGGGCGCATCGTTACAGGAAATAAAAGAGAAGCGGCGGAACAATAGCACGGTCAATACGGTAGCCGACATTTGCATATCGCGCATCGACTCCCGCCGCCGCCGCACCGCGCCCCAGGGCTGCTGCTGTACTACGGGTTCAATGATAGAGGGAATATCCAAATACTTACAATTTTAAGATTGTTCATGAATGACACAGCGAATTTAACGTATGATTAGTAGGAAACAAATCGTGTCACGTCTGGATTATACACCGTGTAGCAGACATTCTGTACATCAAACAAAGTAACCCTACGCAGACATTATTGCTGGGAAACGACTTGGGGTGAAAGATCATGTTTTACGGTAAAACTGAATATAACGCACTCAAAACATTGTGCTAATGGATTCATTGAAGTAAACAGGTTTTTTCTTTTCTTTATTTATTTAGGGACATTTACAATCGCAATGCGTATGTCAGTCCCATCCTACCATAAATACACTTTTCTTATATCTGGGCCATGAACCTAAACAGACTCTTCGCATCATCGACATTTGGTTGAGCCAGGATTGTATGAAATGTTCCTACTTCAAGACCCTAAACAAATCATTTCTCCCAGACTTTGACCTCCAATATCTCCGTAACTAGAAGGTACCCCGGTAAGGTCCAGAACAAAAAAATTATTGCAATACTGGTGAAAACACGAACCTTTCGGCTTTTTTAAGGGTCTATTTACATTACACCCTTTATTTAAGGTTGAAAAATCATAGCATATTAGAGAGAAATTAGTTCATCAGTGAAACATGAATCCAGTGCTTGACCAGTACTGAAGAGAAGGAACTGCAGTCACTCACTTAATCCTACTTTTGACTTCAAAGACTGCAGACCTTGTTAGATCTTAGTCAGATCATACATTTTCCGAGCACAAGATACTGACAAAATTGTTTAGTGCTAGTTATAGAAAAGTCACGCGGAATTTAAACTTAAGGGCTTAAGAGTTGTCAAATCAGGTTTTTCAACTCGATATTCTGAAAAGTTACTAGGTCTATCAACATGAAAAAAATATCACTCATAAAGGGATTCATGTTTATTATTTTGGCTTGACATTATTTTATTTTAATAGCTACATTTTGAATAAAAAAATGTCTTTCAAACGTCTATTAGCCCGTTCAAAGATAGGAAATTTAAAAAGATAAGAATTCCCTTGGTAACTTTTTTTAGTTCGTCTTTTTATTAATAATTTGTATAATTTTAAATACATACGCAAGCAAAAGCTCACGCCGTGCCGGTGTACGCCTCAGTGTCATTTTAGTCTGCTGCGGCACCTCGTGACGGGCAGACCACGCGCGCGTTGACAAATAAAATACATTTTTTACTGCCTTTTTAGTTTTTTTGAATTAAAAGCAGTGTAATATTGGATCGTTGTAGATTACATATTTAATTTTTATACACGAGTACGAAAGTCACGGTAAAATTTGAACCAAGGCTCAAAATGCCTTGGTTCAAATTTTACCGTGACTTTTGTGTTTATCATGATTGTCTCGTTGTCAGCAATTTATCTGTGCAGAAGAGACCGAGCACCCGATTCAAGTAGGTTACGTTACGGAACATACTATTTTGTTGATGTTCGGTATTATTATCGTTTGTAATTTAAACTTTATGATTTCAAATTAAAAAAATTACAAGAAGTTATAAGTAAAGTAGTTATAAAATAATGTTTTATTGTGTTTTATTTTCTAAACTAATAAATTACAACAATAATTAGCTAGGTAGGTATTCGTATTCGTCGAATGGTAAAATTATTATTCTGATTCGTATTCATATTCGCAAAAGTAGTATTCATTGCAGCATTAACCAACATCTAAGAATTGGGTATATTTTAAGTACCCACTGTTGTCCTTATAATAATATTCTGGTAACTGCTTGTTTTGTTTTAGTAATAAGATATGTTTTAAAAACGATACTTACTGACATTAAATTATTTGAACATCAAAATTAGATTATTTTTTCGTATCCGTTTCATTCTTTGTTTTTAGATATAAAATCAACGTAATATTAAATCTGGTCATGAACATCGAATCAGCTGCCACGGAGTTCAGCGGCCAAAAACTAAATTGTGTGTCTGTTCCGCCGGCCTAGCATGACCGCCGTAGAAACGGGCTATGTCTACGGAAGAATCGACAATTTGACAGATATTTCTATCGTCCCAAGCATGGCGTTATTAAGAATGTAGAAAAGAAATGTTTCTTTTCTTCAGTCGACACAAGCCTACAACGTCGAGCATGACGACATATTTTCTCTTCTTTTGACATTTGGGGGTAGAAACATTACTTCTGACAAATGTCACCATAGTCTTATTAAAAACTAAACACGAGAAATACGTTTTGTGGTTGCGTTGAGTTACGTTCAAAAGGTTGAAATGTTATGTAAAATATTTAGGTTTAATTTCGCGAAAAAGATCCAGGCCTGGATCCAGGATGCAGCAACACCATCCCGCCCACAAAAAATGAAAAACTCGTGCAATTGTCAACTTATTTTTTAACTAAACCTAATAATAATCAGGGAATATAAACATCACGTGATATGTCCCCGTTGCTATGGAAAGAATTTCTGTCTATGTCTTCGTAGAAACGCGAGTCGGCGGGGCGCGCCATGCTCGGGCAGAAGAAATGTCAAGTTGTATAGAAAAGATTTCTTGTCGTTTCTTGGTAGAATAGAGATAGAACGGTCATGCTAGGGGGGGCTCATGTTTTACTTTTCTTCGGAAACGTCATTTGACGCACGAACCTTGTCCAGTAGACGGCGCTAATGTTGAATATGTCACGTTTGCTCAAGGTCATTGGCGTATGGTAGAGCCTTAAAAAAGGGGGTTCCTCCAAAGAATTTAGAGCAAGTCTACAGGACAAATCTCATAAAATAAACCAACTCAAGGATTGAGGAAATAATGCATTTTAGCAAATCGTTGTGGTCCGCTTGAAGCTTGAACAAACTTCGGAAAAACATCATTTACATGAATGTTCCCAACTCTGCCGGCCTAGCATGACCGCCGTAGAAACGGGCTATGTCTACGGAAGAATCGACAAATTGACAGATATTTCTATCGTCCCAAGCATGGCGACATTAAGAATGTAGAAAAGAAATGTTTCTTTTCTTCAGTCGACACAAGTCTACAACGTCGAGCATGACGACCATATTTTCTCTTCTTTTGACATTTGGGGGTAGAAACATTACTTCTGACAAATGTCAAACTAGTCTCATTAAAAACTAAATGCGAGAAATACGTTTCGGGGTTGCGTTGAGTTACGTTTAAAAGGTTAAAATGTTATGTAAAATATTTAGGTTAAATTTCGCGAAAAAGATCCAGGCCTGGATTCAGGATGCAGCAACACCATCCCGCCCACGAAAATAAAAAACTTGTGCAATTAGCAACTTTTTTTTGTTAACTACACGTAAAAATATTCAGGGAATATAAACATCACGTGATAAGTCCCCGTTGCTATGGAAAGAATTTCTGTCTTATGTCTTCGTAGAAACGCGAGTCGACGGGGCGCGCCATGCTCGGGCAGAATGTCAAGTTGTATAGAAAAGATTTCTTGTCGTTTCTTGGTAGAATAGAGATAGAACGGTCATGCTAGGGGGGCTGCTGGGGTCGGCATCCAGTCTAACCGAATGCAGTTGATTACGAGTATTGTACATGGAGCGCCTGCCGGGGGATGTAAAACGTCAACTAGGCGTTTGTGGTGCGAATACCAACGTGCTATCTGCACCTTGCCTTGGAAAAGGACTTTTGGCCGCAGGGAGTGGTGGTGAGCCACATAAACGCACAGTCTCATAGTGCTGTGAAGTGCTACTAACATAGCTTTTAAGTGTCTATTTACTAACACGAGTTGTAGTTTTACGATATGTGTGTTAGTCTGTAAGGTCTATGGGCCAAAGTTGCCTGAGAATAAATTAATGTTATGTTATGCTAGGTTATGTTAAACAATAAAAAAAGCTTGATACATATTGCACATAAAACTATACATATATCTTAAAAACGAGTTTAATGTTGTAGAAATTCTTGTAAACAGTATAAACAATTTTCTATCAACCATTTACGCATTTTATTTCTAAAATATTTAAATGGGAGTTCTCTAAAATTTCTTGGTAATTTATTAAAGACAGATATATATACACATATTATGATACACATTCTTTTTAATCAATGTGTTTTGCAAAATGACATGATTTTTGTTGGAACTATTGTGCTCTGCTTAGTGTAACTGTCACCTTTGAATCTAAACAATTAACTATGCTTCCTTACAACTACCTACATTTATTTATTATCATTACTTTTTTATTTGGTCTGAGATCCATTATATGTCATGCGAGCAGTTTTTTCGTCTGATACAATACGAAGTTCCCTTAGCGCACGCAAAAATCTATTTATTTTATTGCATACGCTGTAAATGTGTGGCTTTCAATTACAATAGTACATTATGATATAAGTGCGGTAAGTTGAAAATTACAGCCGAGGCGATATTGCTAGCCCGAGCCGTAGGCGAGGGCTACAAGAAAGCAGAGGCTGTAATTATCAAAGCGCACGTATGTCATACGACGTTTTATAACACATTTGCGAGGAAATAAATAAAATTCGGATGACATTTTCAAACAAAAACAATACAGCGTAAAGAGAAAGCGCTCCTACTTGACACTGGCTAAATGCACAAACCGTGCGAAGCCAGAAAAAAAAAAAAAAAAAAAAAAAAAAAAAAAAGAAAGCGCGCGGAATAATTTTTACGCTTTATTTAAGGCAAAGGCACACAAACAGCCAGTATTACTAATAAAGTAAATTAATATTTTTATGTTTTGTTACAGATAAATGGTTGTAATTTATGGTAAAAATTAATAAAATTAAAGAATTAAATGTTTATTTATTATATTTTATCTCCCAACTTAATTTTATTCATAAAATGTTGACTACTTTTCTGACATAAAAACTCTTTGCTAAGATTTAAAAAAGTAGGTACCGTTCGTTTTAGACGGAGCATTATGATAAGCCGTGCGTTTTACTTTACATTACCGCACTAGTGCATAATGTGATACATTACGATACTGAACTTGGTGCAATAAGAGACCCTTTACGAGCAAATGTGTTATAAAATTTGTTTAGAGTTATACCTAAAAACTTAATGTTTTCTGTTTCTTCTATATTTTAATCTTTTATTTTAAAATAATGTTAATAATATTATCAGAGTGTTTACATTTGTATGTACTAAATTTGATGAATTTGGTTTTTGAAATATTAACACATAGATTCAAGTCAATTTATTACGGACTGTACAGCTTCGCTCCTTTTATTTACATTTTTAGTTTTATTGGACACTAAGTATAACAGAAATATCATCGGCAAATAGGACACTATCGTAGTTTAATGCATCTGGTAAATCATTGAAATAGATCAAGAATAACGAGGGCTCCATGACACTCCCTTGTCTCCCTCTTCTTGAAAAGTGTGAAGGTCTAGCCCGGTGATACGTGGAGTGAACGGCGCAGCGGCAGCTGGTCGAAGACAGCAGCCGGTGCGCACTGCGCTGTGGGCAGTGGGCAGTGCGCCGTGGGCAGCCCTGGCGGCGCACAACTACGACGATGCTTGTTTATCTCAGTTCGTAGTGCACACGATATTCTCACTAGCTTTTGTTCGCGAACTTACTACTTTTTATTACTCAGCATATTCTGAACGTTAACAAAATATAACTTTTATCGTTTTCTCGATTACCTACTTGAAGTAGACTAAACCTACGTCTACATACACAATATCTGACAATGGAAAAACTGTTTATATCTGTCATATCTGTGACGACACAGAGTGACACAGTGGCTAAGCGATTGGCTGCTGCTCCGCGTGTACCTTTTATGACCTACAGGTAGTTGTTCCGGGTCTGGCTAAATATTTATGTAAAATGTGTAAGTTTAAATTTTTGTACACGTACCCACGATGTAGGAAAAAAATCTAGTAAAATAAATAAGAGTAGTGCTTAAAAGATATGTAGGAACCAATCGATAAACCTCATACAGCGTACAACATCGTGTCAGTAATTAGAATGACACATTTATACAGGAACCTCATTGTAGCGTAGTGATTCATCGGTTACACGCAAGTTTACTGAAACACTATTATTATTCAAACTTTTTGGGTTGGACACTACCTACCACTTTACTTGATGATGTGTAGTAAGAGCTACCTAGCCCAGTCAGAACATTGCAGCAAGGTGCGGAGCGGCAGGGTACACTCGTGTGTGTCTCTACTTTACTGAAATTTAATCGGTAGCAAGTAGGCACGCGGGTACATATCTTTCACCGGTGGCTTTGGGACCGACTGTCAATAAAAAACAACGCGTGTTTGTGTCACGTGTGCCAACGTGACACATTACCATGCATTTGAATTGAGTGACAGCGCCCGGAGATTTTCCAGAATAATCCATAGTGTTCCATACGCATGAGCCGAGTCCTTCAAACACCCGCTACGTGCCCTATTTGTAGGGTGCCTACCTCACACGTGACAGCACCGCTGACGTGCTTAGGTATAGTACCTACTACCTACTGGTGCGACTTATAGTATAGATCAGGAATACCATACATCGGTAATGCATAGTTTTTACATAAAACTTGGATGTAGTGATAACATTATGTCAGTAAGAACAACTAATTCAGCTGATATCGGCGGCAATCAGAAAATTGTCTTGGAGAGCGTTGCGCGGAACGTTTTTGCTGCGCCGTGGCCCCGAGTAATTCCCAAAATGGCCCACTCTAATGTATAATTCAATCGATTTCATTAGTTGCAGTTTTTCAGCGTCGTCGGGTCACCATAACAATACATACATATGTATGGGCCGCTCTAATAAATTGATCGTAGCCGAGTTTTTAGCCCGTCGCGCGTCGTCTCGTCCTCATGCGCCAGGTTGCGCTGCGCGCCGTGCTGCTCGCCGCGTAACATCTCCCGAACATTTACAAGGCGGCTGTCATTAATTAACACACAGTCACTTCTTACACCCCACGGCGCACTTACAGTAAATGGATGACATTCCTTCGCCATCCAAGATGTCGCCAAATCCAGAGGAATAGCGAGTCCAGTTTGGTTCTGCTTGGCCTTGAATCCTCTAAGCACCCTGCTAGAGGTTCGAGTCTTTGCTATCGATTGAGGATAGGTGGTCAGGTTTTATCTCACCTCGTTTACATGGATCAAAATCAAAAAATCAAAAATGTTTATTTCGTTATTACACGTTATACAATGTTATACAGTTGGTGGCGTCTCCTTTTAAGCATATAAATGCCTGTACCAGGAGGCACCGCATCGAATATACGGAAGTGGTTTGTGTAAATAGAAAAACATTTTACCTCATATTTATCAGAAGATTCTCTATTTCATCGTAGGATAACTTGTTTATCCAGTTAATCAGCAACGGTTTACATTTTTTAAACGGTTTAGTATGAATATCTATTAATTTATTTGTTTTGTTATATAAGAAAGACGAGCGTCTCTCATACTGAATATTTGCGAATTCTGTTTTTACAAAGGGGGAGCAAGCAACATTATGTTTCCTTCTTCTAGTTAATATACTAAGATCTAATGGTAAGGTTTTATGTTTTTTTAGTACTATGTGTGTAATATATAATTTTCGGACTGATAATAAGTTACTAATTTGATATAGCTCACAAGTGGAAAAGGTCCTTTTTTTGAAGTACATTACTTTTATTAATGTCCGTTGCGCTCTTTCAACATCAAGAAATAGTTATTTGTGCAACAAGAGAGCAAAGTTGTTTTTTGCTGCGAGTGTTGATTTTGAATCCTGAACAAGCGAAGGATTTAAGGATTGAATCACGAGCGTAGCGAGTGATTCTAAAGATGAATCCTGAGCGTGGCGAGGGATTCAATGGCACGAGATGCAAAAATCTTTGCTCTCGTGTAACACACATAACTTTTCACTTCAGCAGCGAGAACACTTTACGAGATAAAATAATAAACAGGAATTGATTGAAATAACTATTTATTGTGAATCAAAATAATTAACATTATAGATGATCACCTCGTCTGTGATAAATCTAAAAAATAAGATAGCAACACCGTCTCCGAAAAACTGCTTGCGCCCTTTGTAAGTCTCGTTGAAGACATGGTATGCTTTCAGATATTTCTTGCGAGACTTCTCAGGTAGGAAACTTAATTCTGCATTAATAACTGTCTTGTTGTTTTAACTCTTCCGGTGTTACAATACTGTTCTCGTCGCTAGTTTCACTCATATTTTACGATTATTTTAATATTTTTAACTTATTCAACTCTTTACGCCAGCCACGATTTTTTTTTCCCGCTCTTTCATTTAAATGGCGTGTTCGGAAATAGCACCCATGATATTTTATTATCCATACTTCCATACTATTATAATATTATAAATGCGAATGTCACTCTGTTTGTTTGTTTGTATGTTTGTTTGTTTGTTACCTTTTCACGACTAAACGGCTGATCGGATCTTAATGAAATTTGGCAAGAAGATAGATTTCAACCTGGGGAAGGACATAGGTTATATATCATTACGCTACGACTAATAGGAGCGGAGCAGCAATGAAAAATGTTGCGAAAACGGGGAAAATGTGACGCAGACGAA
This sequence comes from Cerastis leucographa, assembly GCA_963082945.1. Taxonomy (NCBI): domain Eukaryota; kingdom Metazoa; phylum Arthropoda; class Insecta; order Lepidoptera; family Noctuidae; genus Cerastis; species Cerastis leucographa. Next base: position 22,246,513 of record OY720385.1, read on the forward strand.
GTTGCGCGGGACAGCTAGTTCAATAGTTATTTGTGCAACAAGAGAGCAAAGTCGTTTTTTGCTGCGAGTGCTGATTTTGAATCCTGAGCAAGCGAGGGATTCAAAGGCACGAGATGCATAAAACTTTGCTCTCGTGTAACACACATAACTTTTCACTTCAGCCAGAACACTTTAGGAGTTTAATAATAAACAGGAATAGATTGAAATACCTATTTATTGTGAATCAAAATAATTAGCATTGTAGATGATCGCCTCGTCTGTGATAAATCTAAAAAATAAGATAACAACACCGTCTCCGAAAAACTGCTTGCGCGGTGCGCCCTTTGTAAGTCTCCAATCGCTGAAGACATGGTATGCTTTCAGATATTTCTTGCGAGACTTCTCAGGTAGGATACTTATTTCTGCATTAATAACTTGTTGTATTAACTCTTCCGGTGTTAAAATATTGTTCACGTCGCTAGTTTCACTAAAATTTTACGATTATTTTAATATTTTTAACTTATTCAACTCTTTACGCCAGCAATTTTTTTTCTCGCTCTTTTATTTAAATTAAGGCGTGTTCGGAAATAGCACCCATGATATTTTATTATTCAAAATATATTACGTAACATTATTGAAACTAGAAATAAATATTTACAGGTTAAATATCAGTTTTATATGCAGTAAATACTTATTTTCGTAATACAACAATAAGTTAAAAATTCAATAAATTACATTAAAAGACATAATTTTTGCAAAATCTCTTTAGTACGAAATTCCGAACGTGTTCGAATTCAAAAACGGAACTTCGAAAGGGCTGGTCTTTGTCTCTCTCTCTTTCTAATGTGCGGGAAAGAGATAGAGTGTGAATGTTTCGAAATGTATGATCAAACCCAAGGCTGAATAAGATAATCGGGGCTTTCTGAAAAAAATAATTAAAAAGTTACTTTGTCTCACTCAGTGAGCAAAATCGCATTTTGCTCACTGATTTCAGGCAGCAAAACCTACATGTTTGAGCTACTGAAGTGAAATAGTTATTTATCCAACATGTGAGGAAAGTTCGTTTTTCCTATGAGTTTTGATTTTGAGTCTTGAGCGGACGAAGGATTGAAATATAGAATCACGAGCGCAGCGAGTGATTATAAATTTCAATCCTGAGTAAGCGAAAGACTCAACAAAACGAATAGCAAATGAACTTGCTCACAAGTTGCATACAAAACTTTTCACCACTCCCAGCAAGAAAGTATTCAGTCATCATAGGTAAATAAATTAAATAGTCACAAAGCAAATCAAAATAATTCTTTATTATGAAATAAAAAGAGCTGTTATTCATGAAATAACTATATTTTTTTAAATATCTTTAAAACTTAACAAAAAAAAATCAGGCAAGGTTAGTTTCTGAACGGGATCATTACTTTCATACTGTTTGAACAGTGAGGAAAAACCAACTTTCCTCACTGTTTTCGTAGAGGAAAGACTCTTCTTTCGTGCGGGAGTGGTGAAAAATATATTACGTAATATTATTGAAACTAGAAATAAATATTTACAGGTTAAATATCAGTTTTATTTGCAGTAAATACTTATTTTCGTTTAAATACAACAATAAGTTAAAAATTCAATAAATTACATTAAAAGACATTTTTTCAAAATCTCTTTAGTTAGTACGAAATTCCGAACGTGTTCGAATTCAAAAACGGAACTTCGAAAGGGCTGGTCTTTGTCTCTCTCTCTTTCTAATGGGCGGGAAAGAGATAGAGTGTGAATGTTTCGAATTGTATGATTAACCCAAGGCTGAATAAGAAATTCGGGGCTTTCAGAAAAAAATAAACAAAAGTTACTTTGTCTCACTCAGTGAGCAAAATGCGATTTTGCTCACTGATTTCAGGCAGCAAAACCTACATGTTTGAGCTACTGAAGTGAAAACGTGTTTTACGCGCTCCTCCCCAGATAGAAATACAATATATTATTACAGATTGAACTAGCGAGATATACAATTCATTTAGAAGATTTTTTGATAAGCCACTCCTTGGGACTACGTATCGCAGTGTTTTAAAAATCCAAATTAATTTTCGAATTCTCAAAGTAACTTGTTCTATTTGAGGATACCAGGACAGGCTTTGGTCCAACATTATACCAAAATACTTGACTTGGTTGACTTTACTTAAGATAGGACAACTACAGTTGCAATTAGTCGTACTCCTACATTCATGTATTTTAATGTTGAAATCATGTTCAGGTTGGGCATTTTTGTATATTGTGAAGCAGATATAATTAGTTTTGCTCGTGTTTAACGTAAGATGATTAGTTTTTAGCCATGACGCTACTTGTGCCATACCATTTTCTGTATTAGTTTTGGTTTCAGTCCAGGTTGAACCAGTGAAGACGATTGCTGTGTCGTATGGAACACCTGAAACTGTTTGCCCTCGACGATTTGCAGCTGATGGAGCTACTGAAGGTAACTAAAACTTCCGGCAGCGCCATCAAGATCGAATTTGGTGTGGATAAATCTGCGGTCATGAATGTATCGTGAGGGGAGATTATGGAAACTGTGAGAACCCAGCTCTCGGATTCCATAAATCTTAGATCCCTCTCAGCAAACGAAGCCTATAAGTATTTGGGTATGTCGAAAGCGCTGAGCATCAATGTTTCTGACATGAAGCGTTGAAAGAGCGCTCCTATGGCCGCCTGAAAAAAGTATTTAATCTTTTATCAGGCGGAAATAGGGCTACATCCACCAAACGGCATGCAATTATTTGGATTTTCATATATTGAGTCTCGTTTCTTAAACTTTAAGTATGTATAAGGTGCTTTACGTGTATAAGGTGCGCGCCTTCAACGGATGGATCATGCTGCTTTTGATGTTCGCTTTCGGCATACTCAAATGGACATTGGAACTAGACGCCCTGGATAGGTACCTACTACCTATCCAGGGCGTAAAACTCTGTTTGAGTAGATTGTTGATGGCATTCCGGGGCAGTGGTCCAACTGCACTGGCATCTCGAATCCACGTTCTTCGGTTATGAGGACTGTATAATTTCAATTTCTCGGTGGTGTGGAGATCGAGGCTTTTTAAATGACAAGACTCTCCGGGGGTATGCATCGAGATGTGGTCGCGGTGGACAAGGGCCCTGCTCTCCTTGGCTAAAGAGGACTGGCGTAAAACCTGTAGGTACTGCTTGACACCAACGACCACAGAGAGGTATGGCAGAGTAAAGAGCTCCACGGGCGCTTTTTCCGGTCCCTGTCTGGGCCGTATCAGCGTCCGTAGCCGTAGTTATTGTAAAGGATATGAATGACGATGATGATTGTTGACGAATAACTATCTGAGGTTTAATGTGAAGGTCGGCACAATTGACATTTGTCGGGCATGCCACCATTTGTCCGGCCGAATCAAGCCGCCACCCTATCTCCAGGTATTCTCGGAACGGCTAAGGAAGAGTACTTGCATAGGCACAACCTTGTAACCAGAATGATCCATCAATCAGCCATTTGCTCTAAAATACAGCATTGCAGAATCTGAACTGCCGTACTAGAAGTATGTGCCCGACCCAGTTCTCGGAAATGGCAATATGACATTGTACTATGCTGTGATCAATCCAAGCCATTAAGCATTGGAAAAGCAGCTCGAAATGATAACTATCCCGTAGTCGTAAAATAGACTGTTGCTACTAGGTTGTTTTCCTTCCTTATGTATTGTTCGAGTACCTAGGTACACCGTACGGCGTACACATAAGTAGGCTTTTTAAATATTTTTTATCAAGTGCTTTGGTAGCTTGTGTGTACACTGCTCAACAAACGTCCGAAGCCGGAGAGCGTTCCCATAACATTTTGATAAAAAAGCTCACTTAATACAAACATTAAGAGATTCCCGAACGGAAAACAGCAATCCGAGTCACGCGACCGACGGATGATCCGGCGACTTTTTTACGACAACAAAACATTGCGGAAGTTATGTTTCAAGGGCATTACGCACAGATCATTAAACTCCATTCTCCTCTCCTAAGTGAAAGCAAGACTATATTTATTACTGTACGCTTTGACAACCCTGTCCGGTGGCGGTGGCAGTGGGGCGACACCCACGCGCGAGCCAATTGCGACCACAAGTTACACAGCTTTAAAGTCGCTTGCTCGCTGTCATGCTCAGCGCCGAGAGGACATACTCATGGAGGGTTGCCACCCGAGAGAATGATCTCGTGAAAAGTTATATTGTCATTATTTTATGACGTCTTCATCGAGGGCTGCAGATTGGCGCACATTGGTCACGGCGCGCGCGCCAGCGAGCCCGAACTTGTGAATTCATACTAGAGTAGTTCCAAAGAGGGCAGAACGTCGTTATTGTTTGTTCTGTCGTGAGCGCTATACATTAATGTTCACGAGACTAGACAGTTTATTTGAAACGAATGTCGGGCACAAAGGAAATATTTACATTATTGTAGCTACAGCTTGTAATGATAGATAGGTAGTAAATCTACTTTAAGATGTAACCGAAATTCATAAAAGTGACTCTACACGGTGTAAATCACGAAGCCGTCAACCAAGCATTCTGTACATGAAACTAAGTAACTTTACGCAAAAATAATTGCTGGGAAACGAATTTTTTTTTGGGGGTGTAAAATCATGTTTTGTGGTAGAACTCAATGTAACGCACTCAAAACATTGTGCTGATGGACGGGTTGAATAGTACGGGGGTCGTGGAGGTGTTTAAAGTAAACATCTTACATTAAAAACTTGTATTTAAAAAAAAACTTGTCAAAAAGTTGGAACTTTGACCCCTAATATCTCCGTAACTAGAAGGTTCCCAGGTATGGTGTAGAACAATAAAATGATCGCAATGACAGGGAGAACCAGTGCCTTTCGGCTTCGTTATGAGGTGTTTTACATCCTTTATATTACACTTTATTATGAATACAACCACTTCGACATTATAGAACATAGACGATCATTGATTTTGACTAACTTCTTATTTTTTAAATAATAGCGCTGTTTAAATAAATCGGCGCTGTTTAACTAATACTTTTCGAACATACAAAAAATGACTTTTTTTCAAATCTCGACAAAAACGACATTCATCAGTCTACGTGCAGTATTTAAGGAGCAATCGACGAAAACATGTTTTATTTTTCTTTATTTATTTAACACTTCAAGTACAATGTACAGAGGCGGAGTTAATTCCATAGGCATTTTCTACTAGTCAACCTTTGGGTCATGCAGAGACAAACAGTGTCATTTTTCCTGAAAAGTTGAGTTTTTGCATTTATCATTTTATTCTCCGGGGACGGACGGCGCTATGGTTGTGGAGCAGGACCAGCATTGAGCCAAACATTTTTATCATTAATATAGGTAATCCCCCAACTTATAATAATTATGCTTGCCTACATAGTGTGCGTTTTATGCAAGATTGAAAGTTGGTCCCTGTTTCTAGTATTATAGTGGTACGAGACAAGGAAGTCGTTTCTATAATCTGCACGACAAGTGTAATACATTTATTTTGAGAATACTGTCTCAAAGGGGTCCATATTGGCTCACCTAAAGTTCTTTACCCGAAATTATTATTCCTAATGATTTGTAATCCGAATGATCACTCTTCCTAAAATTCATCATCCTAAAGTTTTCAATTCATACTATTTGTCGTGCTACCGGCGTTGTTCATAACACTCATATTTCCGAAAATTGTAATTAATAATATCATTAATGTAAATATATTTAAACTCCTACTGTTTTTTATCATAACGCTTTTATCCCTAAACATAATTACCATAATATGTTCAATCATACTCAGAAAGAAACATTTACCAAGTGTAATAAAAAATATATATGGGTAGAAGATGATAGCTATAGTGCCCCCCTATGAAAAAAATACTTAGAAAAATTTCGCGACCAATTTCGAAGTAGCGCTCGCTGGCCGCTGCCGCGGCACCGCTCGCTACGCTCGCTCGGCTCGCGCGTAGTTGGTCACAGTTCTAACCTAACCTAACCTATGGATATCTTTGTAGGTACACACCGCTATAAATAAAATTAAAGGAGACGCTTTAATTAGTAAAAAGAAATCTAAACAAAAAAAATATGACTTTGAATATTAGTGTAAAAGATGGTTATGTTGAGAAAATATAGGAAAACAAATAAAAGTATAATAGATGTTTATTGCTAGTGACATTATGAAGTTGAATACTTCGGAATTATGAACATTAGAGACAGAGTAGTTAGGAATTGTGATTGTTAGGATGAAAAATGTTAGGAAGAACATTTTCGGATTTCCAATTATCGGAGTTGAAAATTTAGGTGAACTTTGGCGCACCCGTCTCAAAGACATGGGAAAAAAATGCATATGTGCTTTTTTGACAAATTGGTTTTCGAAGGATTCATTCGTTCATGAGCTATTCCAGAAAAATTCACCAAAATCGAACAACCACTACAGCTTGGTAACCATTAATTTTTGATCCCTAGTTAACAGGACTTAATTTGTTGCTAATGATCTTTAGTATAACCCTTTTCAGGAAATAAGTCGTTTTAGCCTGAAACCCCGTATCCGGTACCTAAAACCAACATATACTACTACCACTATACTATAACTTTATTATGTACTCTACTTAGTAAAATAATAAAATACTCAAACTAGAGAGAAGGCATCTTCAATGATAGTACACTAATAGAAGAATTTACGGAGCATGTTTGTTGGTATTTGTTAAGTTGCCATCTACCGGTACAGGCGGGAACTTCGTAGTTCGTAACCGTAACCAACACCACTGATGACGTGGCTTGGTTCGTAGCGACCCGATGCTACGTCATAGCCACAGCGCACGCACAATAGTTCGCACTCGTTAGTATAGGTGGCTCTGATGAGCTTCTTCATCGAGTAATGTTTATATTATTAAAGTTGTATGTTGTTTATATACATTGCATCAGTTCTTTTGGCGCTTGAATGGCATTTTTGCTGGGCGCTTTGTGTTTTTGTGCATATTTGAGGGACTATTTGTTGATATAGTAATAAGAAAACAAAATGGTAGCGTTAGTTCTGACTATAGCCACGCGAAAAAAGAAACATGTCGCACTGTGAAAACTAGTCAACTGATTATAAACAGAATTAGTGAATTATATTTATATTAAACGATGAGATACTTTTTCAAAGAACATCCTTTCCAAGCGGAAGAGATGTTCTTTGGATGGCATAAAATTCATGCTGCAATATGGATGCTGTGAAACCTCAGCGTTCGCCATTGCAGGTGTTTAAGTTATTGATGATGCGTCAGATAACACGAAAGAGAGATATCCATAACCTTCACTCCAGTCGAAGCTGTAGGTAATAGTAGGCACGCACCGTGAGGAGCAGCTGTGCCCGCCGCGATGCACGCCGCCTAAGTGTACTTACATTGTTTGGTCTTATGTTAGTACTTATGACTTAGCAGCCTTTTCCAAGCAATGCATTGCAACCCACCAATTCAGACTCCGCGCTTACTAGCACTCTGCTACTGAGAAATTCTTGATAGAAAAACCCAATAACACTATGCCCAAACCGAAAATCGAACCCAGGACTGTACTATAAATACTTCCATCACCGCTGTACTATAAATACCTCCATCATAGCTGTTCTATAAATACCTCCATCACCGCTGTACTATAATACCTCTATCACCGCTATACTATAAATACCTCTATCACCGCTGTACTATAAAAGGCATCCATCAGCTCAATTTTCGCGGACGACTGTACTATAACGATACCCTGTAAATAATAAAGACCTATATAAAACTGACATTAATAATGCTTTGATCAATACTATACAATGGTTAAACAATAATAATTTAAAAATTTATTTAAGTAAGACAGTAATTATGCATTTTAGCCAGTGTTTATTGACATTTTCTAATCTTGACATAACATATAATAATATAACAATTGACAAGGTTAATACAACTAAGTTTCTAGGACTAATTATTGACCGACATTTAAATTGGAAGGATCACATAGATTCTCTGAGTAAAAGAATTAGTAGTAGTGCCTATGCGTTGTACTTGCTGTCACGAAATGTCAATAGGGAGGCGTTATTAACAGCTTACTACGGTCTGGCGGAATCCGTTCTCAGGTATGGTGTTATCTTCTGGGGTAACTCGACTAATAGAGAAGTAGCATTTAAGGCACAGAAGAGATGCCTTAGAGCAATGTTTCATTTGAAAACCACGGACAGCTGCAAACCCTATTTTACAAAGCATAAAATTTTAACGCTGCAATCCATATATATTCTTGAAACCGTTATGTTTGTCAGAAGCAATCCTAAATTATTTCCGCGCAAAGCAGATCAATTTCCCAGGAACAGGCGTGACCAAACCCAACTATCCGTACCTCCCTGTAGGACTGCACTTATGCGCAAAAGTGTTTTCCATATGGCTCCAACTGTTTACAATAAGTTGCCTAAAACTTGGAAAGAGTTTAATAATGTACACTTGAAAAGAAAACTTAAGTCATATTTAGTAAATAAAGCATACTATAACATTAACGAGTTCCTAGAGGAAAGATTTGTATTGACATAGTTAGCTAATTTAATTGGATTATTATTATTTTTATTTTTTTGTGTTTGTTAATTTACAATGGAATAGTTTAATTATTTTTGCTCTTTTTATTCTTTATTGTTGACATGATTATTGCGTAACAGTCTTAATAACTTATCTTTGATTTTAATGTTCGATTGTGTGATTTCTATTATTTTTAATTTATAACAATATTATTACTAAACTTCAATTATTTGTATTATTGTTCATTTTTAAGAAGAATGTTTTAATTTATAAAATTACTTTATATTTGCACGTCACATCTTGTGGCAAACATGGCTGTACCTAACAATGTTTTCACCATCTTGCATGCATGTATTTTCTTGTATGTATGACACATGTTTATGCAAATAAATAATATCTTATCTTATCTTATTAATGTTTTGATTTAACGCTTCACTTTCGTTGCTGACCGGACCGTACCTACCAGCATTCACAGGAGTGGCTACGAGGCCTCACTGCTAGATAGCAGCTATTCTCTACTATCATGTGCTCAATATGCAGTAACAATTAGACGGGGACAGACAGCTTTCTTTCATGTTGTTGTTTTAGTTTGCTCGGAGCACGCGATGGCGTCATGTTAGCGCATGCAACCATGCAACTAACAAAAAGTGATTTTTTTTTGCTAACATGGCAGGTCGAGGTTAATGTGCCTAGATGTATGTACGTCACCGGTTCGCTCCACGCCTCCACGCTACTCGCCCATCCCGATGTTTTGATGATCCGTCAAGGTCAGTTCCCATGGCAACGGAGGAACAGGACAACGACTTGTCAACACTTATATGTCCGGAAACGTATGTTTAGTCGTTGCCATAGCAACCCGCACTTGTTATAATAGCTTTGGAGTAAAAATAAAAACAGTTGTGATGACACAGGACATCGGGCTCGTGGGGCGCTCCGCGCTCGTGCTGTGACCTGTGTGTGTCCGTGCGGAGTGACTGCTGGCGGTGTCAGTGTGCGAGTCGTATGTGTTGCATGGTGCTGGCTGCCTGCGAGGAGGTGTACCTGCTGCTGCTGAGCGCGCTCGGGCGCCGCGTGCGCCGCCATGAGCGTGTCGGTGCGCTCGGTGCTGGTCGAGGGCCCCCAGGTGGCAAAAGCCAAGGGCCCATTTACATATGCTAACACACCGCGAGCTCTCTACAACAATACCAAATTCAAGACAAACCCTTCCTGGTAAGTGCACATTTACTATTGTACCTATTCAGCATAAAATTTGTTGCAGTCGTTTTAGAAGTCTAGATACAATGTCATTTGTGTAGGTTATGTCATGTGATGGTCGTGTCTATTAGAAAAACATGGAATGTTGTTACTTTTATAAATAATAGCTTTCAGTTCAAGATTAAATAAGTCAAGAAGCGCTAGAACTATACTAACAAAGTATTAAAGTCTTACCGATAATTGCACCTATCGTTCTGTTTATAAACTACATGAATCAGAATTATAATAAATGTTTGGCAAAGGGGCGTAAAGAGGACCGTACAGAGCGTGGCTGTACCCTGCACCCCTGCAGCCCTGCTGGTCCACAGGACTGAGCAACCACGGCGCTACGACATGCCATGGTTGCTGACTGCTGATATACATATTTTTGGTGGTTATTCTGAGCCTCGATGACTTAAGAGGCTTAAAAAATCAATAGGACTTTATTTTAAAACTAATGTTCGTCCGGCGTGCGTGTTCTATACATAAGTGACACCGATAATGGGTTTTACTCGTGGCTGTCCATTTACCAATATACGAGAACCTTGCTATGAACGTTTTACCCGTGGCAAGAGTACTCACTACTTTTTAGACAGTAAACTGGCTCATCCGCTTGACCATCTGCCCGGCCTGGTTATCAGACTTGTAAGACTGGTTGTCAAACTGTTGCTACTGCCTACCCGTAACGACTTTTATAGGTCTAAAAATGGCAGCCGGACCTAATGCTTAACGCACTTACCGAAAGCACGAAAAAACTCGTTAAGTAATGGGTGGTCGTCCAGTGAAGACCGCACTGTGCAGTACTCATTATTTAGCCTCAAGACCAGAATACTATAATATCATCATCATCTGTAAAGCTTTTCCCAACTTTGTTGGAGCTGTTTGCAAGTCTAACCGGATGCAGCTGAACACCAGTAGCGAGTTTACATGGAGCTATTGCCTACCTGACTTCCACAACCCTTAATACTGGGTTATACGATACCCCTTGGTGAGACTGGTCATCAGATTTTTGGACCACTTCGACTGTCAAAGATCTACAAATGACAGCGGGTATCAGCAGCTTAAAGTGCTTTCTGAGGCACGGAAAAAAACCCGGTATATAATGGATAGTCACCCACCCATCCTGAGATCGACCGTGGTAAGACCTGCTTAACATTAAGGATCGCACCGTGCCGCTGATATTATTTAGCCACGAGCTCCTCACATTAACCATGTATTTGCATAGGGATCCCTTCTTTTCGCATAATGTTCTTTGTCCTAATATACTTCGGCATAACGATTTTGGCACAATTTGTTTTGGCATAATAATACTTCGGCATAATATTTTTAGGCATACATTTTATGTTGGCATAATCATCTTAAAGTCTAATTTGTTTTGGCATAAATTTGATTCGCATAACGTTATTAGGCCTAATGACTATTAGCATGTAGATATTAATTAAATAAAAGTCTAAGTCACTGAAAACGGTATATTCTAGAAGCGAGGTTTTTTTGACAGCTACCGTGACAGGAGAAGAAAACAAAGGGCCGCGACGCGCGCATTGCTACGGAGACAGCCGAAGATCCCCGACCAGTGACTTGGGTCGCTTCGAAGTGTGGAGGCGATGCCGCTACAGTAACCCCCTGGCCAGACCGTGACTACGGTCGATAAAAATCAGGGAAGCGTACTCTTCTTCCGCTGCGTGTGCGTGTCTCTGGCTCATGGGTAGATGGTGATGACGAGTCACTTGGAGGCGCGCTGATTGGGTTTGTGGTCGAGTTATCCTCGTAACTCTCTTGAGTGACATAAGCTGGCTTCATTCTATCCAGCGATATGTTGGTGCTCTTGCCTCGTATCTCAACTTCAAAGTACTTAGCTGTCCTTTTTAGTACTTTGTAGGGACCTGCATACGGTGGCTCTAATGACTTTCGCACGTAATCTAGCCTCACGAAGACATGGGTACAGTGCTGCATGTCTTTGGGAATGTAGAAAGTGTTGTTTCTATGCCACTTAGTTGGCCTCGGAGATAAGCTAGCCATGTGTTTTGCTAGGCGTGTAGCAAAGCTGGTAATGTCTTCGACTGTGTGGTTGCCTGATGGCGATAGGAACTGTCCCGGCAAGCGTAGAGGCTCACCGTAAACCAACTCGACTGAGGATGCTTTGACGTCATCTTTCCAGGAACTGCGTATGCCGAGCAGAACGATAGGTAAGACCTCAGTCCATTGTGTGTTGTTGTGACACATGATACCTGCTTTGAGCTGTCGATGCATCCTCTCAACCATCCCATTTGATGCGGGATGATAGGCTGTGGTACGATAGTGACGTGCGCCGAGTAGTGATGTCAGGGCTTTAAACAAGCTGGACTCGAACTGCCGACCGCGATCTGTGGTGATCTGCGAGGGGCAACCGAACCTCGATATCCACCCGGATACCAAAGCGGCCGCGCAGGTGTCGGCTGTGATGTCTTTGAGTGGAATCGCCTCAGGCCATCGTGTGAATCGGTCAACGATGGTGAGACAATATCTGTAATCAGAAGAAGGTATTAGAGGCCCTATGATGTCAAGATGGATGTGAAAGAATCTCGACGAGGTTGAAGCGAAATGTGAAAGAGGAGCGGATGTGTGTCGAGTAACTTTACAGCGCTGGCAGTGAAGACAGCTCCTGCACCACTCTCTACAGTCCTTACGAATCCCTGGCCACACAAATCTTTGCGTGACCAGTCGCACGGTAGCTGTACGTCCAGCCCCCCTAGCATGACCGTTCTATCTCTATTCTACCAAGAAACGACAAGAAATCTTTTCTTTACAACTTGTCATTTCTTCTGCCCGAGCATGGCGCGCACCGTCGACTCGCGTTTCTACGAAGACATAGACAGAAATTCTTTCCATAGCAACGGGGACGTTGCTATGGAAAGTTAAAAGGTTACGTTTAGTTAACAAAAAAAAGTTGCCAATTGCACGAGTTTTTCATTTTTCGTGGGCGGGATGGTGTTGCTGCATCCTGGATCCAGGCCTGGATCTTTTTCGCGAAATTAAACCTAAATATTTTACATAACATTTCAACCTTTTGAACGTAACTCAACGCAACCACGAAACGTATTTCTCGTATTTAGTTTTTATTAAGACTAGTTTGACATTTGTCAGAAGTAATGTTTCTAACCCCAAATGTCAAAAGAAGAGAAAATATGGTCGTCATGCTCGACGTTGTAGACTTGTGTCGACTGAAGAAAAGAAACATTTCTTTTCTACATTCGTAATATCGCCATGCTTGGGACGATAGAAATATCTGTCAAATTGTCGATTCTTCCGTAGACATAGCTCGTTTCTACGGCAGTCATGCTAGGCCGGCAGGGTGGCTCAGACCGTGAAGAGCGTCAAAAACTTGATAACGTAGTTCAGGTGTGACGTAGGGTCTTGGTGGTTGAGTAGAAACGTCACAGTAGAGATTGATGTCTGAGCCAGCCAGAGTTATCTTTTTCAGTGCTAGTGACGATCCTTTTTGTAGCAGCGACTGAAGTTAGGGGTCTGTCTCTTGAGACTGTGCTAAGTCGGTGTAATCAATCGTCGTTGCGACTTCTTCAATACGTGGCAAAGCGTCAGCTACAACATTTTCAGTACCAGGGATGTAGCGTATATCTGTAGTAAACTGAGCGATGTAGTCAAAATATCTGTATTGACGCGGCGAGCAATTTTCCCTTGAATTCTTAAAAGCGTATGTTAGTGGGCGGTGATCGGTGAAGACGACAAATTCCCGGGCTTCCACCATATGCCGGAAATATTTGATTGCCTCATAGACGGCTAGCAGCTCACGGTCGTAGGGGCTGTATTTACATTGAGCTGGTTTCAATTTCTTTGAGAAGAACGCGAGGGGCTCCCACTGTGTACCGACACGTTGTTGAAGAACTGCTCCTATGGAAACTTCCGATGCGTCAGTAAGCATAGAGAGCTCTGCCTGTTCCCTTGGGTGTGCGAGAAGAGTAGCGTTTGACAGCGTACTCTTGCATTCTTGAAATGCTTCCAGCTGGAGCTGCGACATCTGTACAGGATCTGAGCCCTTGACCTTTTCTCCACTTAACATCGAATTTAGTGGTGCTTGTCCACTAAATTCGATGTTACCTTCTATAAAAATTTAGCATGCCTAGGAATCTTTGTAACTCCTTCACCGTGCGCGGAACTGGATAGTTCTGTATTGCCTGGACTTTCGTGCTGAGAGGTTTAGTACCAGCAGCTGACACCTGGTATCCAAGGAAAGTCACCTCGGGCTGGCCCCATACACATTTAGCTGCGTTGATGAGAACGCTGTATTCTTGGAGGCGTGACAGCAGCTGGCGCAGGTGAATTCTATGCTGGTCTGCAGAAGGAAAATAAATTAAAATGTCGTCGAGATATCCGAAGCAGAAGTCATCAAATCCGGTAAGTACTTCGTCCATAAAACGTTGAAAAGTTTGAGCTGCATTCCTAAGGCCAAACGTCATAAAAGGAAACTCAAACAATCCAAATGGTGTTGTAATGGCCGTCTTTGGTATGTCCGCTTCATTTACCGGTATCTGATTATATGCCTTAATTAAATCAATTTTTGTGAATATAGTAGAGCCAGAAAGCCGCTGTGAGAAGTCCTGGATATGGCGTATAGGGTAGCGGTCAGGCACAGTACGTGCATTTAGTGCACGGTAGTCGCCACACGGGCGCCACCCATCATCCTTTTTCTTCACCAGGTGCAGAGCCGAAGACCACGGGCTTTCAGAGCGCCTTGCAGTTCCGCTGGCTATCATATCATCAAACTCTCCCTTCGCAATTTTTAATCTCTCTGCATCCAAGCGCCTCGGTCTATTTGCAACGGGCGGTCCAGGTGTGGTCTTAATAAAGTGCACCGTATTATGCTTAGGTTTGCTTAGATTTACAATACCTGCAGGGCGGGTAACCTCTGGAAACTCACGCAACAACAGGTGAAACTCAGTATCTCCGGTAACAGTTTTGACAGATGCCACATCATCAGGAACCCGTTGCGAGGACGCTGCCACGAAGAGTGAAGTGGTGCCATCTATGAGCCTGTGGTTGCGACAATCTATAAGCAGATTATAATAACTTAGAAAATCTACACCTATAATTGGCTTTGACACGTCGGCTATGGTAAATTTCCAAGTAAATGAGCGGCGAAGACCTAGGTTGAGAGTAAGTTGCACTGGTCCATAGGTATTAATAATACTTCCATTAGCTGCCGTTAAACTAAATTTCGTGATATTGCAGGGCGTCTTGATTGCAGAACGTGGGTAGACGCACAAATCCGAACCAGTATCGACAAGAAATAACATTTTCGAATAATAGTCAGTTACAAAAAGTCGGCCTGATGCTAATGGGCAGTCGTAGGCCGCTAGTTCGGGCTGCCTTTCGAGTTTTCCGACCTCCATGTACAAGGCTGTGTGCATTTCTTTGCACGGACGCCGTATGTGAAATGATACCAACAATGCGGGTGGTTTTCAGGTGCCTGACGTGGCCTGGACTTGGATCTGCTTCGCCAGTTATCGCTTTTAGAGCGTGAACGAAAACGGACACGTACCTGTCTTCGATTATCCACACTAGTAGACAGTGAACTCACTTGCCTAGTTAATTCCGCAATCTGACACGCCATTTCTTTTATAAGGACAGATGTGCCTGCCTCTACAACGCTGGCAACTTGCATGGGCCTCGCCGGCGCAATATCATTAACCGTGTCCGCCAGTTCTGCCAATTTGTCCAACGGAAGGTCAGGTTGAGTCGCTACAACCGTTTGTAGGTTGGTCGGTAACCGATTTGCCCACAATGTCCTAAGAAAATCTTCCTGGTCATCTGGCCAAAATGGTGGCGGACTAACTCCCACACGCGACGTTTTCGCAGCAAAAGCATTTTCTTTAGGCGTTTCCATGTCGGGGTCACCAATATGTAGATATTAATTAAATAAAAGTCTAAGTCACTGAAAACGGTATATTCTAGAAGCGAGGTTTTTTTGACAGCTACCGTGACAGGAGAAGAAAACAAAGGGCCGCGACGCGCGCATTGCTACGGAGACAGCCGAAGATCCCCGACCAGTGACTCGGGTCGCTTCGAAGTGTGGAGGCGATGCCGCTACAAGCATAATAATATTAAGGCATACAATTAATATGAATAAAAACAATTTTCATGCAAATGATTTATTATACATAACATTATGTAATTTAAAAGGTTTTTCAATCGTGAGATTAGATTAGATATTTTGACAGTTTTTGTATAAAAAAATTTAAGTATGAGAAATAAATATGGCGGTTATTCCTAAGATAGAAGTTAATTGATTGAAACAGTAGTCCTTAATTATGTATAATTTATATATGCTGTGCAACAAAAGTTAGTGACAGAACCGAATTGCTGCAAAACCGACTCCACGTGGTCTTGTTTGTCCTACCCCTAGAGTGTAATTTAAAATCGCGTAGGAGCGTAGGGGCGAGGCGGGCCAATATTTTGTATGGTTAATTGTGTGTCGTGTATTATTTGTTATTGTTGAATTTTTGTGTATTTTTTATGTATTGAATGATGAGTCCTTGTCACTTTAATAAATAAATGAAATTAATTAATTATACAGGATGTCTAGCGCCATCTCTTTACCACTCTGGAATAAGAATGAAACAATAACGTTTTAAGACGTCATAGTAGCCCCTCTGACCCCCATAAACCATTTAGTATTAGGTATAACGATACCCATTGGGCATCTATGGGTATAGGCCACATAAACAAACAAAAAGTGTCACATTGCCGACATATTCTTAGATAAGATCGCTAAAATAGATCTTCACATCAAAATAACGCTGGGATGACTATGTCAGCTTCCATAGAGGAAAACTCCAATCCCTTACTGCAGCTAGCAAGAAATCACCCTTCACCACACCATGAAATATTCCCACATACACAGACATTGCACAGTTTTCTTTGCATCGAAAAAACGAGACACGTTTAATCTTCGCAGTCTGTTAACGTCAAACAAGGAAGCCGGGAACGAACCTGCAATTGGTTCAACGGGAATGCTGTACTAAGAAACATGCCGAGCGAGCCACCGCGGCTGAGGCTGGCCGGCAAAGCCGGCCAACAAGCCGAAGCTGCGGTGGTGAGCGATAGCCGTCTGCGACGATTAGCACGCGTGGGGCCGCCAGAGGCCCGCAGCGCCGGAGCCGTGACAGAAACCCTGCCTGCTGCATGTTGCATGCTCGCTTGAATGCTGCATGGTTGATTGTATGCTGCATGCTTGCTTGCATGCTGCATGCTTGCTTGCATGCTGTATGCTTTCTTGCATGCTGTATGCTTGCTTGCTTCATGCTTCCTACAGCGACAAAAAAAAACCTAATACCTATAAAAATATGTTTTAATATCATTATGCGTAAATAAATATAAATTTATGCTTTAGGATATTATGCTTAAAAAAGTTATGCTTTAGAATATTATGCTTAATCATTATTATGGTTACAGAAATTATGCTTAAAAAATTATGCGTAATTATATTATGCGAAAATATAATTATGCCAAACAATATTATGCTTAGTTATATTAGGTCTTCAAATTTTATGCAAATGGATAGGGAACCATTTGCATAAAATCAAGTCGATACATTGGTCCTTCGTTTGACATGCTTCGAAAAACGCAAAATCTACGAAAATACTTTCTCTCGTCTTTCAAGACGATCAAGTCAAAGTTTCAAAGCTCTTTCTTGAAAAGGCCCTTCGAGAAAAGGTCCTCCATTGTTAGACTCACATAACATCGTAATGTCTGAACATGAACAGATAGCAAAGATTGAGAGAGAGGGAAGGGGTGTGCGGTTTATGCACCTATTACTTAAACATATCGTTGTGTATTGTGCTAATTAAAAACAGCCAGTTTTAAAGAATAAGGTCCCTAATCATTTCTTTCTAGTTGAAATAAGAAAATTTTCTCTATCGTAACTAATATTACAAATGCGAAAGTAAGTTTGTTTGTTACCTTTTCACGACTAAACGGCTGATCGGATCTTAATGAAATTTGGAAAGAAGATAGATTTCAACCTGATGAAGGACATAGGCTATATATATCATCACGCTACGACCAATAGGAGAGGAGCAGCACTGAAAAATGTTGCGAAAACGGGGAAAATGTGACGCAGACGAAGTTGCGCGGGACAGCTAGTTCATTTATATTTTTGAAGAAATCTTTTAACCTTTATTTGCCTTCAATGACGTCACCTCCAGAAGGAATGTCGTGACATATGATTCGCAACATTTCCGGTATATAAGTAATATTCACACGTAACAGCGCGGTTATGGTTACCGCCATTGAACCGCTCGCGCGCGCGTTCAGTTGCGTTGCGGGCACCACACAGAACTGTATACATTTACAGTTTAACGGGGTCTGGCTTTGTTTTAACATTCAAATTAGTTTCTTATCCATACTTACATACCAATCCATACTATCCATACTAATATTATAAATGCGAAAGTCACTCTGTTTGTTTGTACGTTTGTTTGTTACCTTTTCACTTCTAAACGGCTGATCGGATCTTAATAAAATTTGGCAGGAAGATAGATTTCAACCTGGGGAAGGACATAGGCTATATATCATCACGCTACTACCAATAAGAGCGGAGCAGTAATGAAAAATGTTGCGAAAATGGAAAAATGTGACGCAGACGAAGTTGCGCGGGACAGCTAGTAATACTATATTTTAACTAAAATTAATATATATAAAGGATAGCTACACCGTAGCAGTGCACGCAGATCTGCAGTGGTGCGAGTGGACCATACCCTTTCTGGGCTTTAAGGTTCAACTAGTCGCGGGCTCGAACTCACTGGTGGCCGTGGCCGAAAAGCACGCTGTCTCACGTGGCATCGTGCCCGACAGAGATAGTATCAGTGATGAGCAGTTAGACGCTAGTCTGCACGCACATCTAGTTCGTACGCAAACACAGCGTTCCGAAACGTAAGGCTCGCGTGTGTGTTTTATGAAAAAACCACTACGTGTATCAATTACAAATAAAATGTATTGAATTCTTCGATAATTGTGCTGTGTCGTTACCGACTTTGTTTTGGAAATTTTACACTTCTTTAGAAAGTTGCGAAAACGAATCTTTGATAGCTCGTAACTTTTTAATGGCTTTTTATTTTCCTATTCTGTTTCCGTACAGACAAAATTAATAATGAGACAATACCATATCATGTTTTACTTTGGATGTGCAGTGTCAAACAGTGGAGTAAAAGCCCCCCGAAGTTTCTATGGAAAAAATGTCGAAAAGTGTCACCTTAAGACCGAGGCCGGTGTGCGACAAGGGTGCACCTTATCGCCGTTGCTATTCAACATCTATACGGAATACATCATGCGCATTGTCTTGGAAGAATGGGACAATGGTATTTCAGTTGGGGTTGGGGGTCGCGTGATAAATAACTTTAGATACGCTGATGATACAACCCTCTTCGCGCAGTCTAGAGAAGATATGGAAAATCTTCGGACTCGTCTCGAGACTACCAGCCTCAATTTTAGACTAGCCATCAACCGAGACAAGACGAAGATGATTTTAGTAAGCCCGGCTGAACAAAGTAGAATTAACCTACAGAGTAAAGCTATCTGCGAAGTTGTACAGAACTATATCTACCTCGGCTCTGTTATCTCCAATACTGGAGGATGTGGCGACGAGATAAAACGACGGTGCCCCATGATCAGGTCGGCAGTGGAACGGCTGGGAAAGATTTGGGGGGACAGGAGGATTACCAAGAAGACGAAGGTCAGATTGATGTAATGTCTTGTCTTTCCGATCTTTCTCTATGGTGCCGAAACTTAGTCTCTGCGAGTGCAGGATCGCCGTAAAGACGACGCGTTGGAGATGTGGTGCTGGAGACGGCTCCTAAGGATTCCGTGGACATCGTTTCGCACTAATGTTTCTATCTTCAAGGAACTTCATATAAAGGACCGGCTTTCGTTTAGTGTTCAACTACGAATATTAAACTCGCTCTTGCAAGAGTGTTTCGACTAAGAAGATAAAACTATAACGGTTAATTTTTTTGGACAATGCCTATGGTGGTTGTAGTTACAGTTGAGGCCCACCTCTGCCCAAGCCTTTGGAGATTACAGTTGTAATGTTTTAAATAGACCATGCCCTCTGAGTTTGCTACGGCATTTATTTCTAGGTATAAACCGGCGCCGCGCTGGTTGTATAATGTCTGATCACCTATCTAAACGTAACCAGGTAAAATAAATGTATAGGTATAATAAATATTTATTTATTCTGTTTTTTGTATTTGTTGTTATAGCGTCAACAGAAATACATAATCTGTAGAAATTTCAACTGGCTTCCTATCCTGGTTCATGAGATACAGCCTGGTGACAGACTGACGGACGGACGGACCGCGAAGTCTCAGTAATAGGGGGACGGTTCCGTACCCAAAGGATATAAATATACAAGGTGTTGTTATGCATCCTCGTCAAATTTCAGGAGGTGGTCACAAAAGACATAAATAATCAATTGAAATTACGGTACCTAGTTAATTATTAATAAACGCTGATTTTTTTGGTTGTTTAAGTGTATTTGCATTGTATAGATTCAATCTCTTAGTATTATATAATTGCATAGCACATGTGTGAGTACCATGTACTGTAAAGCCACCATTTAATGAGTACCTAAATCTTTCATTGACGCGAAATTACCCTGGTGGTTGAGTGAATGTCATGCTCACTTAAATGACACGCTGATGGTGGCGGGTGTGCCGGGTCGTTTAGTTCCCTTCAAAATGGTTGAGTTGAATGATGGCTGATACATGCGTCATGTTCGTGAACGGGCGCTGTCACTTGTGACTGGTCATCTCTTAGCTGCCACGGTTTATTTTAATAACTTTATTTTTTTAATTATTGATTTAATCTTTTACTCTGGACGCTCTTAACTTGCCCGTATTTCTACATTGTTCTCACATATTTTTAATTCTTAACATGAATGATGTAACCAAGATTTTGTAACATATTTTGATTTAAAAGAGTGTCCATGGAGTTTCTTGCCCGTTCTTCTCCATAGAGATCTACGCTACGGAATGGGCAACTACAGTACTTTCACAAGTTATTATGCCTTGTGACTGGGACTGTAGCTTCGCGTTTTATTTTGTTTTGTTGAGTTTCAAAAGTGCCTGTAATGGTCTAATTGAAATAAATGCTTTGACTTTGACTTTGACTTTGACTTTGTCAATATTTCGAAATAATCCCCTTAACGAGGTTTAGGGAATAAAAAAATATCAATTAAACGTTTGAGATTGTTTGTATGTGTGTAAGCGAGGTAATACGGCAAGAACCAGACGAGCCGCGTTTAAAACACGGGTGGTTCACATTTGATTTCCGTAAATAAGAAAAAAAACCTACCCATTTTATTATTGATTAGGGACGAGAATCATCAGCATAGTTACCTCCTTGAATTTGACGAGGATGCAAAACAACACCTTGTATATCCTTTGGGTGCGGAACCCTAAAAACTACAGGTACAATAACTCTAATGGAAACAAAAACATGAATCTCATAAAGTGAAAATTACAATATAAGAATTAAAATGATGAGATGAAGAATGAATACAAGAATGATTGTTACAATAAACTTGAACATTTTCTCAAAGAAATATCTTACAGGCGTTCAAAGTACGTTGTAATTGCAGGCGATATTAATATAGATATTTTAAAACTAGTTACACTGGACTACTACTAGTTGTTTAAGAACAAGTTTTAAGTTTCAACTTAAAACTTGTTCTTAAACAACCAACTCGAATGGCTAGCAAGACATGCATAGATAATTTTTCCCATAATTTTTAAGTCTTCTAAAACTGATGTATTAGAGTTTGTGTTATTAAACCATACAGCACAGCTACTTCAGTGCCCAGTCCGCAATGTATACAGTTTAAAATCCTGGTATATAACAAGAAGAAACTATAATAACTAAAACATAATTTTTAAAAACAGTATAAACAGTCTCAAATTTTCGGAGATCTATCTTACTGGTGATCCCAACGTAGCTTACAATGAATTTAGCAACACATTTAAATTGTTTTATGACTAGTGCTTTCCGTATAATGAAATAAAAATTAACATACTCGTAATAAATAAACCAAAATGGTTATCACAAGGTGTTAAATTATGCAGTAGAAAAAAAAGGGAACTTTTGTGGCAATCCAGGTTGAAGCCCAACCACGAAAATAAAAAATATATTTACTACTTATTCTAGACTATACAATAAAATAATAAATTTAACACAATAAGCTCAAAATAGCTACAAAATACAGCAATCCAAAAATAAATCAAAGACTACATGGCAACTTATTAAACAGACAAAGTACAATATCCCTAAACAACGAATTGAAAAACTTAAAGTTGATAATCAAATTGTATACAAACCTTCGGATATCGCTGGTGCTTTTAATGACTTTTTCGTTGAAAAAATCCAACCAAAAAATATACGCTGATTGTAGGCCTAAAGGCGGAAACACACTTACGTGTCGTGGCGTGTCGTGACGCGCCAGAAGCATTCGGTTTCATACATCGTTGCGACACGACACGCCATGCAAATATGTCCCTAACCATATTAAATGTATGAAACCGATTTGCTGTACATCCTTAAGGGTGTGCTACAGACCATCAAACTGAACATGTTTCTCAACATAAAAATTTTCGCAGCTAAAAAAAAATATCAGCTGCCTATACATTTGGGTCGAATAGGTATTGTAATTTTCTATGGGGCAGCAGATATATTTTTTGCTGAAAAACATGTTTTATGATGAGAAACATATTCAGTTTGATGGTCTGTAGCACACCCTTAAGGATGTATATACCCTTTCCGTTACACCCTGTATAATTTCTTAGAGAAAAATAATATATTTTGTGAAGAACAAAAAGGATTCAGACAGCACAGAACCAATTGAAACAAAGGCAATTTATGACTTTTTGTATACTATTGTTAGAAACATGGATAAACGATCGCCCATATGTGCTATATTTTGTGACATATCACAAAATATAGCACATATGGGCGATCGTTTGAATCGTTTGATTTTTAGGGTTCCGTAGCTCAAAAGGAAAAAACGGAACCCTTATAGGATCACTTTGTTGTCCGTCTGTCTGTCTGTCAAGACCCTTTTTCTCAGGAACACGTCGAGGTATCAAGCTGGAATTTATATCAAATACTCAAGTCTACTGCCCCTTAGAGCTGTAAAAAGTCAAACTTCTAAGCCAACGCAATCAAAAGATACAGCCGTTTATGCCGCAAATTTCCGCAAATTTTCGACACTCGCAAAGGAATCAAAACCTACAGGGTACTTCCCGTGAACTCAGAATCTTAAAATTTGGTACGAAGTAACGTCTTATAGCACAGATAAAGGAAAAATTGCGAAAACCGTAATTTTTTTGTTCCATCATATAATAAAAATATTTTTAATAATTTAAAACTTTCTACACCTTTCCTCATGGACGCGTAAAGGTATTACACTGAAATTTATATCAAATACTCAAGTCTATAATACCTTTAAGCTGTAACAAAATCAAATTTTTAACTTCTATGTCAACGCAATCAACAGAAACAGCAATTTAAGCCGCATATTTTCAAACTCGCAACTACTCACAAGAGAATCAAAACCTAAAGGGTACTTCCAGTCGACCTAGAAATTGAAATTTGACATAAAGCAATGTTTTACAGCACATATAAAGGAAAAATTTCTAAAACCTTAAATTTTTGTTACATCACAGACTTTCATTTATTCTCTTCAGTAATTTTGGTTTGTACGGAACCCTCGGTGCGCGAGTCCGACTTGCACTTGCCCGGTTTTTGTTAGATAAAACGTAATACAGTGCAACTGAGTTTCTAGCAGAGAAAAATATATTTGTTGATTAATTGATCTATTGAATGCTAATTGCAATGATAATTGTAATTGATTTTAAAATGTAAGTATCTAAGTACATGTTTAATAAATGATGTAAGTAAATGTTTGCATGCCGAATGGTAAAATATGGCTGAGCCGCGATACTTGTATTATAACAACTAATGTGTGTGTACCCATATTTGCAAAAATAAAATTCTATTCCATTCTCTAGAGCACTGACTTGTAAAAGTTCTGTATGTGATTATTCTCATACGTAAATGCCTCATAACATATGTTATTGTTACTTGCGGCCCTAGGTAAGATTCCCAGGTCGAGCAAAGTGATTTAGTGGCCGGTTGATCATGGCAATAGGCCCGCCACCTATTAAATAGGGTGCAAACTGGCAAAATGTGGGCTTACTAAAGTTACATCTCTTTCATATTATCACGACTGTCATATTACATTCGTGATGATATGTTATGCTATTATTGTTACAAATAATCAGGTTTCGTGTCAGTAGTATGACAATGTTGTGTTATTTATTGACATGTTATCTTCATAACCTTCCAAATAATTTACGCTTTTAATTCAGTCAGGGTATACTTCTATCGTAGAGTTTTACTATAGTTATTGATTTTAAAACCCTCCTTAGCCTGCTTGCAGGTTGCTAACCAAAACAGCTTAATGATCTTCCCCATAGTGCTATTCGTTCAGAGCGGGCTTTTCTTACGCATCAATTCCTCCTACGCCGGCGCCGCTCAAAAGTCCGTATCACGTGGTCGTAAGATAAGAAACTACATACTATTCGGTATGTTGAGAAATCTTTAGTATTTGGAAGGTGAGATGCGGGATGCTAGAGCAACGTCGTGCATCGATATTGTTATCAATGAGATAACAGTGCGGTTGGGTTTCCATCATCGCTAACGATTATAAATTAAATTAACCAAATTGAGCAATAGATCATTCTCAACGACTAGCCCATTAACGGCTTATATATAACGTAAGCGAGTGTGTCTCCGGCAGTCATTAGCTGATCGGGCTGGATAATGTTTAAACACGTAAGTTACTCTCACATATTATTTATTACTTAAAAGTTACAAGCTTTGCTACAACTTAAAAATATCGTGAAATTCAATTTTAATATTATTAATAAAATAAAAAAAATACACCTCATTGTTTATCATAATGTAAACCTTTTATTGTAAATACATTTATTTTCAAGCGCATTACGGTTTATGTAAAGGAGTGCACACAACAAAGCGAGAGCGTTATGTCACGCACGGAATGTTTTTACTAATTGACAAACTACAGCATCTCCATACTATGTATAATGTATTGCACGTTGCAGACGAGTTTGTTTCTGTTGCTGGTGGTGTGCGCGCTGTGGAGCGCGGCGCACGCCAAGCCCTACCTCGGCCTCGGCTTCGGGATCGGGCTCGGCGGCGGCGGCCGGTATGGCGGCTACGGCGGTTACGGCAATGGCTACTACGGCGACGGCTACGGTGGCTACGGAGGCTACGGCGACGGCTACGGAGGCTATGGAGGCTACGGAGGCTATTACCCATCAGTATTCTATTAACATAATCACTAATTACCCGGAGGATACTGTACCGGTTATATCATCTGCCAACTGAATAAAACTGGATGTTTTAAAGTGAGTGTTTGAATTGAGTATTATAACCCATGAAAACTATTTTTATACGTTCATTGTGGGGTGAGTTATCAGATGGAGACTCGACGTTGTGTGATAACATCGCCGAGTGCAGCGCACACGCTGGCGTGCGCGACCTGCCCTCACTGTTATCGCAGCACTTTGGGAATGATTTGAAACATTGTCAATTAAGTTTCTAAAGCACTTGGAAATGAATGACTTGAAAATGTTTTTTAGTAACTTTTTAGACCTCTGTATCCTGCTTATGCGTATTAAGTTTCATAAAAATCGGTTCAGTCATTTCGGTAAATAAGGAGTTGAAAGTTTGTATGAAATGCCGTAAGGTGTAAACGCTCTTAACGAACACAAAATATTGTTTAACCTGAAGTGACCCGCGCCGCGACCTCCACGACATGCGACAGCACGCTCACACGAGCTCTTCATCACGACTATTGCTATCGTGTTGACTTCATAGCTACATACATACATTGTAAACTTAATATTTTAATATGATGAACAATTGCCATTAATAATAGGCACTGATTTAAAGCGGCAGTTGTATACAGGGTGTAATGGAATGGGTATATACATACTGAAGGGTGTGTTTCAGACCATCAAACTGAACATGTTTCTCCATCGGACAAACATCGTAATAGCGAACAAATATCAGCTGCTCCATACGTTTGGTTCGAATAGGTGGTGGTGAAATTTTGTATGGGGGAGCAGATAATTTTTTGCTATTACGATGTTTGTCCGATGCAGAAACAAGTTCAGTTTGATGGTCTGTAGCACACTCTTAAGTATGTATATACCCTTTCAGTTCCACCCTGTATAGTAGTTTTGGTAAGTTAAAAATTACAAATGCAATACCAAGTTCGGCAGTTAAAACTTAACAGTAAAAAAAAACTATATTAGTTAACTGCCCATTATTTTTTTCAACTGATCGTAATAACCTCTCGAATGTTTAAATAACAGTTCATAAATAATATTACAGTGTCAATAAACTGTGAGTGTTGAAATACTATAACATACTAGTATACAAGTTGTGACCCTTCAGGAAGCCCTCAACTGAGCATTCTGTACGTGAAACTAAGTACTTAACTCGAATGTTATTGCTGGGAAACGCCTTTTTTCGGGGTGAAAAATCATGTTTCACGGTAGGATTCAATGTAACACACTAAAAACACTGTGCTGATGGTTGTATTAAATAGTACAGGGATCATCATTAATGTTATAAATTTACTTTAAATACTTCCAAGTATTTAAAGTAAATTTATAACATTAATAACTTGTTTTGATTTACTTACCGTTACTAGACTAACAGAGCAAAAGAAATATCGCGACGACACGACGACGGGCAGAACAAGTGCCTTTAGGATTTGATAACACGTTCATTGCCACACCACCTGTACTAAGGTGCCGTTCACTCGACGTCGCGTGGTGGTGCCATACAATTTTGTACGAGCGGTCGCGGCGTATTAGGTTCTAGTATTTGGTTTGGCCAACAGATAATGAACGGAACGAAATTTTTAGTTTGGCCTTTCTAAGTACGTTTAGCATTTTGGCTTGGCAGTGAACGTGTTGAGGGAACAGTAATACACCCTTTGTGGCACCACGTCTTAGTTTCTTGATGTTAGGGCAGCGATCCATAATAGGTACAACAGGTAGGTACACCTATTTCTAACGGAAAAGTACACTGGCACTTTTCGACTCAAGCTTGGTATACTACTCAGCATTATCGTAACTTCAAGATGGATTACGGGTAGTATAGTAAAATAAACAATTAATATTTTTTTATCGTGATTGCAGTTTTTGCCCCGTCTCCAAACAATGCAAGAGCCGGGGCTGGCAGACCTCGGCCACAACACTCTAACGCGGGCTCTCTTGCCGCAACTATAGTTGTCCGACACCACAAAGCTTAAAACAATGGGCAAGGTTAGAACAGCTTGGTTTGTCACCTCCGACCCTTACAAAGGTATGAACACACACAGGTAACAGGCCCGTTGTAGAAGAAGTGTTAGTAGTTAAAACCGGGAGGTGCTGCCCATTAGCCACCCTCTACGAGGGGCTAGCCCCTCGCTGGGCGAGTGGAGTCACCCTGGGGCAACGAACTTAACCTTCAGGCAGTGCCGCGGTTCCCGTCGGCCCACCATTCTGCTGATGCCTACACTCACAAGTACCACTCCACACAAGACGCGGAACAGTGTGAGAAATAAAAAAGAAATGATCCTCAAATGCAAAATCTTGCAACGGACAATTTTATTTGATTAGACACGATTCTAAATCAACCATTGTTTAAAAAAGATATAATCCAAATTTGTATGCCATATTTGTTATAGAGAAACTACTGAGGCTCACACATTCTATAAATGTTAAAAAAATGTACAAGTCATTTGTGTCATTCCGGGTGGAGATGAAGGTTATGGGTCTCAGATATTGTGTAATTTATGTAATCAAGGGGTGTCAATTATTGAACAAGAACTAAATCTTATGATAATTTGAAAAGGGCAGCCGAAATAATGATGGAAAATTCGTTAAAAAAAAATAAAGAAATCGGCTCTTCACTTGGCCGTATTTCTACATCGTTCTCACATATTTGTTTTTTTTTTTTTTTTTTTAAACTTTGCCCCACACTAAGAATTTCTCCTGTATCGTGGGTGCGTTTCAAAACATTTAAACTCACATACACAAACAGCCAGACCCGGAACAACTATCTGTAGGCCATACAAATACTTGTTCCGTGCGGGGATCGAACCCGCGACACGCAGCGCAGTAGTTCTTAACATGAATGATGTAACCAAGACTTGGTAACATATTTTGATTTAAAAGAATGTCCATGGAGTTTCTTGTCAATTTTTCTCCATAGAGATCTCCTCTCCTCCACGCTTTGGAATGGGCAACTACAGTACTTTCACAAGTTATTATGCCTTGTGACTGGGACTGTAGCTTCGAGTTTTTTATTTGTTTTTTGACTTATAAAAGTGCTTTGAGTTTGAGTTTTAAGATGCGCACCTGCAGTAGATCTAAGTTCAATGTACAACCAACAGATGCGCATGTAAAAAGACAATGTCTTATGCAACTCTAAATACCACTAAGAATAGAATATTCAATATAATTATTAATAATTAATATAATTGCAGAATAGAATATTCTGGATAATAATTGTTATTTTATGATTTGTTTTCTTCTAGATTTTGTCATAATATTATTTCATGATTCACAAAGTGTGTACTGTGTAATTGTGTAGTGTAATTTATAGAGCTATTTTTAATATCTAGAAAACTAATTATGTAAGGAGCGCCGAAAGCCGTGATGCCTCGCCCAGAAAAGTGTCTTTTTACTTCTCATACTACGTGAGACGTGACTACGAGTATTACTTTCTATGATAGTACTCGTAGAACAATAAAGTTTGTGATTTTTTAACGTGTCTATTTACTTATAACTCTATGATTGCAAAATTGACATTGGTAACGGGCCAATCAGAGACGTCCTCATAACCTAACGACCAGTGAGATTGTCAAAATATCATTGCCTTTTTTTTTTACGGATGTGAAATCATCAAATGACTTCTCCCGCTTGCCTTACAATATCACTGCAGTGTCCCCGTGACATTACCATTACACTAAAACCAGACCGTTAAATTGTAAGAAATGAAGTCAATAGACAATCTACCGTTTAATTATAAAATGTTGTAATGTTTCTTTGGGAAAGACGTTTGTTATCATGAGTATAATCTCGTGTTTAAGAATTGGTCACTAATTACCAGTCACCCTATATACAGTCCAAATTCATCCACAACCTGCAAATTGAGCGCGCTCGGTGCATCTGTCTGTACCCAATCGTGTGCGAGTCAATATAATAATATATAGTCAATAGTCATAGCCCCTTCCAAAATATCTGTCACCTGAAAATGGGAGTGAGAAAGATTCTATATTTTTTTTTTTTATATATATAAATGTGGGACGAGTCAGTACCATTGCCGCCTTATTAGTCACCAACGATAGTACCGTGGAGCTTCTGTTCATGGCTGCAGGGTCGCGGTCACCCACCGGCCGCCGTTGCGCGGCAACCGACGCCTCAACTTCCGCTCCTCACTTATTATACTGTTCGTACCAACTAGCAATCCCATTCCTATTATAATACTTTTGATATATATATGTACAATATTTAGAACCACGTAATTTAGCCGCACTTTTCGTAATATTATTTGTTAAACGTGCTATTGCTGTCCACGCATAAGTTGTTGGCTTCGAATCGGGACTTTAGGCTTTTCCGTCATTGGAATCAGCCGTGAAGTCGGTTCGGAGACTGGATTCGTGCCAAGTTGATGACAATAGGCTCGCCCCCTATTACTACACTCTCCTGGCCTTCTTATCCCAATTTCTAAATGTTATATATGTTGCTTGGGCAACTACATATTTGAAGTTTCGATGTAAATATGCATTACAAAATACTTAAAATAAAACAAGATGGTAGTCGTACGTAGTGTGTTGCCGAAGTGAGAACGCGTCAATTAGCGCGTTTTCGGAAGATCTAGATAAAGTCAAGGTCGAGCGGCACACGCACAAGGTCAGTCGTAAACGAGAACCTTTCGTCCCGGCACTGTCGACACGCTCACTTGCTGTGCCTTACGTAATATTACCACTTCGTCACGAAACTTACGAATTAACGTCTCACTTAAATAAAGTAACCACTTTCTGGTT
The DNA here is from genome assembly GCA_963082945.1 of Cerastis leucographa. Classification (NCBI taxonomy): domain Eukaryota; kingdom Metazoa; phylum Arthropoda; class Insecta; order Lepidoptera; family Noctuidae; genus Cerastis; species Cerastis leucographa. The sequence goes on from OY720385.1 coordinate 22,276,408, forward strand.
ATCTCAGATTTTATACATATACATTTAGTTGTATAGCGTCAATGGCAGCTATCACATGTTGTCAGGCCAGCATCTGCCGCACGGCGCTGGCGGCAGCACCCAACCCTCCTAAACCTTGCAGGCCACAGTAGCTCGGCACCCAGAACAACAAATAAGCTCACAAACTTTCGGGAATTAGTATTAAAAGCACTCAATATCTCACATTGAGTGTTTTTAATACTTATTCCCGAAATTTTAAAATAACCTTGAAGATTTTATCATTTGCCAATAATTGAGGTTAACTTTGTAACCTCAATCTTCGCGGACTATCTTTCAATGACAATTTGATAATGGTATCACAAACCAACTGCAAGGGCCCGCTATGCGCTTACTTTGCAAAAAAGTGATCTCGTGATTCGTTAACATTATTATTTTGAACGCGTAATTCAGAATAATGGTGATAATCCGATTTGAATTTTCGTATAACATAATCTTATGAAACAATACCGAATGTCTTGATAAAATAAAGCGGATCTAGAATATTCGTAGCCAATCCTTCGTAGCAACACACGCGTAGCACTTCTGCGTAGCGGATTTCGTGCTACGAGCTACGAGCGTCTACGACTATTATTATGTTGGCTATTTCAAGACGCACGTCCTGAGAATAACGACTGCTAACAATCTGTTAGCTGAAGGTCACTGACGGAGCTCTGCAGGTTCTAAACACAATTTCTTTTTAAACCAAATTGATTACCTAACCGAGCCGTTACCTTGTACGATGTATTAGTTTGCACAATGTTTTGAGACGGTATTAGTAATATAATATATTTCATTTTAAACGAGGTGGCCGTTTAATATGGTTGCGCGTTGTTTCATCGCTAGTTTTTTCATCGAATTTCGTTTCACATAAATTGTTTCTCATATTATCATTTCATAGAATAATCATTACGCAGAATACTTACTTTGAAGAAATTTAAATCATCGATTTTTGTTTCAAATAAAGTTTAATGTTAGAATATTCATATCATAGAATAACAAATCAAATATTCTTTATCCACATATTGATTGTTTCTCATAAAACTTATTACGAAGAATAACATTTTATCGAGTGACAGTTTCTAAAACTCATACCTTTGAAAAATGCATACCCACTTATAAAATAACAACACCGCATTCACAAAAATAATGCGGTTAAATTCTTGTCAAGCAGGAAAACAGTCTTGTTATTCTAAATAATGGTGTCCATGCCTGTTGCACGCAGCATGCAAGCAAACATGTAGCATGCAAGCAAGCATGCAACATTCTGCGCGCAAGCAAGCATGCAGCATGCTACAAGCATGGTTTCTGTCACGGCTCCGGCACTGCGTGGCTCCGGCGGCGTGGCCACGCGAGTTTATCGTCGCAGATGTTATTAACGCTCACCAACGCAGCTTCGGCTTGCTGGCCTTTTTTTTTTTTTGGCAGGAGGGGAAGTCCGGTCGGACTAACACCCAGGCTGGCTCACAGATCGAGCCAGTCCGGGTACGGTCAGGCTCCAACTGACTAAAACCACCTCCTGCCTAGTTCGTGTCCCCCTGACATGGTCAGAGACCTTAATAAGACGTTGATAGTTTGACTGCATTTTTATTTACATTCCTACAACGCAAAGTTTTCATAATTTAAACAATAAATCTATTTACAAAAATGTTTTAAGTTTCACTATGCTTATTTCTAAAATATCCTTTCTTGTTTCTAAAATATCCTTTCTTGTTTCTAAAATATCCTTTCTTGTTTCTGACATGATTTTATTTATATTGTTAATATTTAGTGTCGTCTCCAGCCTCTGCTCCGCCTCATACCTCTCCGCCTCGAAGACTGGGCATTTGGTTAAGATGTGTGCGACTGACTCCACCTGATCTGGCTCGCATATGCACACTGGGTTGTCCTTAAGCTTGAAACGGTGCAAGTATTCGGAGAACCCACCGTGCCCCGTTAAAATCTGTGTTACGGTGCCAGTCGGTTGTATCTTTTTCACAATCCTGTGGGCGTCAATCGCATCAGGGAAAAACATTTTGGTAACGCAGGCCGTTTCGCCGTTCTGGTACCTCCGGTTCCATTCGTCGAGCGACCCCATACGGGTCTGTCGCTTGACGAAGGAAACCGGGCAGAGGTCATAGTCCGGCCTCTTCCTGGACCGGAGTGCAGCCTCCTTCGCGAGGTGGTCCGCTCGCTCGTTGCCCTTTAGACCGGCGTGTGCCTTCACCCAGAACAAGACGCCGGCGAGCGTTAGATACCACCTGCTCCTCAGCTCGCGGGCCGCCTCATCCTTCCGCGCCTTCGCGGGCTTAAATTACACTCTAGGGGTAGGGCAGACAAGACTACGTGGAGTCTGGTTTGCAGCCATTCGTTTTTGTCGGTGTCACCTTGTTTCGCAGACAGAAATTTGACAGAATTTCGTTTCCCAGAAAATATTTCACATAACATTTAGTCCCTGTATTTTTATTTCGAATATTTTTGTTTCGACTACTATTTACTTGAATGAAAAATATTTTACAGAAACACAATTCAAAGAATTTTACAATCACATTTTTTTATTTGACCAACTTATCAAACAGCAGAATTATTTTTCAACGAATATTGTTTGTTCGATGTATGTTTCCATGGTATTTTATTTCAACGAAATTAATAACCCTAAATTAAAATATTGTCTTTAAAAGTCAATATGTTGTACTACAAAAGTTAGTGACAGAAACGAATGGCTGCAAAACAGACTCCACGTAGTCTTGCTTGCCCTACCCCTAGAGTGTAATTTAAGCCCGCGTAGGCGCGGAGGGATGAGGCGGCCCGCGAGTTGAGGAGCAGGTGGTATCTATCGCTTGCCGCCGTGGCTGAGGCTGGCCGGCTTGCCGGCCAGCAAGCCGAAGCTGCGGTGGTGAGCGTTAATACCATCTGCGACGATAAACTTGCGTGGGGCCGCCGAAGCCCCGCAGCGCCGGAGCCGTGACAGAAACCTTGCCTGTTGCATGTTACATGCTTGCATGCATGCTGCAAGTTGCATGGTTGCTTGCATGCATGCTGCAAGTTGCATGCTTGCTGCATCCTGCATGCAACAGGCATGGACACCATTAGTGAGAATAACAAGATTGTTTTCCTGCTTGACAATAATTTACCCGCATTATTTTTGTGAACCCGGTGGATGTGGAGGGGATTAAATATAATGAGCACCAAAAAATACTTTGAGATCCTAAGCTACGTTACCAAAAAAAATTTACTAAACACCAAAAAAATTGTATTCAAAGACCAAATATAGTAAATGATCACCAAATATAGTAAATGATCACCAAATTTTGTGGCAAGAAGAACTTAGGAAGCAAGTGCGAGCAAAGCGAGCTCGGGATATTGGGCACCCCGACTCGGACAGGTTAGGTTTGAAGGGGATGGCGGGGTCTAGTGAGCGAGCGGAGCGAGCGAACTAAGACCCCGACATCCCCTTCGTGTTAGGTTACTTTAAACCCTGCAGAGAAAAATAGGAGCCCCGCGTAGCGGGGCTCCGTCGACTACGCCTTAGTTCGGAGCTGTGATTTTCAGGTTTTTAATTCTGGTGATCATTTACTGTTTTAGGCAGTATAAAAATGTTTTTTAAGGTTATATTTACTTTATCTGGTGTTATGTTAAACATAAGCCATATTGTAGGAGGGCATGTATTTTTCAAAGGTTTGAATTTTAGAAACTGTCAGTCGATTAAAATGTTATTCTTCGTAATAAGTTTTATGTGAAACAAACAATATGTGGATAAATAATATTTGATTTGTTATTCTATGATATGAATATTCTAACATTAAATTTTATTTGAAACAAAAATCGATGATTTAAATTTCTTCAAAGTAAGTATTCTGCGTATTGATTATTCTATGAAATGATAATATGAGAAACAATTTATGTGAAACAAAATTCGATTAAACAATTAGCGATGAAACAACGCACAACCGTTTTTGTCACTGCTACCTTTTGTAGTACAACATAATTATTGACTTTTAAGGATAATATTTTATTTTAAGGTTAATAATTTCGTTGAAATAAAGTACCATGGAAACATACATCGAACAAACAATATTCGTTCAAAAGTAATTCTACTGTTTGATGAATTTGTTAAATAAAAAAATGTAACTATAAAATTCATTGAAATGTGTTTCTGTAAAATATGTTTCATTCAAGTAAATAGTAGTTTAAACAAAAATATTCAAAATAAAAAAACGAGGACCAAATATTATTTGAAACATTTTCTGCGAAACGAAATTCTGTGTAATTTCTGTCTGCGAAACAAGGTGACACCGTTTAATATTCTAGGGATAAAAGTTTCGCCCTAAATTGTAGTACTTACCTTAAGGAATTTGGTCCAAATGTCATAAACTCATAAACTATGAGGTACCACACCAGTCGACCCCTTGTCCACAATAACTTTAAGGACGGGTTCATATACTTTTCAGTCCTAATACTGAGTAACCGTCAGTGATTACATGTGCATTATCTGCATATATCTAGACGCAAATACGCACAGACGATGGAAATAAAAATTACCTTTACTTATCGTTACCTACATTATGGTAGGCTAAATATTTATATTGTAGGCCCTATGAATTGATCAGACACCCATTGTCTTGTTTAGTAGGATTTTATCACGAGTAGGAATCTGGTACCCCGGCCGCTGACCGGCCTGCACCGGGATGTGTAGTGGCAGCGCTGACACACGCTGCAGCTGCGAGGCGACGCGCTATGCGCGACCGTCACGTGACCCCCGCTCACTGCTAATCTATGCCATCACATTTCATAGAACCCATGTTAGTCATGAAATAGAAAAACAGTTGCACTGAGTAACCACTTATCAACGGTCATCTGTTATTTGACAATTGATTGCCAGCCTGTGTAGCAGCATTATACGACTATCGATTAACACCCATGACCCATTATAATATAATCTGCAGAGCGTCATGACTCGCCTTTCAAATCGAACAACGACTTGATATGAGTCGCACTCTAGGAACGTTTCTTAGAAGGCAGACCACTGTTTACCGTCATCGTCGGCGGCGTGGCGCGTGCGCGGTCACGTCCGCATTGTAGTGTGTGTGGCGGGCGGCGCTGACCAGCGGCCGCCGCGCGCCAGTGACCGCGCGCCGCCGAGCAGACCGGCCGCCCCCGCCATACACGCGCAACATGCGACGCCATGCCGCCCGCGCCCGCGCCCACCGACGACACGAGCGCCTTCACCGTCATCAACCATGAGGAGAGCGCCGCGCACAAGCTGCAGCCGGCGGCCGAGCCGGCGCCGCCGCGCGTGCACGTGGTGAAGCCGGTGCAGCGCGCGCCCGCGCCCCCCGCGCTCCCTGCGCCCCCGGCCGGCATGGGCGCACCCGCCACGCACACCATCCTCGACCCCAAGTTCTCCCGCGCGCTGGACTTTAAACTTCGTCGACTTAAAGAGAAAGAAATCCTGCAAGCTAATCTTCGCCGGCCGACACGAAACCGCTCGAAGAACGGTACCCTCGCAGCATCTAATCCAAATGTCAGTTCGTTGGAACAGACGCTGCCCAAAATTTTGAGTCAATCGCATCCGCGCATCAATATCATTGAGCCGAAGAGCGAAAAAAAGATATCACCAAAGATGGACAAATCCCCATCGCCGGGACGCAAGAGCCGCTCACGCAACGCGGCGTCCACTGACGGCGACAAGCCGCGCTTCGTGACCACGGTGCGTAGCGGACAGTTCCTGCTACCACCGCCGGACGTGGCGCGCATCCTCGGTCTCGAGGCGCTGTACCCGGCCAAAGAGCGTGACAAGATCGTATACTCGTACGCGAGCAAGCCGAAAGCGGTAGCTCCGCGCTCCAAGCGGTCCATTCAGGAGAAGAAGGAGGACATCATGCCTAACGGTGTCGTACCGGAGACGGCGTGCGCGCGCGCCGGCGTGCTTTTCGGCGGCGTGCGCGCGCTCCTGGCTGGCGTGGTGGGCATGCAGCGCCTACTGCCCGCGCCGCCGCCTGCCACCCAGTACGTCATTACGGCAGATAGTTCAGCTGTACTGCACCTAGCGATGCACTCGTCCACATCCTATTTGTAACGTCTACTATTACAGCAGTTCATTCGAGTGTTCTTACGCGACAGGGCACGACGTCACTCTTATTAGGGAAGCGAGTGTGCTCGTTCAGACAGATTGGAATGTTTGTCTGTAAGCGGTGGTTGTGTGAGGCGCGCTCCGGTGGCCGGTGGCCCACTTTCGGTCGGGGCGCGCGCCTGGCGAGGTCAACACACTCGCTTAGTTTCCGCCACACTATTCGCTTATCTTATCTCGAATTCGATTTGTTTTAAGCATCCTCGACTCATTAAAATAATGTTCGATATTGTCATATTTCTCATTTCTCTGTTCAATACGAATATGACTCGTATGATAATTTAGGTGTTGTTGCTGTTGATAGCCATGAATCTTGATTTAATTAATCAGATTCGAATATGTGCACATGTTTGTATAAGCATAGGTGCCGTAAACGTAACATATAACGTAAATTAGACGATTTTTGAATTGTTAACAAGATTCACACGTAATACTTACTGATTTAGTTTGAACACTATGGTGATGATACACATGTGTGTTGGTTGTTACAGCGGCAGCATCGGCGGCGCGCAGTACGGCAACGTGATGCACGACAAGCGCGTGGTGCGCGGCAGCACCATCACGTCGCACCCGCACGCCGCGGTACGTACCACACACACCCGGACGCATATGTCTCACTCATCACACTCGTCACACACGGCGCAGTAAGGCACACCGGAAACACACCTTAAAACCAATGACACTAGCTACTCGTGCAAACTCATGACACCAGTGTTTCACTTGTCGATAGCCTTTACTCAAGTCAGACACTGTGGTAGGTACTCCTGTCAACACCGCTTGAGTTGACATCCGAGTGCGTTGCCTGACACCGGCGAAGCGTAGGCAGTCTATAATTTCCCCACTACTGAGACACAGGCCTCCTGGTTTTAAGATGAAGAAGGCCATCACCTGGGAGGTCTTGTGTGTTTGAGGTTGTCATATGTTATTTAATTTTTGGCTCTCGGAACTGCCAGTTGTTAACTTGTCATTGACACCCACGTGACGATGTCTTACAATGCTGACACCAGTTACACTCGTGACGATCTCTTCGATACACGGTTACATAACTGGAACGCTCGCGGCACAAAATAAATGGGTGTAAAAAGACCCATACAAAGACTCACTCTTTTTGTTCTGGGAACCTTCTACGAGTAGCTATGGAGATATTAGAGGTCAAAGTCCCAAGTTCTCACAAGTTAGTTTTTTTAATGTATGTTTAACAACATAAAAATAATCATAATGCCTTAGAGTCAGGGTCGCTGCCACAGTTCCTGACGACAGGCATTACCTACCTGCTCCATAAATCAGTTAGTACTGCGGAGCCCAAAAATTATAGACCAATTACTTGTTTACCAACGGTCTATAAAGTTCTTACATCCATTTTGAGAGCTAAAATTAACCAACATGTTGAGAGTAATTCCATCATGTCTCCCTCTCAGAATGGATGTAGGAACGGGTCCCGTGGTACAAAGGAGCTGCTTCTCATTGATATGGCCATTAGCCAACGGTTCACCGCTCTCGAAGGCATTTTGGATACATTATAAGAAGGCCTACGACTCGGTGCCGCATGCATGGCTAATGAGGGTGCTGGAGTTGTACAAGATAGAAGCAACTCTACGCGCCTTTCTTGACTCGTGTATGGGGCCATGGAGGACGGTCTTTCGCTATCCAGGATGTCGACAGTTGCAGAGGAACAGTGAACCGATAAGGATCGAGCGTGGTATATTCCAGGGTGATAGTCTGAGTCCATTGTGGTTTTGTCTAGCCTTGAATCCTCTCAGCACACTGCTGGAGGGTTCTGGTCTAGGTTATCGGTTGAGGAGAGGTGGTCAGGTCATTTCTCACCTTCTTTACATGGATGATCTGAAACTCTTTGCCCCCAACAATTTGCAACTGATGAAGCTACTGAAGGTAACAAAAACTTTCAGTAGCCATCAGGATGGAATTTGGTATCGACATTAATGTGCAGTCATGCATGATGAAGCGAGGGGAGATTATGGAATCCGTGGGAACTCAACTTTCGGATTCCATACACCTTAGATCCCTCTCTTCAACAGAAACTTACAAGTATTTGGGTATGTCGGAAGCATTAGGCATCAATACTGCTGACATGAAATAAACGTTGAGGGAACGCTTCTTTGGTTGCCTGACTAAGGTGCTAAGCAGTCTTCTGTCAGGCGGAAACAAGGTACGCGCCGTCATCAGTTATGTCATGCCGGTTTTGATGTATTCTTTCAGCATACTCAAATGGACTCAGACAGAACTTGATGCCCTTGATAGAAAGAACCGCTTACTGCTAACTGCACGGTTGTCGATAATGAGACTGTATATCCCGCGGAAGTGTGGGGATTGTGGCTTCTTACATGCTAAGACCCTGTACAACCGTGAGGTATGCAGTCTCAGGGAATACTTCCTGGAAGCCGACGTGCGGATGCACGAAATGTGGTCTCAGTGGACAAGGGCCTTATTCCGTACACGTAGAGCAAGGATCTTTATGGATGCTTTTACCGGGCTCTACATGGGCCTGATGTAGAGTTCTTAGCGCCTGTGTCGTGGTTGCGTTTCGATGACTTTGGAGAAACCGAAAGTTTTGTCTGTGCAATAATGGACGAAGTTATGATGACGAATAACTACCGGAAATACATTGTGAAAACCGTGCCATCGGTTTAATGTTGGGGATGCCACCATCTGGGAGAATCGATGCGACACATTATTTCTGGATGTTCTCGTCTGGCTAACGGAGAATACTTGCATAGACACAACCTCGTTGTCAGGATTATCCACCAGCAACTTGCTTTGAAATACAACCTTGTGGATCAGAAGTGCCATAATATACACACGTCACGTTGTATTGGGATCGAGCTATCGTCACTGACAAGACTATTGTTGCCAAAAAGCCTGACATTGTCCCGCATGACGAGAACCTCGTGAAAGCAGAGAAAGATAAGCAATTCAAATATCTAGATCTGGCTCGCGAAGTTGTCGACATGTGGGACGTGAGTACAGCAGTAATTGTTCCGATAGTCGTGTCGGCCAATGGCCTAATAGCCAAAAGCCTCGACCAACATCTGAAGAGTCTTTCGCTTGGCAGCTGGATCAAGGGCTTCATTCAGAAAGCAGTACTTCTGGACACGACGTGTACTGTTAGGAGGTTCCTCTCTCAAGAGCCCTGACCACTGGTAGCCCCTGTTCCCGATGCCAGCGGGCTACTATTTCTTTATATTTTTAAATGATTTTTACTTATATCATTTTGTAAACATATGAAAAATGTAAATAATATATATAGAGAGGAATAAAAAAAAAATCGATATTTTTATTTCACGTAGGCCTACATGGGCACTTATAAAACGTCGACAAAAAGGTGCTCGGTTCGGGTTGGTCGTTTCCTACAGAGCAGAACCGGCTTTAAAATCATTTGATTTTACAATATTTTTATGTAACAGGGTTAGTATTTCAGTATTGGAGTGTTCTAACCAAAAAAAGAAGTGTTGTTTCCCAGCAATAACTTTTGCGTATAGTTACTTAATTTGATGTACAATGATTGGTTGACGGCTTTGTGAAGGCTCGGCTTACAGCTTCGATAAAGTCTAAATTATGTCATTGTGCCCCTGCGATACTTGTATTCCTTAACTCGCAATTGAAGTAGCCATCTCTTCTCGTATTACGACGTGCTTCAACGAAGAGACCGTACCACCGTACGCCGAACGGTAACTATTTGTTTCGTTGTCATTATCTTTAGTACATATCGCGTGCTATTAGTACTCACCGCTCGGCAGCAGCATATGACGTCACACTCGCAAGTCACAGCTGCTCCCCTCTACACTGCACAGACGGTCGTTCGACTTAATTAACCATTGAAGGAATGTAAAAATATTTCACTTATTTGACCCCCACCAAACTACAAGGTTCTCAGCAAGGAATCAGCTAAATGTAAGTACATGAATTATGTACAAGTTGTTCGAATGTGCATCGCTCGACCGCGCGCGCGCCCATTCCACCCATGGCGGACCTCACATTGGAATGACATTAATAGTAGAAGTTACGAGCAGTATGGAGTATCCACCCACTCCATACTGCTCGTTATTCTAGATCAGATCGCAGATTATTCTAGCGAGTGTAATTGTCTTCGATCGCTCTAATTCTAAACTATTATTACATTACAATCTTTTATGGAAAGTGGAGCTGCATTAATATGGATGGTATTGATAAACGAACTACTTCTTACTTAAACAGATGTTTCACTTTTGGTAGAGAGGTATCTACTTGATCTTAAAGCTAACCTGGTGTAGTAATGGGTGTGTTTCGTTTCCAGGGAGACGGCATCGAGAGCATGGCGGCGCGCGCGGCTCGCACGCGGCGGCGCGCGCTGGCGCGGCGTGCGGCGGCCGCGCGCCTCCGCCCCGGCACGCCGCCGCCCGCGCCCGGCCGCCGCCACCACCCCATACAGACTGAGTACTACCTCGAGGAGGTAAACTATTCTATTTATTTTTCGACATTATTATACAAAATAGGTACATCATGGTACATTACCAGTTAGGTTTACTATGTTTTAATAACATAGTGAACTTAACTGGTTTTCAAAATTTAGAAGAGGTTACGGAGGCTCCGTTATAATAGGGGATCGGACTGGGTAAAGAAAACGACATTCTATTTTGTCCGTCAGACAGGTAATACAAAAATATTAGACACGTATTTTTTGTTTTATCAAAATATCAAAAAATTACTTAGTTAGTACTCATTAAAGTTGGAGAGTGAGGGCTTACTACGTCACAAGTAGTTATAAAACTTACCTACATGTGACGTCATGCGCCATTTCAACTCAATATATCTCCGTAATTTTATGACCACGTGAAAAAAGAAAAAATACATGTCCAATACTTTTCAATAAACTACCCGACGGACAAAGAAAAAAAAAATAGGAGTATCCCCTATTCCGCAAAAAACTTAAGGAAGCGGAAGCGGAGGCGGAGGTACCATTTCTTGTTATTACGAAGTTTCACTTCTTCCGCGCGGAGGACCTCCACGCACTATTTTTGTTTTATTCTTATTGGTCGAAAAACGGTGGTCAAACATCTGGGATCATTAACAGAGCCTGAGATTGTTTTTAAAACAAAACATATTATATAATAAAATATGTAATTGGCAATTTAAGACTACTTTTGTTAGCTTGGGTCTTACCTGTAAAAACAAATGTAAGTGTTAATGAATAAAATAAATATTTATGGTCATCGTGTGCGCTAGCTTAACCGGCGCGCATTCTTAGAACATTCAGAATGTTATTGTATCCTCTACCCCGAGCCAGCGCGCATTCTTAGAACATTCAGAATGTTATTGTATCCTCTACCCCGAGCCAGCGCGCATTCTTAGAACATTCAGAATGTTATTGTGTCCTCGACGCCGAGCCAGCGCGCATTCTTAGAACATTCAGAATGTTATTGTATCCTCTACCCCGAGCCAGCGCGCATTCTTAGAACATTCAGAATGTTATTGTGTCCTCGACGCCGAGCCAGCGCGCATTCTTAGAACATTCAGAATGTTATTGTATCCTCTACCCCGAGCCAGCGCGCATTCTTAGAACATTCAGAATGTTATTGTGTCCTCGACGCCGAGCCAGCGCGCATTCTTAGAAAATTCAGAATGCGCAAACACAGATAGTTTACATCAAGCGCTATACTGTATAATTGCTTGTGAGTAGTATGAGCATGCGCTGGTTTGGTAACCGCTTACCCACCTTAGACAAGCAAACTTATATGAGATGAACTACTTGTGCGTGTCGTGGTTGCAGCTGTTCGACAAGGGCGTGGAGATGGACGTGGGCGTGCAGACAGACCTGTTCGTGGACCGGCCTGCCACGCCCGTTTACGTTCCCGCCAAGACCGGCGCCGACATGGCAACGCAGATCTACCCCGGAGACGTGAGTCCACTTCATGTTCTCTTCACCTCGTACTTAGTGGTATAGAAGGTGGTTCATAAGTCCATTTTTTGCGCAGTTGTTTGACTTCGACCTGGAGGTGCAGCCCATCCTGGAGGTGCTGGTGGGCAAGACAATGGAGCAGGCGCTGGCGGAGGTGGCGCAGGAGGAGGAGTTGGCCACGTTGCGCGAGCAGCAGCGCCGCTACTGCGAGCTGCGTGACGCCGAACTAGCGGAGCGGCAGCGTCTGGCCGCGCACGACTTGCGCCTGCACCAGGAGAAGGAGCGGCGCGTGGCGGAGGCGCGCGTGGCGCAGGTGGCGGCCGTGGAGGCGCGCGAGCGGGCAGCCGCCGCCGTGCTGGTGCAGGGCTACGTGGCCGAGCTGCTACCCTCCGTGCTGGCAGGCCTGCGCGACCAGGGGTACCTCATGGAGCGCATCGAGCGCGGTCCGTACTACCCTACCGCATGCCGAACAAAGGACGGTTTTTGTGTTGCCAAAGTCATTTCTGAAATAAAAGCAAATTGCTAAATATGTTTTTTTTTATTTGCAGGTATCGACGAGGAGTTTATGCCGTGGCTTGTAGACGAGGTGTCGAAAGAAATCGAATCTATCATCACGAGTCGAGACGTTATCATAGGTAAGCGAGAAATCATTGTGTCTATACCTACGTGTTACTGTTCAGTGGGATTTAAAAACGATTCATGTAAAGCGCGTTCTATCAAGTAATACTAACCTGGTGATGTTAACTCGGCAGAGATCGTGCGCGACGTGGTGGAGGCGCGTGCAGAGCTGTACCGCGCGGCCGGCGAGCGCGACGTCGAGCGCGGCGAGCCCGACGAGTCCGTCACGCCGGCCTCGCTCGCCTCCGAGGAGCACGAGGAGGAGCGTGAGTCACAACACACACAGTGACACATCAACACCAAGGCTAGATGACCACCCGATGATGATACCTACATATACATATGTATACAATCTCGCACTCGCCCAGCCTTTGCCTCAGCGAGATGGCGGCGGGGACAGTGTGTACACTGTACAGCCACCCTTCAAATTTAGTTAGGTCAGGGCCCTCAGTTACCCCGCTTCCTCAATCTTTTGCGTGCCTCATCTACTCACTTTGCGGTTCACAGCAACGGCTCTTAAACAAAAGACGTTTCCCAGTAATGATTTTTTCATTCCCATATTACTTAGATAGAGACTTTTTAGAGCTCCTGCTCTAAAAAGTTAGGTAGAAGACATTTGAAAATATGACAATGCCAAAATGGAGTACAGGCCGCGCCGTAGTCGCGGCTCGGGTACGCATACGTCATACTCGCGCCATGTGCAACCTGTCGTCGCGCGCTGCGTGGTGCGGCGCACCCGGGGCACATTCGCGCCACCTCGCACGTGCTCCCCATCCGACACGGTGTCCCGCGCTATTACAACACAATGCCATTCCTATTATTCCGAGTGCCACGCGATTTCCAACCCTAACGTCACGTCCTAGAGTTTACACTTTCGTTACACTCTAACAGTGGTCAGTGGAATTATATACTCTATTACTAATGCGATAAAGTCTGTAATAAAAGACGCAGGGTATGGATGGTCCGGTGCGCGGTGCAGCGTTGCGGTGAACTGTGAAGGGGATGTAAATAATGCGTTTGGCGTCGCGTCGCGGTCGCGAGCAATTAAGATTGATACGGTGTGATGACAATATAATATCGTTTTGATGCGGGGCGCGTTTGTATAAGTTAGTTAAGAGCATTAGTTATTTTATTTGCTACAAGTGAGGCCGCACGTGCACCGCTGTGCTGCCACTATGCTACTACAATAACAAACGTCATGCACTACGTGTGACAATAATCTTACTTGACGGGGCCATTTTGAGCTTATTTTAACAATTTTGTTTAAATCCCGAACTATTCCGCTTTACTCTTGTAACAGAGAGAAGGCCTCGCATCACTTAATATTACTTCACATTGATGTACGACATGTTGTGTTGTGCTTGTGAGGTGCCCAGGAAACGTATTCTTTTAAACTATAATATTGATCATCATAACTTCTGAATGTTATTCTTATAAAGTTTTAATTCGAATGAATATGCCTTTATATCTGCGCTGTCATTTATGGCCATCACTATAGTAGACCTATTGTCACACAGATTCACACGGGACAATACTCTATAGATATTTTGTAGAATTGCTAGAATTATACAGAAAGGGAGAGAAAGAAAACAAAAATAAAAATACACCTGGAACGTCACATAGACCATAACTAACCCTAGACAGCGTTCCCCGTCCATAGTTAGTCTGTAGTCACACAATCGAACCACAACATTAGACCAATTTCAGCGAGAAGCTGTCTTTTTGAATCGATAGTAATCCCTAAGAATACAGTTTCCGCGATAACATCAAGTTTATTGCGGTCATGATTTAAATGTAGGTCACGTTGTGTAACATTTGGTAAAGAGAACTTTAGACATTTTTTTGTTCGTATTCAGTAAAAGATTGTTAGCTGCGAACCATTTCGAGAGAACAGTTAGACTTTCGTTTACATGTATGACATCCGTATCTTTTCTATGAATTTTAAAAATTAGTGAAGTGTGATCAGCAAATAGAATTATATCCGATAATTTGGCCATCATATAAGGGAGATACAAACAAGAAATCGAAAAGGGCCGACAATTGAACCTTGGGGCACGCCCATCTTGACTATAGACCCGGAGGATGTCGCCCCATTTACATTAACTTTTTGCTGCCTGTTTGATAAATCGGAAAGAACAAGATCAGCAGCTTGTCCACGAATTCCGTAGTGATGTAATTTAGAGATCAGTGTGTTGTGGTCGACGCAGTCGAATGCTTTTGAGAGATCACAAAAAATGCCAATAGCGTCCTGGGGCTTCTCCCAGGATTCCAGAATGTGACTTCATCGACTGATGAAGTCAATGTCAAAAAGAATGTGACTACATTCTGGAAGTTTTGCGTCCGTTGTCAACCTACCCTTCGTGAAACCAAACTGCTGACTATGCTGTATCCTATTAGAGTTGAAGTGAGACAACATCTGGTCTAGCATCATTTTTTCATAGATTTTACTCAATGCTGGAACGACAGATCGGTTTATAATTAGAAGGATTACTTACAACCCGATTTGAAAATTAGTACTATGTTTCAACAAGTCAGGAAACTTGCCGCTGTCTAAACATTGATTGAAAATGCCTGTTAGGATAGGAGTAATTGAGTCAATTATGTTTCCAAGAACCTGGACGGTAATCCCCCATAAGTCTTCAGTATTTTTTTATATTGAGACTTTTAATAATAATGTCAGGTTACAACGACCCACAGATAAATACCTTAACCTAATTATACATACTATAACAATTGTTTTACTATAAGAAACTTAAAGTAGTAACACTTCACTTGCACGATGATGTGTGCGTTCATGTGGAATTTGTCCGGGAAGCGACGGAACACCACATCCTGCGGCCAAAAACTTTCTTCCAACACCAAATGAAGATAACACGTTGGAATGCGCACCACAAAACGCCTTGAAATTGACGTTGCGGCGCGACTCCAGCAACTGCACTTTTGGCATGTACTCCTGTAGTAGTACTCCTCGATGTTTTCTGCCTCAGTAGTGTAGTGTAGACGAGATATGTACACCGGGGTGTTCGGCTTCGCGGCACGCAGTTTTACGTTGGGCTCCACAGCCTTGCTGTAGCGGTTCTTACAGCTTCGCTGACGCGCTTTTGAATGCGTTTTTGATTGTGGCAGTATTGCCACACCAGTATGTATATACTGGTTTAAATTTAAAGTTTGAAATGTCCTTTGTGAAGTTCTCCTTAAGGAGGCCTTCAGCTAATTCAAATGAAGAGTGGAGAGATTCGTAACCTCTAACGGAATGTTAGTAAAGAAAATTGTCTAGTGTCTCAGCGATTTCTAACTTATCAGAAATTGTTTTGTTATCTATTTTTAATGACAATTCACTCTTATCTCGTTGTTGAGTCTTTCCGGTTTTATTGTTAATTACCTGCCACACAGTTTTATTTTCTTATTAGTATTCCCAATTTTATTACTTATTATTTGAGATTATGCTTGAGCGCAGACACTTTTGAATATTTTCGAATAGTTTCTAACATAAGTTTGAATGACTTGATCTGAAGTCAGAGATTTTTCGTGATATAAATTATATAAAATATCTCTGCTTTTTCTTATTCCCGTAGTGGGATTAAATTCGATAAATCTAGTTTTTTAATTGAGTTTAACTTTTTTGACAGGACTCGTTTTATTGAATTCATGGCAAACTGTGGAAAATAATGTAACAATTAATATTGGGGTCTGTAGAATCAAAACTAGTTACGTTACGTTAAATGGAAAACCAAATTAAATGTTAAAGAATGATTCTGTTTGATGGGCAAGTGGACTGTATCTAAAGGAAAAGGTAGGAGGGACTCACCGAAGCTCGTTGAAGAGGGCCAGCTGGCTCCGAATACCTGTGATTTTATGCTGTGGGGCGCCCCAATTCTTGATTCTTGTTGTTTTGGATGATGAGTGGTTGATGACACACACAATTACTATCTTGATCACACTTAGTTGAGGTATTTCACCATAGTTTTTACGGAGTCGATGTGTTCAAACGAGATATGTTATGGTTGCTGAGAACATTATTGATAAGAGAATTTAATTTATTTTTGAATTGTTTTAACAAAGTGTAACTTTTTGTCTACCTCAAAACATACAAGTTGCCCAGTATGATCTGACAAAACGCCACGAATTAATAACGACTCTTTTACTATGCAATTAGTAAATACATTGTCTTTATGCATGAGGTGGAGGTTGCTGTTATTCTTGTTGCTTCATTCAATAAATATTTTAAATTGAATGATTTAAACGGTGAGACAAGATTACATTTTTCTGGTGAATTGAGTAACAGATCAATATTTAAGTCACCACAAACGAGATAATCGGATCAGTCTCCTCAGATCCACCGTGATACTTACCGATGAACACGTGTGGGCAGTCCTGATGTCCTGCCCACCGTATATTTGATTATGGGCGAGATGCCACTTACGATAGGAGCATGGTAATGATAGCGAATGCAACATTGGTATCAATGGCATCGGCGGAATATATCGCAGTATCGCCAACCGCACGTGCACTGATCGAGTACGCGATATCTCAGCGGCTCGCAGTTTGATGCTAATAGAATATGTCACGATAAGGCGCCCCCGCCCATGCCGCCCTCCTGTTGCTGTGGCTCTCATGATTTAAACTAGCAGTGGCTTCCATGCACATCTTGTTCCGTTCCTTTTAAAATTCTAAATTCTAATAAATAGGAAAAGCGTGTGCTTCTGCTGAATTCTGACAAACGATGATTTGAATTCGATGTTTTGATTCTGTGGGGAATTACCCTGCGAAGCATCGTCTTTTGTATTTATCGGAGTTTCGGAAACACAGAATGTATCCAAGCGCATCATCATCGGTCTACAGCAGTTCATTTCTGGACATGGCCTCTTCAACTGCACGCCACTTAACCTGATTCTTGGTGTGCTCAGTGCTCATCCAGTTGCTACCACCCTGCGGAGAACATCGCTTCACCGAACCTGAGGGCGTTCCACCTAACGCTTGCCGATTCACAGTCTAGCACACATCTTCCCCAACGGATACCAAAATATGGCCAGCCCATCGCCACTTCAACTTACTTACTCTGTGAGTTACGTCGATGATTTGGGTTGTCCGTCTGATTACCTCGTTTCGGATTCGTTCTCTCAAAGAGACTTAAAGCAATGCCTTTTCCGTAGCCTGCTGAGTGACCTAAAAATTATATAACTACCAGCTGTATCGTGAGTGTCCAGCATGTATCCTGTTGTTTCGGCTCGGTAAGTCATAACAGGCAGGACGCACTGTAGACTGAAGACCTTAGTCTTTAGGCTCTGTGGAATAAGTGACGAGAAGACTCCTAAACGCTGCCCAGCCCAGCTGAATTCTTCTGTTAATCTCCCTCTCAGAGTTGTTCTTACCAAACTGCAAAGTTTGCCCGAGATAAACGTATTCTCAAAAAACCTCGAAAGGACCGCCATTGACAACTGGTCCTGGGATGACGAGTTCGTTGAACATAATCTAGGTTTTGTCCAAGTTCACCCGGAAACCAAATGCATATTGAGATGCATATGCATATTGCATGTGTTGCTACAAGTCGTCCAGCGATTCAGCCAGACTATGACGATGTTGGTAATCTACAAAACTTAGTGTGAAATGTGCTCGTCGTTGATGTTAATGCAACATCCTTTCCAGGTCAGCGTCTTAAGCAAGAAGAAAATTAAATTAACTTAATTGGTCATAGGGAAGGTGGCAGACTGATAGATAGTGAAGAGTCGTGCGGTGTGGTGTCCGGTTGCCAGACACATGCACAGCCACAGCCGGTCGGGCGTAGGGTGCTCTGTCAACATTGTCTGTTTGTGTCGGCGCGTGCACATTAGTGCGCCGCTTAGTAACAATCAAAAGCGGCACGTGCCACTCGCACTCGTGCCAAGGGGTCTACTCTCTAAGTCCGTCAACGAAAATACGGGCTCGTCCATAGCTAGCTTTATACAACATGTTACTTAATTAACGCACATCCTGAAAATAGTTTGTTCAGAATCGTTTACTGAATCGATTTCTATCATTTTAATATAGGTAATTTTCTATCCCAAAACTAATTAAAACTACGGAAATTATTGTCATATTAACCCTGTACAGTCAAAACAAATTGAAATGGACGTAGTTGTGTCGAGCGGCGCGATAACTGCTTGTGCGAATGTGTACGTTGCGTGCGTTGTATGACCATAACGTTCTCCAAGAATTGGTATAACTAGTTTAATAAATAAAAATGCATATACATGTTAAATTAAAAATTCAGTGTATGTATTATGATTATAACATAATATTCTAATTGGGGTATTTGAGGATGTGCGTTAATTACGTACGTTACATGTTGTATATACTTTGAAATGAACCCTACTCCCTAATATTTTCGAATTCATGAGTTTTGAAAACACATCGGGAGTAAAGACAGCTGTCCTATCGTTTTGTCATTCATTTTTAGTTCGGGCCCTTATGGAATCGTATGTTCGAAAGTGATACGGAGAAGGAAACGACCGTAACTTTGGCAGAAACTGCGGATTTCGTGCTTAGAGAGTAGACCCCCAGTCCCCCGCACAATGTGACGGCGCGCGGACCGTCATGCTCCCGGCGACGACTACACTCTATAATGAACTCCCTGTTTTACCGTATACTGCTCGTTTTGCAATGAACTCGGTCGATGTTAATGCAGCTGCGCTTACTCCCGTTTCAAAATCGCGAACTTTTTTTAGATCACCTCCGTACAATACAATAATATGCAAAGAGCTTAAATGTAACAGTTTAGGGCAACCATTAAAAAAACGGTAAATGTGCCCATATAGTATATTATACGAAATTAAAGTTTTCTTTATCTTAAACCTGGTCTAGTTTATAATAAAAGAAGTGAGATATCAGCTATAACTATTTTAAAATTTGACCTTTAAAAATTTATTACAACTGGGTCTACTATTATTATTGCTATTCAAACTTATTACAAACCTTCGTTACAATAAAGTAACTGCGAGAAAGGAAACTACTTGCCGACCAAGAGTATGTATGGTGTATCGACTTTCTTGGATTTCGCACTGGACACACAATTATGTAATGTAGACCTAGACAGTAGACAAGACGCGCGTAGCAGTCGTAGCGCCACTGCTACGAGTTTACGCAACGGGCGCCGCGTGGCGGAGGCGGCTTAGGCGCGCTATACGCGGAGCTACGAAAGCGTAATTTGAAATACTGCCCGAACACCACGAAGCAAGACTACCTAAAACGTTTTTAGAAGTCGGTTCCTATTTTCTAGGTATATTATTTTTGTTAATTGTGTTTAGAGCCAGGTAGTTTTGGAAACCAAATTTACTTGGGGTGTTTTAAAATATGAATTACATAAATACATAACAAGAGGAGAGTATCAAAAACAAGCTATCGGAGCAGCAGCAGTATATTGTCCCCTTTCAATATGTGATGCTCCACAGCACAGCCCAGCCCTCCCTCGCGCCGCGCCGCGCTAATCTGTGGATCGTTTAGATAAACAGTCCGCCACACAATGCTCATTAAATAGAGCGCGATGTACTTGCGACTTATTGTTACCAGATTATACACTCTATTATATTACAATTTAAGAGCGTACTCACCTATTTAATCGACACGTGCACACTACGTACCTACTGCGGACGCCCAACACTATAATTATTATACAAATATCAATACTCACTTCGATCGTTCTAGTAGCTATATACATAACATGATAGTGCATACAGTAATGCCACCTAACAGTTAAGTAAAAACACATACTTACAAGGAGTCAATTAGTCTAACAATTTTTTTTTTCAGCTGACGAATAACGCAAGATAAGATGATGTGCGTGCACCGCGCAGTCGCGCGGCTGTGAGGTGACGTGACGTGACGTTACGTGCCGTGTGAGAGAGAAGTGGTGTACTGTGACGTGCCCGTGTGTGGACACTTCGTGCTCATTGATACCTACTTACTAGTGGTAAATATTGTAAACTATGAACTAATTAGTGGTGAAACTAAATTGTATGTACACTAGAGCGCCTTACACTAACCGACCTGCGTGTCTGTGACCGGGGACGCGGCGAGCGCCCGGCGACCGGCGAGCGCCCGGCGACTGGCGCCCGGCGACCGGCGAGCGCCCGGCGACTGACGCCCGGCGACCGGCGAGCGCCCGGCGACTGACGCCCGGCGGCCGGCGAGCGGAGAAGCGACCGGCGCGCGCGCTTCAGTCGGCAACAATCATGAACGTCTGAAGCAGAATCAGCTACTAAAGTCGGAAATACACTTACGTGTCGTGGCGTGTCGTGACGCGTCAGAAGCAAATCGGTTTCATACATTTAATATGGTTAGGGACATATTTGCATGGCGTGTCGTATCACAACAATGAAACCGAATGCTTCTGGCGCGTCACGACACGCCACGACACGTAAGTATATTTCCGCCTTCACAGGCGCCGACTTTTAGATATTTATCTAAATCAATATTATTTACTTGTTAACGAGCAAGCTGTACATAAATCATTAAAAATAATACATTTAACACCTATAGAGTGATTCACCGAAACTATTGAAATCAATCGTTTAGAAAGCTCGCGCACTGCGCGCACCAGTGGCACAGCATCAGCAGAGTTCAGACGAGACTCAAGATGAGCGAGAGCACAGAATTATCTCAAATCTGTGCTATGTTCCTAAAACATTCTACAAATTCTGAAACGTAGGCACAGTTAGCCAAGTGTAATCGTTGCCAAGAATTGTGCACTCCAGCACCATCGTAGTCCACAACAGACTAGTCTGAGCAGTAGAACGGGCAAGGATTACATGCACACTCAGGGTCCGCGCTCATCTGCTGTGAGTCTGAAAGCAGACCCATCACAGAATAAGTTCGTGTAGGTAGGTATTTCACTAGCGGAAAGTGATTGTATGTACCGACACGATGTATGAACTGTATGACACACGTGGGGTCCCGGTGCCACAAACATGCCGCCGCGCCGCCCGATGTTTTGAATTGTTACGTATTTTTAGGCTACTTTGTTTTGTTTAATTTCTGTATTAGATAATGTATTTACTGAAGCCTTAGAGGCCAGAGGTTATTATAGTAATAGTAGCTAACCTCTGGCCTCTAGGGCTATTATATTATATATTTAGACGTTTTAGACTAAAAATAGTTACCCCTTTTTATTTGTTTTATTTCAATGTTCCTTCGCTCACCGAATAAATAGGTACCTACTACCTACTCAGACCTACCTAATTAAATACACTAGTATTTTCTTGTCACTAGTATGTTTCACGTTGTGATGGAAATGGAAGATGAAAATAATGATTCTCGAATACAAAGATTCAACTATTATGTAATAGTACATTATGATATAAGTGCGGTAAGTTGAAAATTACAGCCTAGGCGATATTGCTAGCCCGAGCCGTAGGCGAGGGCTACAAGAAAGCAGAGGCTGTAATTATCAAAGCGCACGTATGTCATACGACGTTTTATAACACATTTGCGAGGAAATAAATAAAATTCGGATGACATTTTCAAACAAAAACAATACAGCGTAAAGAGAAAGCGCGCGGAATAATTTTTACGCTTTTTTTAAGGCAAAGGCACAAAAACAGCCAGTATTACTAATAAAGTAAATTAATATTTTTGTGTTTTGTTACAGATAAATGGTTGTAATTTATGGTCAAAATTGATTAATTTAAAGAATTAAATGTTTATTTATTATATTTTATCTCCCAACTTAATTTATTAATAAAATGTTGACTACTTTTCTGACATAAAAACTCTTTGCTAAGATTTAAAAAAGTACCGTTCGTTTTAGACGGAGCATTATGATAAGCCCTGCGTTTTACTTTACATTACCGCACTAGTGCGTAATGTGATACATTACGGTACTGAACTTGGTGCAATAAGAGACCCTTTACGAGCAAATGTGTTATAAATCCAAAAAAAAGGATTGTGTGGTTTTATGAAACCACGGTAAAAGTGAAACTTTTTTTCACTACACTACAACTTTTCACACTATAGACATTTTTTTATTTTTGGGAGCGACTTTCACTTTATCCCTACTCTGCGGCCGACCGTCACGCGACATGCAACACACAGACGAAAAGGTTTGAGACGATGTAATAAAAGTTTCACTTTAAAAAATCAATAAATATTTCCTTTATTTGGCGAATTCAAAGTAGGTCGGTACCTACACTAAAGGGCTGCGCAAACGTAGACACACCGTCACAGGAAACCGTTGTTTCGAATCTGTATCCTGTAGCGGCGACCGGATACAGTTTACGTTTGCGCAGGGAGTGGCTGATTTCACACTGGTTTTATAGAAATCAAATATTCATTGGCAGCTTGTATCCGACCCAAGACTCACGTTTGCGCAGCGCCTAAATCACTAACTCTGGAAAAAAATAATTTCGGTGAAGGAAATCATGGTATGGTAGAGATTTCGCTACGGGTTCATGTTCGTCTAGCTATAAGAAATACCTAATTAAATAATACCTAAGGATCAATGTAGCTTACTCTACTAGGTAAGCTGATGTTTGAATTCAAAGTAAAAATCCCTTACGAATTTTTGTCTTGATTCACCTAGTACTTCACGGTATCTAGGTGTGAAAGCTGCGCTTAGTTTTTTAGGTTAGTAGTTTTTTTTTTAATTACGAAAAGTTTTGCTACCTACCACTTCGGCTTTGATTTTGGGAAGGAATGCTCTGTTAAGTTAAAAAGTTATCAGGGCATTTTCGCGAAAGATATTTGCACGAAGGACACTTTCGCGAACCCAGTTCTGCGTAAGGACTTTTGCGGGAATAGTCATTTGCGCGATTGGACACTTGCGTGAATGGATATTTACGCGACTATACTTTTGCGCGATAAATTTTTTTGGCGCTTTCTTGGATTTTCATTTTACCTCATTTTCGTTATCAGCAACCCCAAAAACCACGAAAATGACACGCATGATGGAAAGTCCGAAAATTTTCGCAAAAGTCCATGAGCGTAAATGACTTTTCACGAAAATGGATTCGCGCAAATGTCTTTCGCGAAAATGTGGTCGGTCTTCCCCAATATAAAATGCATGACCATTAGGTAGGTACCTAGTTCCAGCGATATGGCAGAGAAATTGGAGGTTACGATGTATTTGTTTCCTACAACTAAAACTGAAGAAGAAGTACGAGGAGGTAGGTACAGGGTACCTACACAGTATCGAGAACATTCTGCTCCAGCAACGTGGACGAAACACCTACCTAGATAACTTGTTCTACTCGAACATATCATATACATGTCTTGTAGGTGTACCTACCTATGCCATCCATGCAGATCCCCGCAGCTGCGATATTACCTAGTAGTTGTAAATTTAACCGCAATAACAATAGTTTAATCACGTGGCGATTTGCGGAGGGCGTTCCGGAGATTTTCGGAGGCAGGGAGTGGAGCAACCCTCCGCCCTGCGGCGATAGGGGAGTACATATATATGAAGGACAACCCTCGCGGCGGCGACAGTCGAGTGCAACCTGCGCCCGCGCACCTCGCTCGTGGTCAGCGTGTGGTCACGTGTGCTGCAAGTGTGGTCACGTGCAGACGGCATGTCGCCGGTGCTGTGCCGGCGCGGCGTGACCCGCGGCGCTCTCACGCGCGCCTTCAGCGCTGACCATCTGCTCGACGCGCTAGAAGGAAAGGACTCTGAGCATGTAAGTACACCTGTCTTCTACACATCTTGGGTTGAGTTTCTTGTATTTTCCCGTAAACCAAAAAATTGTGAGTTTAGTCAAAAATATATAGTGAAAATATTGATACTTTTTTTATGTGGCGCATATTCACAGCAGATTTCGCACTAATTATACGTTCTACTCATATCCACTTCTCTGCTGGACCAACGTACACCCTCTGAACATTACTATGAACAT
Source organism: Cerastis leucographa (assembly GCA_963082945.1). NCBI lineage: Eukaryota > Metazoa > Arthropoda > Insecta > Lepidoptera > Noctuidae > Cerastis > Cerastis leucographa. The sequence continues at coordinate 22,300,904 of OY720385.1, forward strand.
TAATTAAATACATTAACATGTATAACGTGTAAGTTGTGTAGTTATTGACGATACATTTTGAATCGATTGTAGGTATCCATAACAATTTCAGACTGGAATATTCTCTTGTTTCATACTTTTAAGCGTGAGTTTTCTGTAGTAGTGTTTCAGTTCTTGGACTTATTTCTAGGGTTCCGTACTTCGAAAGGAAAAAACGGAACCCTTATAGGATCACTTTGTTGTCCGTCCGTCTGTCTGTCTGTCAAGAGCCTTTTTCTCAGGAACGCGTGGAGGTTTCAAGCTGGAATTTACATCAAACTAGCTGTCCCGCGCAACTTCGTCTGCGTCACATTTTCCCCGTTTTCGCAACATTTTTCATTGCTGCTCTGCTTCTATTGGTCGTAGCGTGATGATATATAGCCTATGTCCTTCCTCAGGTTGAAATCAATCTTCTTGCCAAATTTTATTAAGATCCGATCAGCCGTTTAGTCGTGAAAAGGTAACAAACAAACTTACTTTCGCATTCAAAATCAAAATCAAAATATTTTTATTTCACATAGGCCTACATGGGCACTTGTAAAACGTCGACAAAAAGCTCGGTTCGGGTTGGTCGTTTCCTATGGAGAAGAACCGGCAAGAAACTCCATGGTTACTCTTTTAAAATCATTTGGCTTTACAATTTTTCTATGTTACAGCGTTGGCACTTAAGTATGAGTGGACATCGTAGGCCCGACAATAAGTCGTTGCTTACTACAAAACGTAGAACAAGATAAAAAGTTACCAAGGATCTAGGAATCTATAAGGCCTACAATGTCCACACATTTACAAACAATCGGTAAATAAGAAAATGAGTCTATACAAGCAAAAAAAAAAAAAAGAAGATATTGCAAAAAGACTAGATTAAACAAGTGACACAAATGTTGTCATCCGTGCTGTAACTATTCTAAACAAAATGGTGTAATGATTAAGAAAATATTGTAAAACATCTGATTAAAAAATAATGGAAAAAAGTAAATAAAAATAAAAAAGTAAATAAAATAAAACATAAAAATTAAAAAATATAAGATTGAGAATAGTTAGAGACATCCACACATTTGTGCCGTTTTATGAGCTACCAGGGAAGCCGCATGTGCGTAGGGGCTCAGGCCAAACTTCTTTATCTTCAACATAGTCCTTAATTTTGTAATATGCTTTTTTAATTAGGACACGTTTGATATAATTTTTAAACTTTCCATCGGTCAGTTCTGTAACTGACTTTGGCAACTTATTATAAAAGCGTATACTGTTAATAAGAAATGACTTGCTAGTTTTAGTTAATCTAAATTTGGGTATTACAATTTCGTGTTTACTGCGTGTATTTATATTATGAAAGTCGCTTCTAATTTTGAAAAGTCCTCGGTTTTTGCGGACATATAAAATACATTCTAAAATATAGAGTGAAGGCAGAGTAAGTATATCGATTTCTTTAAATTTTTCTCTGAGGGACTCGCGAGGACCCATTTTATAGATGGCGCGGACTGCCCTCTTTTGCAGTATGAAAATTGAGTCAACGTCTGCTGCCGATCCCCATAGCAGAATGCCATAGGCCATAATACTATGGAAATAAGCGTAGTATACTAACCTAGCCGTGGCTACATCAGTTAGCTGCCTTATTTTCCTAACTGCATAGGCAGCTGAGCTTAACCTTCCCGAAAGAGTTCTAATGTGCGCCCCCCACTGCAGTTTTGAATCGATAGTAATCCCCAAGAATACAGTTTCCGCTATAACATCAAGTTTTTTGCCGTCAAGATTTAAATGTAGGTCACGTTGTGGTACATTTGGTAAAGAAAACTTAAGACATTTTGTTTTATTCGTATTCGGTAAAAGATTGTTGGCTGCAAACCATTTTGAGAGAATATTTAGGCTTTCGTTGACGTGTAAGACGTCCGTATCTTTTCTATGAATTTTGAAAATTAGCGAGGTGTCATCAGCAAATAGAATTATATCCGAAAATTTGGCCATCATGTAAGGGAGGTCATTAATATAAACAAGAAACAAGAAAGGGCCGAGAATTGAACCTTGGGGCACGCCCATCTTGACTATAGACCCGCAGGACGTCGCCCCATTTACATTTACTTTTTGCTGCCTGTCCGATAAATAAGAAAGTACAAGATCAGCAGCTAGTCCACGAATTCCGTAGTGGTGTAATTTACAGATCAGTGTTTTGTGGTCGACGCAGTCGAACGCTTTTGAGAGGTCACAGAAGATGCCAATAGCATCCTGGGACTTCTCCCAGGATTCCAAAATGTAACTGATGAGTTTCACTCCCGCGTCCGTTGTCGAACTACCCTTCGTGAAACCAAACTGCTGACTATGCAGTATCTTATTAGAATTGAAGTGAGACAACATCTGGTCCAGCATGATTTTTTCATAGATTTTACTCAATGCTGGAAGCACAGATATAGGTCTATAATTAGAGGGATCACTCTTACAACCTGATTTGAAAATTGGTACTACTTTACTATGTTTCATCAGGTCAGGAAACTTACCGCTGTCTAAACATTGATTGAATATGCCTGCTAAGACAGGAGCAATTGAGTCAATGATGTTTCCAAGAACCTTGACTGATATCCCCCATAAGTCTTCAGTATTTTTTATATTGAGACTTTTGAATGCGTTTTTAATTGTATCAGTACATACTGGTTTAAATTTAAAGTTAGGTAAGTCTTTTGTAAAGTTCTCTTTAAGAAGAGCTTCAGCTAAAGTAGCTGAGGAGGGGAGAGATTTCGTAACCTCTAACGGAATGTTGGCAAAGAAATTGTCTAGAGTCTCAGCGACTTCTAGCTTATCACAAATGGTTTTATTATCTATTTTCAAAGACAGTTCATTCTTATCTAGTTTTTGCGTCTTTCCTGTTTCTCTGTTAATTACCTGCCACACAGTTTTTATTTTATTCTTAGAAATACCGATTTTATTACTTATTGTTATAGATTTTGCCTGAGCGCAGACACTTTTGAATATTTTTGAATAGTTTCTGACATAAGTGTGAAAGACTTGATCTGAGGTCAGAGATTTTTCGTGATATAAATTGTATAAAATATCTCTGCTTTTTCTTATTCCCGCAGTGGCCCATTCGCTAAATTTAGGTTTTAAGTTGACTTTAAGTTTTTTTACTGGACACGTTTTATTAAATTCCTGGCAAACTGTGGAAAATAATATACCATAGTTTATATTGGGATCTTCTAAATCAAAACTAGCGTTAGAAAGATTGCTAAGAACATTATTATTAAAAGATTTTAATTTATTTTTAGAAAGAGGTCTTAATTGAATTGATTTAACTAAGTGTAATTTTTATAATAGTACGGGGCTTTTAGGTTTGAACCTTGCATTAAATATAAACAGCGATTTTTTTCTTGAATCGTGTACTTGACCTTAGCTCTCCAAATAATAAAAAAAAATTAAACATTTTCCAAGGCCGGATCAAGGTCAAAAAGACGAAAACGCGTTTTTGTGAATAAAAACGTGGGCAAAATTATTAACAGGACGAATTTAATTATTTTAGGTAAAGAACTGGTGACAGTAATATATTTATTTAGAATTAAACATTTTCGTCCACGGAAATTTCGATAAAAAAACATTTACGTAATTTTTGGATTGTACTTGAGGCAAAAATATAAACAGCGGTTTTTTTACATAAAATAACTTAAATTAATATATTAAACCTCCGTTAAAAAAATTAAACAAATTTGACTCACGGAAGTTATTAATATCAGTTTTTTTACAATAGCGGTCGTGGCAAAAATGTAACAGGGTTTAATTTTGTTTAACTTTCATCTAAAGGCCACCAATTTAACCAATTTACACGAAAATTAAACACTTTAAAGCAAATACTGAAAAAAAATAAAAATAATGTTTACGTAAAATACGTTTGCAAGCTTCATTCTTGTATTTGGTGCAGCGCTTTCATAGGAATTTGATCTTTCCGTTATAGAGATAAGGTGTAAAATCGCGTATACGTAACAAAACACTATTAAGACTTACAAATGTTTTGATGTGTTCCCGGTTGTCATACTTTCAAGTAAATATATGGTTCCCTAGCACGAGCGCATGGTGTAAACGTAAAGTGTCGATGTTCACGTTACGTTGTTCGTCAGAGTCATCCATATATACAAAATAAATTATGAAATATTGTACGTGATACAAGTATTTTCCATTTTGAAATCGACGTATTTACGATCCGTTTAAATCAGTTTTTAATCAATATAAAACCTGACACTGCTGTGCAAATTGCAAAAAGCGTAAGAAAATTTGAACATCACGGGCCAAATGAAATTTTTCGTCGCGCGCGATATTTTTTTTTTTCATTCATAATGTTAATGACTAGCTTTTGCCCGCGGCTTCGCCCGCGTGAAGTTCGGCAATTGCCCACGTATGCGTTAACCACCCCAAAATAATGTCGAAAATAGTCATTTAAATGTTATAGATAATAGTTGTTGGCCACGGCTTCGCGCGCGCGTAAGTGTAAGTATAGGACACATTTTAATAGTTGTGTAAAAATCTGCCCTTTTCGAAGTAAGACGCCACATAATTCATTCTGGTTAGAAAAATGTATATTACGGCGTTTTTTTTTTTAATTTTTTTTTGTGTTGTTATGGACCTAAATGGGTTGAACCAGAATTTATTTTATACATGTCTTCCGAGTGACGATGCTGTAGCTCAAATGCCCTGGTCATCCATCCACCTAGCGATATAGGTTATGGTGTAAATGAGCTAACTTACTTAACTTTCAATATTTTAAATTAAAAAATACTCAGATTAAACCAATCTTTTTAACTCCCGGAAAACTACACCGTGTAAATCACCTCATCACGAAGCCGTTAACCAAGCATTCTGTACATGAAACTATGTAACTTTACGCAAAAATTATTGCTGGGAAACGACTTTTTTTTGGGGGGTGTAAAATCATGTTTTGTGGTAGAACTCAATGTAACGCACTCAAAACATTGTGCTGATGGACGGATTGAATAGTACGGGGGTCGTGGAGGTGTTTAAAGTAAAAATCTTAAATTAAAAACTTGTACTTAAAAAAATACTTGTCAAAAAGTTGGAACTTTGACCCCTAATATCTCCGTAACTAGAAGGTTCCCAGGTATGGTGTAGAACAAAAAAATGATCGCAATGACAGGGAGAACCAGTGCCTTTCGGCTTCGTTAAGAGGTGTTTTACACCCTTTTATACTAATGAATTATCCTAGCTCTTCTGTGTAAATGACGTTTGCGGTGTTTCCTTTTGGGGCTAAAATTACTAAGATACTCGCCGAGCTCACTTCGGAGCACGCAACATAAAACTGCACACGTGAGAAACAGTTATCACTTAAATCAATGCCAGCCATAGCCTAGGGGAGGATATTGAGACATTGCGTATTTTAATTTTTATTATTTGCACCTAGAAAATGAGGTCATCATTTTCGTTATCAGCGACCCTGAAGTCCACAAAAACGACACTTGTGAAAGAAAAACCGAATGTTTTCCTCGCCGTCAATTTGGTCAGCAACCCCAAAAACCACGAAAACGACACCCATGCACGAAAAACAGGAAATTTTCCTCGGGACCATCTCCGATTTTTTTTTATTGCCAGCTACCCGCTAAAACCACGAAAACGACACCCGTGAAGCCATTGAGTCGCGCAATTGTCAAGCCCTCGAGTGTCGGCCACGCAAGTGTCCATGCGCGCAAATATCTTTTCGCGTAAATGGGTTACCGCAAGTGTCCTTCCCACAAATGACACAGATTCCCTAGAAGTGTATACTTAAATGAAGTTTTTTTTAGCGTATTTGTCCACACAAACGCGCTAACACAAAAAACAATAACAAAAAAATGCCATCCCTGTTTTCGTCTGAGGGGTGGAATTTTCAAAAAAATAGATACGTGTTTCACGTCAATTCAATCGAGAAACACAAATAGTGAATTTCAAGCTGTGAAAAACTTTGAACCCCTATCTCACCCTCTTAGGGGGTAAATTCTTAAAAACTCTAAAATACGTATTTATTTATTTCTAACCAGAACCTTGTATATGAAATTTTAGCCTTCTAACTTAAAAAATGACGAATTTCCATACAAACTTTCATCCCCTATTTAAGTCCGTTAGGGGTTGAATTTCGAAGAATCCTTCCTTATTCCTTGTCTACATTATAAAGGAAACCTCTGTGCAAAATTTCAGCTTTCCTGGGTCATAGGTTTGGGCTTGGCGTTGATGAGTCAGTCAATCAGTCAGTCAGGACTTCTATTTTTATTTATATAATATAGATATATATATATATAACTTTGTAAAGCCATTTGTTGACCCTCTAATTGCAAAAGAACAATTTGAATTTCGCAGGCTACCCTTCCACTTCCACCTTAAGTATGTAGTAGCTATCTGCACTGCAATGGTGAAATAAGTAATATAATTACCTCACCTGCATTTAACATGTTGGGAAACTGTGTTGTTATCGTCCTTTATAAAATAACACTATTTCTGTATTTTTAGCCAAAGAAAACGAGGTGGGTGCTACATTTTTTCAACCACCCTGAAAATAATCCACTCTTGAAATAATCATTTAGGTTTCGAGATATGGAACTTTTTTATCAAAACTGCAGCAGTAACTTTGTTCATCATTAACATACTATAAAAGAAAAAGGATTGTGTGGTTTTATGAAACCACGGTAAAAGTGAAACTTTTTTTCATACTTTTGACATTTATCTAAAAAAAAATGGAATAATATTGCATTAAGGGTATGAAATGCGGAGTACATAAAACCGACCGTCACGCGACATGCAACAAACAGACGAAAAAGTTTGAGACGATGTAATAAAACTTTCACTTTAACAAATTTAGTTTTACTGTTGAGTGTATGTTTACAAATTAATTAGCGTTAAAAATATTTTTATTATATTGTTTGGTGCTACGGATCTCGGTGTGTGCGAGTATGACTCGCACTTGGCCGGTTTTCTAAATGAAGATTTAACGTTAATGACGATCATGTTTGTAAACAGTAGGTATGTCGCCACTGACCGACTGATGGCTTGCCGTTTTTATTCCTATGCTTTTACAATTACAGAGTAACACAATAAAACCTACTTGCAAAATAAACATCATTTATCATTTATCAATAAAAACACACCGACTCTTAAAAAAGAACACAGTCATACGCATACAATGAACGCAGCGCTTATCTTGGATACGCACACTAGCACACGCTGTACGCTGCTCGCTGCTTAGCGCTGACGTCACGTTCATCGTAATTTATTTTTTACTTTTACTTTATTAAATAACGCTCTAATCTGTTTAATTTTGGGAGATTAAGGTTTGGATTGATATATATCCCATTATTAAATGAATTTCAGTCCTGTTACATTTTTGCTGTAAGTAGTATTCAAGATTTTTGGATTTTCTTGATTTTCTGTGAAGTCCGGAGCAGAATTTGTTTAATTTTCATAATAATAGTTAGATATGTTGATAACAATCACTTTAGCACTATTTTTGTCCTGTTAATATTTTTGCCTTAAGTACGAAGTCAAATTATATGATTTTTAAAAAAAACTGATTGTTCCGTGGACGAAAAATGTTTAATTTGCTGACCTACTCGTAGCACTCAATCTGTTCTACAATACTCCAAATAAACATACCTGTTTATATTTTTTTCCACCAAGTTACAACATATTAGACGTTTTCTTAAAAAAAACACATACGCGGAGGTGAACTTTTCGCGGGATACAGCATAACATACTCTCCTGTCCATACCCTACACATTCAATGAAAAAAATCGCTGTTTTTAATTAATGCAGAGTTGGCCTAATTTTCGGCGTAAATTCCCCGGACTATAATATTAGTTAGGATACTCAAATCTAGCTCAATTTAGCTGTAAAAAGTCAAACTTCTAAGCCAATGCAATCAAAAGATACAGCCGTTTATGCCGCAAATTTCTGCAAATTTTCGACACTAGCAGGGGAATCAAAACCTACAGGGTACTTCCCGTGAACAGTCCCAGCAACGTCTCATAGCACATAATTATAAAGGAAAAATAGAAAATCGTAAATTTTTAGTTACATAATACAATATTAATATTTTTAATAATTTTCAAAATCGAATTTCCTACAGGTTTTAACGGAACCCTCGGATAATAATTACTACATATTTGAAATGTGCTTCGTAAGAGCATTACGCCTTACATTTCCTCTATTTTTCTGAAATGTTTTTTGCAAGAAACTTTTTAGACCTATGTATCCTGCTTATGCGTATTAAGTTTCATTAAAATCAGTTCAGTCATTTCGGAAAATTAGGACTTGAAAGTTTGTATGAAATGCCGTAAGACGTAAACGCTCTAAAGCCCTTTCATCTATAATCTACAATAATATTAGAAAGCAGAAGAGTTTGTTTGTTTATTTGCTTGAACGCGCTAATCTCAGGAACTCCGGGTCAGATTTGAAAAATTCTTTCAGTGTTAGATAACCCATTTATCGAGGAAGGCTATATCATAACGTTACGACCAATAGGAGCGGAGCAACAATGAAAAATGTTGCGAAAACGGGGAAATGTGACGCAGACGAAGTTGCGCGGGACAGCTAGTTTGATACATAGCCGCCATCATAAAAAAAGCTTAACAAGCTTTATAATCCAGCATATCCCAGCTACCTGCGTGACCGTTTTTGTTTTACCCGTTCTCCTGATGCTCTGTGTAGATCCCACCTTAGGCAACATCTTTATTTCCCATCCCATAAAACTGAATTCTATTCTTACTCCTTCTCCGTTCCCGTTGTTCTCCGTTGTGGAACTCCCTTCCCTTAAAAAAGCAAGTTAAACAGCATTATACCTTCCCTCTATACTGTAATAATCTGGTATATATTATAGGTATATATTTACCTTTTTTATGTGTATATATTTTTATGTATTTTTATTTTATAAGGTATGTTTTTGTTTTAAGCTCTAATTACTTAGTTAAAACTCATTAAAGTTGGAGAGTGGAGGCTTTACTACGTCACAAGTAGGTATAAAACTTACCTACATGTGACGTCATGCGCCATTTCAACTCAATATATCTCCGTAATTTTATGACCACGTGAAAAAAGAAAAAATATGTGTCCAATACTTTTCAATAAACTACCTGACGGACAAAGAAAAAAAAATTGGATTATCCCCTATTATGATAAGCAGTTCAGTAGATGAACGCATACATACATACCTACTGGTCAAAATCATAACCCTCCTTTTTCTGCTTCGCCGTAGTCGGGTAAATATGTATATTATAATTTATTAAAATATTCTACAAAGAAAGTGGTGCCGCTATTTTGATATCAAAATGACGGGACCACTATTCAGTTGATGAAAAACACATGGCGAGATCGTAAACTGAACACACAACATTTTAATGCGATATAGTACGACTACGTTTGAATTGTTATTATACTTTTAAAACTGTAATTTGAATAAAAGTGTATTATATTTACATCAGAAAAGCGCCTGAAGAAAAAGTTATAAATTTTAAGCCAAGTATAATTGTATGGCTCTTACAATTTGTTTAGGCTTTTATTTATTTACTATTTATTTCAGGCAGAAGTACCCATACACAACAATTATAATACAGCGGATAAGAATTAGAATAAAATAAAATTACATTTCACTACATTACAAAATTACATTATTACATACATTACGATTACAATTACATTTAGAATTACATAATCAGATACATTTGGTTATTATATTGAACTCGCAGCGTATTGTAAGCACGCTGCGTGTACTTGTACCATAGGGCACATGTGTATAGGTTCCGGCAGTATGCGTTAAACAGGGTTATTTTCACTTGGTTGGAGCATTTCGCAAATCGCCTTGCCAGCATATTACTTTTAGCAGCGAGCGAACGTCTTTGTCTTTCGATCTCCTCATCATCTTTAAGCTTCTCGGTCAGTATGTGGCCCAAATAAGTGAAACATTTAACTGATTCGAGTTTAGCGTTACAAAGAAATATGTCAGGCACATGCAGTGCACTGTTGTCGTATCGAAAACACATCGTTTGACTCTTTTTAACATTATACTTAAGGCCGGGCTTATCCGCATATACCTCACATATCCTAATCAGCTTTTGCAAGGCCGTAACAGAGGGGCTGAGCAGAACCATGTCGTCGGCGTAACTAAGATTGTTTACCGACACCCTACTATTCAACAAGTTACCCAAACAAAATATCTGGGAGTGATTATTGATCAGCGCCTTTCCTGGTATCCTCAACTGGAACAAGTTATGAGTAGAGTACGAAAACTTATGTGGATTTTCAAAGAGCTGAGATATGTTGTGCCAGGGAGAATAAATGTAAATAAAAATAGTGACAAAAACAGAAATCTATTAAATGAAATTTATATATCTTTGGTTCAGTCTGTCTTGGTATATTGCATAGTTGTATGGGGTGGAGCAACAAAATCTAGTTTTCTAGAGTTGGAACGCGCGCAAAGAGCTATTATTAAGGTGATGTATTTCAAAAAAAGAAGATTCTCCACTGAAAAGCTTTACGAATTATCTAATCTGCTGTCAGTGAGACAATTGTACATCCTTCATATAATCCTTAAAACACATAAAGAGATACCATATGATCCTAAAATATTAAGAAAGAGAAATAAACACCACATAGTAAAAGTTCCCACAACCAAAACAGAATTTGCCACCAGACAATTTGAAATACGATCAGCTTATTTGTATAATAAAATTAATAAACTAATATATATATTTATGATAAAAAAAAATATGACTGCAAAAATAAACTAATTACATGGCTGCACAATTTAAATTATGATGATACCGAGCTACTTTTGCAACGTGTGATCTAACAATAAACTAATAGAAAATGTTGTTACTCACTCATTTAGTCACACACGTACACTCAAAATCTGTCTCTCAACCTTTCACACACACACACACACACACACACACACACACACACACACACACACACACACACACACACATACGCACACGCGCGCACACACACATACACCCACATGCCCACACACACATACAATTTTATTGATAGTACCCTAATTTAATTTTTCTCTCTTTTGTTACCAATTTGTAAGTTTATAATGTAAGGGAAGAGCGGAGCCTTCAACTACAGGCATTTTTTATGCCTGTGGTTGAAGGAACATGCATTTAAGCCAAAATGAACTGAAATAAACTTATTTTATTTATTTTTTAGGTCAGGTCATTTACGTACAGGTTAAATAAAATGGGTGATGTTAATCCTCCCTGTCTCACGCCCGTTCTAAGAACATATTCGCTAGACACTGCCTCTCCCCATTTTACTACGTTTGCTTGTCCCTCGTACCAGTACTTCATTATGTTAACAATGTCATGTGGTATACCGATTTTGTACATTTTATCCCATAACGTGTTATAATTAATTGTGTCAAATACAACACGACAATACTGTAGCTAATGTTATGGGTCGATAGTTAGACATATCTGAGATATCACCTTTCCTATTTTTAACCAATGGCACAACTACAGACTTCATAAAATCATTAGGTAATAAAGCATGAGATAAGCAGGCGTTATACAGAGTCACTAGTTTCTCTGCTAACTGAGGACCACCCCAGATGACATGATTTAAGGTAAGACCATCATGCCCCGGAGACTTTCCACGTTTCATTTTACGCACGCAGTCTAGTAACATGTCTAGTGTTATCGTAAAACTTAGTTCAGCCGCCGGGGCACAATGTTCTCGCACAAGTCTGCCCTCCTCTGTACACGAAACTCCTTCAGAGCCGGTCATTTTCAATTGCGTAGCAAATGCCTCTGCGATCTTTTGGGGATCCTGTATATTATTGACGCTGGCTGCACGACTTGGCTTATGGGATAAATTATTTGTGGATTTCCAGAATCGCCCAAAATCGCCAGAAGCCCTTTGCTTGGCAATAATATCCATTTTGATTTGATTTTGATTTTGTTGACACCATTTCAGTTTATTTTTAAAGATTCTCTAGTTGAACACATCTTTTCATAAACACAACCCTGTGACGGCCTTCCGTGAAGCAACCAGCTCAGAAAAGCGTTCCTCGCGACAATGTGAAGTGGTTTAATGTGATAGTTCCAACCAGTAATATAATTACACTTTTTGGTTACACGTCTCTCTTCAAACGAATTATTAGCGGCTTGTCTCATGGCTTGTGTTAAACCACAGTAAAATTTATGTATAAAATCATAACATTGCCGATTGCTACACGCAAGGCCCACAGATTCAGGATTACACAGAATTTTTAAGTCAACATTGGATAAGTATTCATCACATAATTGGCCATACTTTATCAATTGATCTCGGTTTCTATTATCAAGACTAACTTTATTGACACAAGTATTATGTACATATGTTTTCCGGCATAAAACACTCAAAAAAATCAAAAATCAAAATATTTTTATTTCACATAGGCCTACATGGGCACTTGTAAAACGTCGACAAAAAGGTGCTCGGTTCGGGTTGGTCGTTTCCTATGGAGAAGAACCGGCAAGAAACTCCATGGTTACTCTTTTAAAATCATTTGGCTTTACAATTTTTCTATGTTACAGCATTGGCACTTAAGTATGAGTGGACATCGTAGGCCCGACAATAAGTCGTTGCTTACTACAAAACGTAGAACAAGATAAAAAGTTACCAAGGATCTAGGAATCTATAAGGCCTACAATGTCCATACATTTACAAATAATCGGTAAATAAGAAAAAGAGTCTATACAAAAAAAAAAAAAAAGATATTGCAAAAAGACTAGATTAAACAAGTGACACAAATGTTGTCATCCGTGCTGTAACTATTCTAAACAAAATGGTGTAATGATTAAGAAACTATTGTAAAACATCTGATTAAAAATAATGGAAAAAAAGTAAATAAAAATAAAAAAAAAATAAAAAAAAAACAAAATAAAAATAAGATTGAGAATAGTTAGAGACATCCACACATTTGTGCCGTTTTATGAGCTACCAGGGAAGCCGCATGTGCGTAGGGGCTCAGGCCAAACTTCTCTATCTTCAACGTAGTCCTTAATTTTGTAATATGCTTTTTTAATTAGGACACGTTTGATATAATTTTTAAACTTTCCATCGGTCAGTTCTGTAACTGACTTCGGCAACTTATTATAAAAGCGTATACTGTTTATAAGAAATGACTTGCTAGTTTTTGTTAATCTAAATTTTGGTATTACAATTTCGTGTTTACTGCGCGTGTTTATATTATGGAAGTCGCTTCTAATTTTGAAAAGTCCTCGGTTTTTGCGGACATATAAAATACATTCTAAAATATAGAGTGAAGGCAGAGTCAGTATATCGATTTCTTTAAATTTTTCTCTGAGGGACTCGCGAGGACCCATTTTATAGATGGCGCGGACTGCCCTCTTTTGCAGTATGAAAATTTATTCAACGTCTGCTGCCGATCCCCACAGCAGAATGCCATAGGACATAATACTATGGAAATAAGCGTAGTATACTAACCTAGCTGTGGCTACATCGGTTAACTGCCTTATTTTCCTAACTGCATAGGCAGCTGAGCTTAACCTTCCCGAAAGAGTTCTAATGTGCGCGCCCCACTGCAGTTTTGAATCGATAGTAATCCCCAAGAATACAGTTTCCGCTATGACATCAAGTTTTTTGCCGTCAAGATTTAAATTTAGGTCACGTTGTGGTACATTTGGTAAAGAAAACTAAAGACATTTTGTTTTATTCGTATTCAGTAAAAGATTGTTGGCTGCGAACCATTTTGAGAGAATAGTTAAGCTTTCGTTGACATGTAGGACGTCCGTATCTTTTCTATCAATTTTAAAAATTAGCGAGGTGTCATCAGCAAATAGAATTATATCCGAAAATTTGGCCATCATATAAGGGAGGTCATTAATATAAACAATGATCATCAACACTGAGATCGCATTCCACTAAGAGTGGATAATGGTCCGACCAGTTCACTTCATTCAATACGTACACACTACGAATTGTGTCCCAGCCTGACGAGGTGACAACACAATGGTCCAGCCAACTAGTGGTGCCGTGAGCTTCACTTAGAAAAGTAAAAGTATTTGATGACTCACCAAGAAATATTATGTCCGCACAAATCCAATTTTGATCATCACAATACCTTACCAGGTCGTTACCGAACAGACTAACGGTATCTGCGTTAAAGTCACCCATCACAAACACACTTTCGTCTTCACTATCTTCTATTAACGAATTAATAACGCTAAGACACTCCGTAAATAGCGGTAAGTTATCCGTGCACTCGGTGGGCATATACACAGACATAACTATAACGCTCCGCTCAGGTAGTTGTATGCGCACAGCAACAATACGGCGTGAGTCACACTTGATTGGGGTAACTTTAGTAAACAAACTATTTCTCCACAGCAGGGCTACTCCTCCATATGGTCTTCCTCGTAGTGTACCTTTCGTAGTATCAACTGATGATATTCCGTAATATTGAAATTCTGAATCTATTTGGCTTAGGAAATCAATGTCATCTGGTAACAGCCATGTTTCCTGCAGCGCGATGATGTCATACTTTGTACATAATTCCGTTACATATTTAAATGATCGTTTTATACTTTTGCAATTGAATGATACAATTTTCACTTTATTGTGGTTGTGTGGATCCATTAGATGATTTGTTTTTGAAAGTTCTGAATACAATTCCTTCAGGCAGAAATCTTCACGTAGAATAGTACCTATCTAAACATTTCTTTTCAACTGATATCTTAAATGATTTGAAGTTAGTTGCATTTTTTTATGTCAACATTTCCACGCTAAATATTTTTTGACCGTTGTCTTTCATGTAGGTTCCAATATCCTCCGGTGTACAGTCATTTTGAAAACGTGATACGTAAATCTGTACTATATGGTCAGCTGCTTTTAATTTCGCACTCAAATTAGTACCTCTTCTATTTTTGATGATGATTGCCTTTTGTTGTGTCGATAAAATATTATTTGTCATGTTTTGTTGTCGCTCGGCAATACGAGGTCGTTTTCGTGAATACGTTACTGTCTGGTATCCATCATTGTCGTCATCGTAGGTACGTTTTTGGGCTTCACTGTTCCTACTTATTATCACGTCCCGGTAACTAGGCCCCATTGTAGGTGCCGAGGGCAGTGCCAGGAGGGACCCGGACTCGTTCCGTACTCCAACAGGTGTTTTTCTTATTTCATGTACGTCAGAGCGTTCGGCCAGTTGAGATAGGGAGCTGGCTGCTACTCCAGTTTTTAATGACGATTATGTGACGCATAAAGACGCCAGCCAAAGAATTTGTGACAGAACAGTTCGAAAGTTAGAAGCATTTATTTATGGCCGAACGACCTGATATCAGAACGTTCGGCCAACCTGAATCTCCATAACTGAGGACCTTAGAGTAACTGTTACTGAATAAAGATTTACTGACGATTTAATGACAAACAACCAATGCTTTACTTTTATTCGTAATGCCACCGGTTAAAAGTAAAATGAATTTTGGTTTCTGTAACATCAGGACGTTCGGCCAACGTAATCTCCATAACTGAGGATCTGAGAGAAACCGTTAATGAATAAAGACTTAGTGACGAGACTGAAACGAACTTTTATTGTTTTATTTTTCTTTGTGATGGCCCCCTTATATAGTAAATTAAAAATTAAACATATAACCTCAAAACATTGGCATTATCGATTCCTCCACAAGGAAGAAGCCCAGAGAAACCGTTAATCAATAAAGATTTTGTGACGACACTTAAATGAACTTTTATTGCTTTATTTTTCTATGTGATGGCCCCCTTATATAGTAAATTAAAAATTTACAATATAACCTCAAAACATTGGGATTATCGATTGCTCCACAACGAAGAAGCCTAGAATACTCGCAAAACCCTTGATGTGTTAAAGGTTTCAGTGCAATGGTGTCAGTATTTTTGTTGATTCCAGATTAATCTTTAAAAATGCACTATGGCGGATGGCGACTGAAATAGGGTGACCATGTATTCCAACGAAACAAGTATTTATCGAGTACTAAATTACCTAAACAATAAGGTGACGACGTAGGTATTGCAACAAAATAAATGGATACGCGGACGGAGGACTTTGAGAAGGAGTGCAGATAACCGCATTAGAAATAATTGTTATAAAAAAAAACGTTACACACACCAATGGAGGTGTGTGTAACGTTTTTTTTTTATAACAATTAGCGTTATGATGTGGCCTCTTTGCTTCTACTTTTATTATTTTTCCGTGTCTGGAGGTCTAGTCTCTTTCTCCGAAACGTAACTTCGGCAACGAACAAAAATTAAACGTAGATACGTTTGTGACCCTACTCTATATCATTTGCGGACGCACACAATAACATTCAATACGTTAATTGTCTGTGAATTCGAATTTCTTTGCAAAAATGCAAGTTATATAGAGTAGGGTCACAAACGTATCTACGTTTAATTTTTGTTCGTTGTCGAAGTTACGTTTTGGAGAAAGAGATTAGACCTCCTGTCACTGTCACATGAAAAAACATAATTGAAACTATCGATCGAATTTAGACCAATAGGCCACCACTAAGTTTTGCTTCATTCAGTTACGGCGGCTTTCTATAAAAATCTCAATCCCATTTTTTACCCCCGACCAAAAAAGAGGGGTGTATCTGTGTCTGTCTGTGGCATCGTAGCTCCTAAACGGATGTACCGATTTTGATAAAATTGGTTTCGTTTGAAAGGTGTTTTAATCGAGAGTGTTCTTAGCTATGTTTTGAAAATATCTACTCAGCCTTTTGATGGTAATCACGTCTTTCTAGTTGAAGGGAAATTAACAACTTCCACAGGTCTGGTCGATTCGAAATTTGTAATCTTGTCACTTGTCAACATGGGCATCGCCAGGGGGGGTGGTTGCACCCCCTTCACCCCAAAAACGTTTTATTTTTTTATTTCGTTTATTGGCGAGAAGTCGCGCAACACCGAGAAAAGTGGAAGCAATGGGAAGACCTATGTCCAAGATTGGGACAGTCAAGGCTTAGATAAAATAATATAAGTCTAAAAAGCATAAAATAAAAATTAAACTTATTACAAGCACAAATCAAAGCGGACCCCCGACGCTAAGATGCTTGGATTATTTTATTTTTGTTTTTTTTGAGGTTTTTTGTGTCGGGGGTTCTTTTAAATTTTTAATTTAATTTTTATTCATTGTCATTCTAAAAAATATCAATTATTATGTACCTAATAAAGCCTTTTTCAATTAGGGTATCTAGTTATTTGAGTATTCTTGTACTTAGTCAAATTTCCCAATCTCCAATGTCAGTCACCTTTCCACTTTCGTTTGCTTTTAGCCAAAATAGACTTTTGAGGTTATATGTTAAATTTTTAATTTACTATATAAGGGGGCCATCACAAAGAAAAATAAAACAATAAAAGTTCGTTTGAGTCTCGTCACTAAGTCTTTATTCATTAACGGTTTCTCTCAGGTCCTCAGTTATGGAGATTACGTTGGCCGAACGTCCTGATGTTACAGAAACCAAAATTCATTTTACTTTTAACCGGTGGCATTACGAGTAAAAGTAAAGCATTGGTTGTTTGTCATTAAATCGTCAGTAAATCTTTATTCAGTAACAGTTACTCTAAGGTCCTCAGTTATGGAGATTCAGGTTGGCCGAACGTTCTGATATCAGGTCGTTCGGCCATAAATAAATGCTTCTAACTTTCGAACTGTTCTGTCACAAATTCTTTGGCTGGCGTCTTTATGCGTCACATAATCGTCATTAAAAACTGGAGTAGCAGCCAGCTCCCTATCTCAACTGGCCGAACGCTCTGACGTACATGAAATAAGAAAAACACCTGTTGGAGTACGGAACGAGTCCGGGTCCCTCCTGGCACTGCCCTCGGCACCTACAATGGGGCCTAGTTACCGGGACGTGATAATAAGTAGGAACAGTGAAGCCCAAAAACGTACCTACGATGACGACAATGATGGATACCAGACAGTAACGTATTCACGAAAACGACCTCGTATTGCCGAGCGACAACAAAACATGACAAATAATATTTTATCGACACAACAAAAGGCAATCACCATCAAAAATAGAAGAGGTACTAATTTGAGTGCGAAATTAAAAGCAGCTGACCATATAGTACAGATTTACGTATCACGTTTTCAAAATGACTGTACACCGGAGGATATTGGAACCTACATGAAAGACAACGGTCAAAAAATATTTAGCGTGGAAATGTTGACATCAAAAAATGCAACTAACTTCAAATCATTTAAGATATCAGTTGAAAAGAAATGTTTAGATAGGTACTATTCTACGTGAAGAAAGAAAAATAAAACAATAAAAGTTCGTTTGAGTCTCGTCACTAAGTCTTTATTCATTAACGGTTTCTCTCAGGTCCTCAGTTATGGAGATTACGTTGGCCGAACGTCCTGATGTTACAGAAACCAAAATTCATTTTACTTTTAACCGGTGGCATTACGAGTAAAAGTAAAGCATTGGTTGTTTGTCATTAAATCGTCAGTAAATCTTTATTCAGTAACAGTTACTCTAAGGTCCTCAGTTATGGAGATTCAGGTTGGCCGAACGTTCTGATATCAGGTCGTTCGGCCATAAATAAATGCTTCTAACTTTCGAACTGTTCTGTCACAAATTCTTTGGCTGGCGTCTTTATGCGTCACATAATCGTCATTAAAAACTGGAGTAGCAGCCAGCTCCCTATCTCGACTGGCCGAACGTTCTGATGTACATCTTATTTCGGGTGTGTTTTCATTTCTTGTAGGTGTTCCGATAATATAGTCCTCAGACCTGGCCCACGCCGTTGCGTCATGCTTCGCGCTCTTCGCGGTCAGTACTCGCTTTTAAAACGTTTGGACAGAATAACATTTGTTTTAGAAATATTGTATCAGTACCAGGAAGTATAATATATGTAGAATTAATTTGTCCTAAACCCGTGCTTAAACTGTGTTTGTTACATCATCATGAAAAGCGGAAGAAAGCCCGCGGTTCCACTAGATCAACGATAAAAACTTTTTTCAAAAAAAAATAACCGACTTCCATAAAACACTTAAAAGTGGCAAATAATTTTAGTTTCGGCAGTCGGTGACTTGTTTGTTTCATTTACTTTTTTGCCACCGACTTCCGAAACTAAAATTATTTGCCACTTTTAAGTGTTTTATGGAAGTCGGTTATTTTTTGTTTGAAAAAAGTTTTTATTTTAGCCTTTTCAGTTGTGGTATCTCACTTTAATCCTAGTCAAGTATAATTTTTACATTTTAACTAGACACCATCACATCGTCCATACATACGACAAAGGTCAAAATGCATAATACAGAGGATGACTCAAAAAGTACCTAAGCAAAGATAATAAAATGCTATCTATAAACTTTTAGATGATGTTACTAGTAAAATAAACCATAAATTAAAGGTAGCAGGTATTTTTCTGGATTTATCTTCCGCATTTGATACGATAGATCACAATCTACTTTTTGCCAAACTAAATTATTATGGTGTTAGAGGCAGAGCCCTTCAATTATTTACATCCTATTTAAGAAACAGAAAAATGTATGTAGAAACCAGCACCATAGAACAAAATGGACTACGGAAAACATACCAATCATCCATGATTAATATTACCACGGGTGTTTCACAGGGTTCCATATTAGGTCCAATTCTGTTTATTATTTTCACAAACGATTTGATAAATTATATTAAAATAAAAGTTCCAGACATTAATCTCGTAGTATTTGCTGATGACACTAACGCTGTAGCAGGAGCGAGAACTATTGATGAACTGACAGAAAAGGTCAATACTGCGTTGGCAGCATTTCATTTTTGGTTTAACACAAATAGATTAATAATCAATATTCAAAAAACGAACATCATGTTGTTTCGGACCACTGCAGGCAATAAGGATAATATGGATATAACCCTTAACAATGAAAAGATTGAATTAGTGACCGACGTCAAATTTCTAGGTATCCATTTAGACAATTTACTGAACTGGAAAAAAGAACTAGAACATATAGACTCCACTATATCATCTGCATGTTATGCGTTGAGGAAATTGAGAGACGAAATTAATACGGAACAGTTAAAGATGGTATATTATGCTCTTGTCGAATCCAGACTTCGATACAGTATACAGTTCTGGGGGAAAAGCTACGGTTATAATCCTCAACGAGCCTTCATTCTCCAAAAAAGAGCAATACATACTATTGTCAGAATTTCACAAAGAGAAAGCTGTCGATCTCATTTTAAGCGTTTAAATATTCTAACATTGCCCAGCTTATACATACTTGTTTTGTTAGTTAATTTTAAAAAATATGTCCATGAATTCGAGTCTGAGGAAGAAAGAATAGCCAGGGAAAACACTCGTAGGAAGGATTTTAAAAATAAAGTTGTACCTAATTTCAACATTGTCAAGCATAGCCCTCATTACCAAGCTGTACAAATATTTAATAGACTGCCAGCGGACTTAAAAATATTGTTTTACACTAGCTCCTTTAAGGCTAAGCTAAAAGCATTTCTGTTGGGTAGAAATTTGTACTCAGTAGATGAACTGTGATTTATAATTCCATTTCCCTATTTAAAAAAATAAAATGCCATTTTATTATTTTGTTTTTGATCATGTATTTTTTAAATTGAATATTTTTGTTATGTTATGTTTTTAATTATTGCTGCATGTCTTATATTATTGCATGCCACTGTAGAAGTTATATTAATATGATTAATTATGATGTATGTAATGTATCAAACACAATTTATTGTTCCTGATAAATAAATAAATAAAATTCATATGGCTCCACCGGGCAAGCTTTCTCTACCAAATTAATGAAAAATCGTCTAAATCGGTCCAGTAATCACGGAGAAATCGGTGTACATACGTGAAAAATTTACATGTAAAAAAAAATGTTAATAAAATGAAAACTATATGGCCAAACTATATTATTTTTTTATGGGACCAAATGGCAGCTATTCCACATCAAACTAAAGAAGAATCACGCAAATCGGATCATAAATCTCAGCGTAATCGGTGTATACACCTGGAAAGAGCATACCGTTATAATTCCAACAAGCCCAAACACAGCTAAGATTCATTGCCTTGTTATGGAGTTGTGAAGCCTGTCTCTTGGATTCATCATCAGATCTGATGGTAGAATGGTTCTTATTGGACGCAAATGCTTCACTTGTTGTAGAAAATTTGAAGAGTTCCCTAGATTTCGCCAAGATTCCATCATCAGATCCCGACTTGGTGACTATGGGAGCATTTGGGAAGTATACCCTTTTCAACAAAAAAAGAATTTTCCAAATCGGTTGGCAAGCAACGGAGTAATGTGCGAACAAACATAAAAAAAAAAATACAAACATCCGAATTGAGAACCTCCTCCTTTTTTAGAAGTCGGTTAAAAATCAGTGTTTCTAAGGTACAACAATGTATTTGAAAATCGTCGATATCCTTCTAGTAGTAACCAAGTTTTAAGCCAGATGAGTAAGGAACTAGATTATTGTATGACGCCAAAAAGTTTGTAAACAAAATTATGGCTATTTTAATGAGGGTGATTCTTCTCTTCTTATTAGTCGTTACGCTCTTGACAGAGCGGTCGTGGTCGTCATGAAGTGTTGCTACTATTTGCGGCAGGTGTAATACGCCTCACAATGTCCTGCCACCTCGCCCGATCAGAAGTCATCCGGGTACATTCGTGCACGGGACCGCCCACAGCAGACTTGCTCTGGTCGGTCCAACGCATGGGAGACCTTCCACGCGGTCTAGTGCCCTCCACCTTTCCTTGGACGACTAACCGCTCTATGGACTGACTGTCTCGCCTTGAAACGTGTCCGAAGAAAGTTAGTATTCGGTACTGTTCTATTGTGGAGAGACGCTGCCTGATGTGAAGTTCTTGGAGTATCGAGACGTTTGCGCGGAACTCGGTCCACGATACTCCGAGTATTCTTCTCCAGCACCACATCTCCAGAGCGTCTATCTTTTTCCTTTCCACCTCCCGCAACGTCCACGTTTCTGCAGCGTACATAAATATGGGTAAAATTAACGTGCGCACGAGCCTGGTCTTCGTGGCTTTGGTGATGTCTCTGTTCCTCCATATTTTTTTTTCATTTTGTCCATTGCAGTTCTCGTGATCGCCATACATATCTTTAACTCGTCAATGCAGCCGCCGTTATTCGAGATTAATGCTCCGTTCCGAGTTCGCGATCTGAGTAACTGCTAGCGAATTATTGTTGGCACGGTCCAATTGGTCTTACTGCGATTAATCGTTAATCCAAATTCAAGGCTCACTTGTTCCATTTTGCGTAGTAAATCTTCCATATGGCGAGCATCAGATGCAAAAAGAGTGGTGTCATCTGCGTAGCGCAAATTCGCAATATTGTAGCCACCAACTGTAACCCCATCCGTCCAATCTTCGGTTAGGGTGATTTTGCGACATCAAAATCTGACGATACTGAAGAGATCGCCAGAAGTGAGATAAACAGTTCTACTTCTTTGTCAAATTCGAACCACGAGTAAAAACCACAAGGAAACCATGCACTTGGCGCTTTAGAACAGTTTCCATAAAACCCAATGAATCTATAAATTGTAGTGGTAGCTGTAGAGAATGTAATGTCAATATAGAAATTCATCAGGATCTGCTTTTTATGACCCTAATCAAACAATCGGCACCGCCACCTTACACCGATTTGATAAAATACATCTCATTGAATCCCCATTTCATAGTATTAGGTACTGGCTAACAGCCCAAGAGTCTTGTCTTGTCCTGTAATGTATATATTAAAAAAAAAAAACCAGAGTAATCATGAGTCTACATGCAACTGGGAAAAGAATTAAAAGGATTTGGACCACGATCTAATATTATAACTACAAAGCATCTATTTTATATGTATGTATTATTCAAACTTTTAACAATGAAAGTACCTTACCGATATTAAAAATGGTATCCGAGAGTCAAACAATGGATAATAATGCGAAATGGTTTGAGGTGTGGTCGAATAAGAATATACCACCTAGGGTTCATTCCATCATACCAAATCATTGGGCTTTGTTCCCGGGAAATCAAGCTCGAGAAAAGTCGAGAACTCGAGAAATCATGTATCAAGTCACACTATTAAAAAGCTATTGCCAATCGTTATAAACGTGCAACCTGTGGAGCAGTTACACTAAAAACGCCTGCAATGCTCTGCGCGTCCAGTATAACAACGTCTTTAGGGGTTTGTTGGGCGCCTGTGGACGGTGAGTAATGGGCTAGCTCACCGTCCGTCCGTCTCATGACGACAGGCCGTGTCGACGGCGCGTACGTGTTCCACGCGCGCCTCAAGGAGATGTCAGCAAACAGGAAGGGGCCGGAGAGGGCCGATGCCTGCCAGGGCTGCGGGTTGTTCGAAAGAGATACCGCGGCCCTGGAACACAAAGGGCTTAGAAGGAACATGGGTGGGTTTTAGTCAGTCAAGTCTGACACTCCCTCCCGCTCCGCCCAGAGCGGGAGAAGTCATTTGATGATTTCCCATCCGCAAAAAAAAAAAAAAAAGAAAAAAAAAAGGGGTTTGTTGGGGCTCTTATGGCGGAGCAGTGCCTTCGGCATGTTCGCCGGCCACAGCACGGACGGCTTCCAGGTGCTTCGCAATTACCACCTAATGAAGTCGTGTGTGATGATTCTTCGTGTGCGTATCGACTGCGCGGCCATGGCATTTTTATTAAAAAAAAACTATTCCATGATTTTGTAAAAGTTGACTCCCAAAACCATAAATTTATCAAACTTATGGTTAAATAGTTATAAGGGTTTGAACGTGGCCGCACCATAGAAACGCGGAGAAACGCGCTGCCACGGAGATCTTTAAAACAACGCTTTGCAGAGACAACATTAAAATATAGCTAATATCTTTTTCAACATTTTGGTTTTGTATTCAAAACACTTTTAATTTTTAGGCGAACAAACAATAATTATACTTTAGAATAACACTCCCAAAATAAAACTGTAACAACTAAACCCCTTTATAAATTGTATGAGCTATAAAATGATACTTTTTCTCCTCTTTTCCTGATGTAAATATAATACACTGTTTTATTGAAATTACAGTTTTAAAAGTATAATAACGATTCAAACGTAGTCGTACTATACCGCATTAAAATGTTGTGTATTCAGTTTACGATCACGCCATGGTGTTTTACATCAACTGAATAGTGGTCCCGTCATTTTGATATCAAAATAGCGGTACCACTTTCTTTGTAGAATATTTTAATAAATCATGGGTGTAGAATTTTACTATGAAAGTATGAAATAGTAGAAATATTGTATTATATCCTATTCACATAGGGTTGCCATCTCTAAAATTTGGCAACCAGGACAAGACGCGTGAAAACCCCGGATCTTAGAGCCTAGAACCCGGACATTTCAACAGGTTTTTTAAATATAGTCAGTGTAATAAAAAACAGTTTAAAATGTCATAAATGACATTTTTAATTATGTTCAGACCTAAATAGTACATTGTTACCCTAGGGGTGAAAGTTACTTATTTAGTGCCGAGACGGAGTTTGGCGCCCGAATGGAGTGAGGGCGCCAATAGTTCGAGGGACTAAATAAGTCTTTTACCCGAGGTAAACACTGTGTTTTTCATTACGAATACAAGGAAAGTAAAAATAAAAGCACCAAAGTCGTTCGGGCACCAAACCCCGTCTCGGGACTAAATAAGTTACTTTTACCCCTAGGGTAACAATGTACTATTTCCTCTGCCTCTTGCCTTTTTACTTTTCAGTTTTTTTGTATTTATCACTCTTTCCTATAGCCATTAGAATATCTTCCTTTTTTAAAAGGAATTCGTAAAAATCAATGCAGCTATATTCTTGGAAATTGAATTTATTTTAATTACTGACGAGTTTATTTGTCTTTTTAAACCCGGACTACAAATGAAGCCCCGCCCGGACGCTCCCCGGACGCCCTCTAAACTAGGACAAATCCGGGGAAACCAGGATGGATGGCAACCCTATTTCTTATTTCCCTATTTCGACCCAGTTTACTTGTCCTGCCAAAAACACGTACAAATTACCTTAAAAAGAATATCACTTATGAAGGAGCACAAATGTACAATAATTTACCATCCTTTATAAAAAATGTAAGCTCTTTCAACGGTTTTAAATCAAAACTTTCAAATTATATTATTGAAAGCACTCATTAATATTGTTACTAGCTTACCAGTTGAAACCGTTGAACGTGTATCCCAAAACAAAGTAAAAACAAAATTACATTGTTTTTGTAATGGTGACCGTTACCTAGAATAAGTTTATTACACTATGTTATCATATGTTCTCATGTAAGTGGCTATTTTGCCTTTTTGAGAATAAAGTATATTAAACATATTTCACATGATATTGGCAAAACCTGACGGGGTCCCGTCATCTTGACGTTCATGTATAATAAATTCAACTTATAAATTCGGTTGAAGAAACTATTGCCGTCGC
Organism: Cerastis leucographa; assembly: GCA_963082945.1. Lineage (NCBI taxonomy): Eukaryota > Metazoa > Arthropoda > Insecta > Lepidoptera > Noctuidae > Cerastis > Cerastis leucographa. Next base: position 22,326,311 of record OY720385.1, read on the forward strand.
GCTGCGCCCGACCAAGCCCTTGTAAAGTGCGAAAGGGACATCTGCAGCTCAGGCTGATTTACCTACGAAAATCTTGACTAAAAGACGTTTTGTATTCCGCTGTTTTCTTCTTCAAAACTATAAACTGATCTAAATAATTCTTATATCAAAATTTAGAGGAAAAGTATATCTATGCTTCTATTATTTTCTTTTTTGTTAAAAACTTATCTAATTTGTCTGATAGTCGTCTGAACATGGTGGTAAAAACGGGCTGTTTTTGGGGTTTTTGAATTGTCATAATTCTTTTAGTGATTATATTTTGAAAAAAAAAGCAATGATAGGGGCATGTATTAATAAGACCTAGATTTGTTGGAAAAAATCATTGCTCTAGACGCATTATCTACGAAGAAAACAGCGGAATACGTTTGTATGGAGAAAGGCCCACTAGAGCCCTCTTAAAAAAATAATATTCGCTTACTGGCTCGCTCGCTAGACTCCGCCATCGTTACAGAACTGACCGATGGAAAGTTTAAAAATTGTATCAAACGTGTCTTTATTATAAAAGTAGGTATATTACAAAATTTAAATCTTATTTTGAAGTGAAAACTTCTTTAGCAGCGTTGTGCACTTTTGTGATGGATAAAAAATGTTAAACTCGCGTATTCGCCTGTACGTCTACCATGAGTTTTAACAATCTATACTCGATAGCGTCTGTAGTTAAAAAAAATGTATGATAACTTATACAGCACCTCTAGCGGATAGTTGGGTAAAATGCGCAGTATGAGTCACTATAGTTATCTATCCTTCGTCACCGTGTAGTAAACTAAACTACAGCGACTGCAAGTTTGGGCTTCATTTGCTTAGAATTTGGTAGTAAGCACCAACACAGCTCCTGGTACCATTGAAAAAGCTAACTATAGTAGGTATTTGCTTATTGACGGAACTATTGCAGTTACGTCAAGCGATTTAACTATGACAACTCATGGTAGACGTACTGATCTAAAATCGTACCGTCGTAAGACGGATTGACATTAGATTACGAAGGAATTTGAACTTTATGACATGTCATTGAGTTTGGGTTTCCAAAACTGGATAATTGTCTTATGCACAAACAAAACCTTTGGTTTCTCCAAAGAGGTAAAATTCGTAGACGGATTGTAATACTTCTGAAGTGTTAAATTTTTAATGTAATATAAATTGTCATGTTTGTGTACGATAGCGCAATAAATGAATATCGTATTTTACCACTTAAATGTAGATAATGAAATACTTTTATACTGAATATAATATTTTGACTTTGTTTTTATAAGACAGATCGTCACTTTTGTACATACATGAGAAAATCGTTACTTTAAGCTAGACTCTATTCTTTTACTCAGTAGAAACATTTTTGGATTAGGGGTCTTTTTTGGAATATTGTGGACTACCTACTTCTGATTATACAAAACGACTCGTCGACGCATGAATGGAATAGGACTCTGTCATTGGTGATAGCGTGGAGTAGCGCCCGTGCCGCTCTATCGTTTCAGTTGCCATTTTCATTAAAAGAATAGATTGATGAAGTTTTCGTTGAAGCAGTAAATGTGTCCCTTACACGTTTACTGCTATTTCGTGTACTACAAAACTCTACCTACTCTTTCGTGAAGTATCAGATGATGAAGAGCAATATTTTTAAGAGAAAGTAGCTTAGGAAGCGTCGATGAGGGGACTTACTACAGGATAATTATTTCTTTATGTCACTTCAGGTGTACGTAGAGCTGGACAGCGACGGCTGGCTGAGCGCGGCGAGCGGGCGCGGCGCTGCCAGCTTGTGCGTCCGCGCCGCGCTGGCGCCGCACGCGCTGTGCGCCGGCGCGCTGCTCACGCTCGCGCGGAGCGGCAACGTGCGCCTGCGAGCCGCCGCCGACCTGGCGCCGCACGCCGAGATGCTGCTGTGGTTCGCGGACGACGCTCTGGCCGCGCTCGACATGCCCTTCCTCACGCCGCGCCACATCCGCGGGAGGCGCTACGCCTGCCACGCCTGCGGCCGCGCCTTCGACGACCCCAACCCGCTCAAGGTGCATCTGTTCCTGTCGTGCGCGCCCTACGAGCCGGCGCGCTTCTGGTGCGAGGTGGCCGCGCGCCTTCAGGCGGCCCCGCCCGGGACCCTGGCACCCGCGGGCCCCCCCGGGGCCCTGGCAACCGCGGGCGCTCCCGGGACACTGGCGCCCGCTGGGCCCCCGGGGCCCCTGGCGCCCGCGCAGCTGGAGGCGCTGGCCACGGAGTGGGGCCGGGCGCGTGGCGGCCACGTGTGCGTGTACTGCGGCAAGCTGTACTCGCGGCGGTACGGGCTCAAGATTCACTTGCGCACGCACACGGGCTACCGGCCACTGCGTTGCAGACACTGCCTGCGCGCGTTCGGCGACCCCAGCAACCTCAACAAGCACGAGCGGCTGCACGCGGCCCGAGCGGGCCCCACTGCGGGCCCCGGGCAGGGACCCGGGCAGGGCCCCGCGCGGTACGCGTGCCCGCTGTGCGGCCGCGCACTGGCCCGGCGGCGCGACCTAGAGCGACACGTGCGCACACACACACAGACGGCGGAGCAATGAAACGAGAGAATAGGTTTTATGTAATTTATTGAACTTATGCGACTATTGTCCGGCGACCTTGGCGGCGATGCGCTTGTCGCGCTCCTCGGCGATGGTGAGACGCACTCCCTTGCCGCGCGGGAGGGAGATGTATGCCTTCGTGCCCTTACCGATGATGAACACGTTGTTTAATCTGTAACAGTGTTTCATGGTTAATTATGTTTAATCATCTTAGCTTAGTTGATGAAGAATAGCATATAACATTACATCGTTATCCTGAGGGGTTAGGTAGAGGCGTATGTAATTTGAAATCCAAATTTCGGCAGTTACATTTTAATTACGATGTAACTATGGGGCCAGCCTATTACCATCAACCAGGCACAAATACAGACTGTTGCCTCTACTGAGAAATTCCTGATGGAAAAACCCAGGAGCTCATGTTTAGCAGTTGTGATTCCGACCTCTGGACCAACATTGCTCTGGCATGGCATATAGTCAAAAGCGAGATTGGCGTATATAAAGTACGTGAAAAAGTGGCTGTGATGAATAGATGTATACCTAGTAGCGAAGGTGTGCCCTGTGGTGTCCTTGATGTGCACGATGTCGAAGGAGCCGGGATGCCTCTCGCGGGACACAATGGTGCCCACTCTCCCCAAGTTCCTTCCTCCCGTGATCATGCACAGGTTACCTGCAAAACTAACATATTTTAACCATCTGCAGAACATTCAACCTTTGGTATGGACTATTTCAAACATGCACATATTGATATTACTAAAAGGCGAATTTTCCAAGTTTTTGTAACTGTTGCTGATACAATTTAAAATGATCCTGCTTGAAGGAGAGACCAATACCAAGAAAAAGATGGAGGGATTGTTAGCATTCATATTTGTAAAAATACTGATTATTTAGCAATAAACTGTCTTGTTGCAAATCCAATTGTGTTATTATTTATTTTATTTATTTTTCTGTATTACTATTTTGAATAATTCATAAAATACTTGTTTGTTATAGTCACTCATCTCTCTTTTATTTAACTTTTCACAAATGTGTTTTTTCAAATAACTAGTTGTTAGATTTGATCAGTCAATTAATTTGAACAGTTTATTTACTTGGAAGCTAATAATGTATTGCAAAAATAAGCAGTACTTAATGAGTTTTAGGACATACCTGACTCAAACTTAATGAAATCCATGATCTTGGAAGATGCAATGTCCAGTTGTACCGAGTCATTGACCTTGATAAGTGGGTCAGGGTAGCGGATGGTGCGACCATCATGCGTTACCAAGAATGGCACGTTCTTGGGCCCTGTCGACACTCGCTTCACCTTGCACAGCTTGTACTGCAACCATAACACACATGATGCTGACAACACTTTCTAACTACATTGCACAGAAACTGCAAGGAGATTTCAAATATTACAATTTTCTCAACATATTCAAGCAATCATTTAGCATAATATGACCCATATTTCCAAATATATGAGTCCAAGTATATAATCAAAATATTAAGATATTATTATGTATATATCAATAGTTATATAAATAAGTTAAGATAATATCAACTGTTTATGTAAGTTTAGATTAATAATTTAAATAAAATTTATTCTTTGCATAAGGATAATCTGGAAAGACACTGCAATAAGCTTTGTGTTAAAACATGCAGATGTTCTTTTGAATAAAATAAAAGCTAGTATACAATTAAATAAAGGCCCAGCTAACCTTAGCTTCTTCAGGAGTGATGCGGTGAACTGTGAAACGTCCTTTCACATCATAGATGAGGCGGAACAGCTCATTGGTCTTCTCAATAGAAACAACATCTGCAACATATACAACACTGTAAATGTATGGTGTCAGAACATTAAATGCACCACAGCTCCCTGGATTCCTCAGCTGAATAGTCTCCCTACTTGTCCTCTTCTCTCATGTTTGTATGATGAATGGTCAAAGGGTTGTCTAAAGAGCAGGCAATAAATTTCATATGCCTTGTCAACCAATAATTACTAAGGTAAGAGAAACAAGTGCAACTCACCCATGAATCCGGCGGGGTAAGTGGGGTCAGTCCTCACTTTGCCGTCCACCTTGATGAGGCGCTGCTTCACGATCTTGAGCACCTCGTTGCCGGTGAGCGCGTACTTCAGCCGGTTGCGCAGGAAGATCACGAGCGGCAGGCACTCGCGTAGCTTGTGGGGCCCGGTCGAGGGCCTCGGCGCGTACACGCCACCCAATTTGTCCAACATCCATGCTTTGGGAGCGGCTAAGCGCTTCAAATGCTTTTTAGGTCCGCGAGCCTAAACACCACAAACAAATTATTGCACCTCACATGTAAGCTTAACCTGTACCAGAGACTCGTTCGTAGGATTTCTATGCGTACGTAGCGCTGAACTGTTGAATTAATTTAATATCCACAGGGGAAATTCACTTTCAGACATCGGCATCGACGTACAAACTATTTATACTCTGTGTTTTAAAAATATAGAATGACCAAGTATAATTTCACGCAACGCTCTTGTTAAACATTATTACATTTGCTAAAATACTTAGCACTTTCACGATTTAACCAGATTTTTAACAAATGTACACCATGAACTCACCATGTTGGACACAAAATTTATCAAGAAAGAAACGTCAGTTACAATCTGTCAAACACTACGTTTAGAAAAATAGTTTGTTTTTGGTCAACTTGAAACCAGGGCTATTAGCACGATTGACGTACTACGTCGTACGCTAGGGTATCTTTAGTCAATAGTATAACTTGAGTTTAAGGTGGAACCGCGCGGCCACGGAGATCTTTAAAACTACGCGTTGCAGAGACCTGAAATTCAGGTAAACAACAGATTGAATTTGTAAAAAATTTGTAAAAATATAGAAAAAATACCTAGGTTTATATTTTAGGAGCTGTAAGACTAAAACCCCATGGCCGCGCCATCGAAACGGTGACAAACACATTATCGCCGATATCTCGCTGAAAAAGCATCGCCGACGTCTGAAGTTTTTTGTAGAAACCAGATTTGAATTTGTCAGAATTTGTAAAAATACAATGAAAAATCCTAGGTTTATATTTTTGGAGATATAAGAATAAAACCCCATGGCCGCGCCATCGAAACGGTGAAAAACACGTTATCGCCGATATCTCGCTGAAAAAGCATCGCAGAGGTCTAATTTTTTTTGGAAAACCTAGATTTGAATTTGTCAAACAATGTAAAAATACACAAAAAATCCTAGGTTTATACTTTAGATGCTGTAGTACGGATTCGCGTAGAAATTAGTCGTGATTAATGTTTTTTTTAAGTATCTTTCAGATCCAAAGAACTTATTATTTTTTTGTTTGGCGGTTGTCATGATATATTGATATTGGGATACATGAGTTAATTACAGGGGTTATTTCTGGAGTAACATTTTTTTTTTAATTTCAAATCCGAAGGATTCAAAACAATGACTTTTTTATTTAGATGCTATGTGTACGATTCACAGTTACATCAAGTTACACAAGGATAACTCTTATTGCGGATCTTATCTTAGCGCGGCGTAAGTGGTTGTTTCAAATAATAATCGGCCAATTCAAATCAAAATCATTTATTTAAAGTAGGCCAGTTACAGGCACTTTAAAATAGTCGAACCAGTGCGAGTCGTACTCGCACACACAAGGTTCCGTAGCACTATATTATATAATAAAAATATTTTTAACGCTGATGGTATAGATTTACACTCAACCGCAAAATAAAATTGGTTTTTCATAGTATTGTTTATGAAAAACAATGTTAACTGATGAAGTTTGATGAAAAAGTTTTTACGTTCTACAAACCTTTTTTTTCTGAATCCTACTCTTACTTCAGAAGTTAAGGAGACACACAACGTTAAAGAATTTGGAAACAAATATCTCATTAACATAGACTTAAGAAAAAAGTATATATTTTGTTAAGAGCCACAGATTTATACCCCACACAGTTATATACGTAGTTTTTTTCAACCCTCTTATATGTATAATTATTTCACATCATATTTGTGTAGTGGTTTATAGAACAAACCTACTCTCCAAACAACTGTGTGTGTCGTACCATAGTATGGGTGTAAAAGTTCTGTGATATATCGACGGACAGACAAACAGCCCTAATTCATAAATGGGTAATAATAATAATAAAGTATTTAGCCTCAGACGTTGTTATGAGTTTGTATTATTTATCAAATACAGGAAAATAGGTTACATGTTATTACTGGAATTACGAATGTTGTGCAAAATTATTTGTTATGGTACCCATGCAGAACCACAGTCCATTGCTTGATAGCTGAAAATACTTAAATAAGAAAACTTGAGACTTTTCTGTAAACACTAAGCCATGGTCACCCTATCGAAACTTTCAAAACGTATTGGAGGTTTGATATTCTGAAAAAAAAAAGTTTTTTTGCCTTTTATCGGTAGTTCTACATATTAATAGGTGTTGTTTACAAAAAAACACTCGCTATTACTTACTTTCTTCGATAGATAATCACGACTAATTTCTACGCGAATCCGTACTACAGCATCTAAAGTATAAACCTAGGATTTTTTGTGAATTTTACATTGTTTGACAAATTCAAATCTAGGTTTTACAAAAAAAAATAGACCTCTGCGATGCTTTTTCAGCGAGATATCGGCGATAACGTGTTTTTCACCGTTTCGATGGCGCGGCCATGGGGTTTTATTCTTATAGCTCCTAAAATATAAACTTAGGATTTTTCATTGTATTTTTACAAATTCTGACAAATTCAAATCTGGTTTCTACAAAAAACTTCAGACGTCGGCGATGCTTTTTCAGCGAGATATCGGCGATAATGTGTTTGTCACCGTTTCGATGGCGCGGCCATGGGGTTTTAGTCTTACAGCTCCTAAAAAATAAACCTAGGTATTTTTTCTATATTTTTACAAATTTTTTACAAATTCAATCTGTTGTTTACCTGAATTTCAGGTCTCTGCAACGCGTAGTTTTAAAGATCTCCGTGGCCGCGCGGTTCTCCGCGTTTCGATGGCGCGGCCACGTTCAAACCCTTATAACTTTTTAACCTTATCTTTGACAAAGGAGATGTTCCAGAAATGTATGGAGCCTGGGCCAGCACAATGTACACTATATGTAAATATTGCTAGTTAACCCTTATTCAAACGCGAGCCCATGTGGAAGTTATAAAAAAAAGTAGGGTGGTTTTAGGGTAAATAAAAGCTGCTGATTCCATTTTTTCCATAATATTATTAAAAAAAATAGGGGATGAGGGTGTTTTTTCGGTGGTAAATAATTTACCATTGTCCGTTGTAATGTATGCCATTTTGCAATTAAGTGGTAAAATAGTTACCATTGTTTGTTGTGGTACATATTTTTTTCTATACTAGTTGTTTTTTCGTGCTCTACCTATTTATTGTCGGATTACAAATAAAAATGCAATTTTTTATATATTTGTTATATAATAAGACATCACATTCAGACAGATCAAACAATTCGTCGAGACCATCGACGAGTGCCTGTATGTTATTTTCATTTAATCGCCTTCTCCACGCCATGGCCCTGGAAAAAATTACATGACGTTATAATAGTTTATTACTCAAAAAAATAACCAAAAAACAAACAAAATAAAATCAGGATGATAAACAAACATTTTATATACGGATTTGAATTTTCATCAAAGCTTTATTAAACAAAGGTAAATTATTTACCACATCTTTGAAATTTTTTAAAATATATACACAAGCGCTTATACAAGCAGCAAATTGTCCAAAAAGGACAAAAACTTAGTTTATTATATGTATCTGAATCATAAAACCACTTACCAAATTTTTTGTTGAACAAACTTTCAAAAAGATTTTCATGTGGCGGCAAAATCACGACTTTTTCTGGCAAAAAAACTGTTTGTCAACTTTGACATATCAAAACAGTGACAGGTGACGTTAAAAAGTTTTGTGTTGTCAAGAATCAAATAAAGAAACTACTCACGTTTTATAAAACAAATTTTTGTTCCTCCAAGTTAATCAGAGGAAAAAATAAAATGGTTTTTATTAACTGGTACGAGGTGGTAAAATAGTTACCATTATTTTAATAAGGGTTAATACAGTAACCGTTTTTTATTGTCAATTTTCTTTAATTTTGCTTCGTTTTAACGTACAGTCAAATTAACTTGGTTTTGACCAAGTTGCTCTCTTTGGAGAGCAACACAACATAAAAATTAAACATGGTGGATCAGGTCAGCACGTGATCAGCAGCAGGCGAGAAATGTCATTTTGACAATGACAGAGAAATGACATTTGATTGACGAGTATTGTAATAACTGCTTTAGTAAACAAAAAAACTCGAATTTGGAAAATATCGGGGTTTGGTTTCAGTAATATAACTCTCCAGGATATTCTACTCCTCTACCTATTTGAGTAGTTCAAGATTGGTTATATCGATGTCAAGAGGAGCAAGAAATGAAACGAAGGCTTGAACGTTATTTTGTTTATCAACACTATCCTGCTGCTTCATTCTTTAGTGCCTATCAATATAACCTGGACTTCGACAGTTCGTAGGAGAGAGCAGTCAGCTGCGCAGTACCTGACAACTGCTGGGAAGAAACCATTTTAGTCCAATTAGGCAGCAGCAGCATAATCAGCCTATAATGTTCCTACTGCTGGGACTTAGACCTCCTTGCTGTAAAGGGGTGGACCATAGTCCACCATGCGGGCCTAGTGCCCAACAAAACACAAAGAATTTTTCAAACAAGTTCTATGTTATCTAATTACTAGTACTTACCTATTAAGATTATTGAAATCATGAATCATGAGAGGTATATAAATAAAACAACTTGTTGGGACTTATGATTTTATTCATTTTCGACATCATCCCTTATAAGTATTCCATCCAGGAATGACGCCGGTGCTTCTATATTCTCTTGGTACCGAGCCCAACCCAAATACCACACAATGGTCATTATGTGAGCACAGCAACCCACTGTCCGTTGTCCGGAGATACAACTACAATAATAACTTATTATTTTATCATCCCAACTTGATCCTTCCCTTGCCAGCAATATGTATGTGTAATACGTTCGTCCTGAGCTATGTCGAGATTTTATACGGCCTCTGATTAAAACAGGATCAAGTTGGGAAGGGGTTGCTTGTGCTACTACTTCCAGTTGGTTTGATACTTCTACCTGAAATGATCCATGCTGCCTAATATGTTCCCTGAAATAGCTTCTGGCCTGTTTTATTTGATAGGTACCCAGCCCAAAAAGTATCAAGTCAGACATAGTCATTTCAGGGAAAATACTTAACTCAGGAAGTTGACCATCAATTCTTGTGAATTGGGCTCTAAAGCGATTGATCCGGTTAGCAATTATAAGTTCTGCTAACCGGTTGGGCATATTTTTTCTCTGTATTGCTCTAGTGAGTATAGCATCAGCATCTGGCCTATTTTCAATCACTGGATGGAAGGCATTAATTATAGCTGCACAAATACGAACATCGTCCATCAAATGGGTGGCAGCCAAATTAAAATATTCATGTCTCAGTAGTTTAAAGTCTCTTTTCAATCGACCATTGACTACCTCTACCACCCATCTGCATAGCATCACACACCTTGTCTTATTAGCATTGATGGTTGATAATTGCGTTTCTCCTTGTTCTAAAGACTCGGGTTTATATACTTTGAAGCCCAACCCCTCTAACATTGGAATGGAATCACGAAAGCCTCGATCCAAAATGAAAACGTCATTGGGCTGAAAAAAAGCCCCTAGACCGTCGTTTTCATTTTGGAACAAAGCTTTCATGATATCCGAATCTGATTTGGTTGCTGGGTAGGGCCCCAAAATATCAATAATGTAACCATCTGTGGCAACAATAAGGAAAGGTTTAACAAGGTTTCTATATTTGTGCAAGCTATAAGTTTTTTTTTGAAACATGTAGTTGGATGATTTTTGAAGGTATATATAGGTACCATCACATATTATTATAGGTACCCTTACCTCTCTGTTTCCAAACAAGCCCTCGGGTATTAATAAGTTCCTATTAATCAAGTCATTTCTTGTGTGGTTGATTCCCAAATGGAGAGGCACAAATAAGCTTAGCAATGCCTCTCTAGCTACTTGAAGCAATCGTGATATTGAGGACTTGCTCAGATGAAACAGAGAGGCAATCCTTTCATGGGAGTCCCCTGTACGAGCTTTCACCAAATAAATTCCCAAAGCAGTTTTTGGGTTCTTGCAAGACAATGCTGGGCTTATTACATTAAAAATATTCATAAAATTGTCTTTAGTGACACCAGTCCAGAACTTAAAAAGTCCCTCATCAATATTAGTAATATTATTAAAATCTAATTGATTCATTTCATCGTCCTGGAGACTCAGCCTCAGCATTGACTCTATTTCATTTTTTGTGAATGTATTTGAGAACTGATGCTGGTCCAGAAACTCCCAATTGTATAAAGATTTATGTTCATTACATACTCTTGCATTTTCTGTCACAAATATTTTTTCCGATTTTAATATGATTTTTCTTAAGTATTGTGGCACTCTATTGCGTTCTGGATTGTTACAAGCCGGCACAAAACAATGAGCACTTGTCTGTGTTGTATGTGTAACACCATCAAGTGCCATTGATGCACTTGGTGGCTGGATATCAGGTTGTACAACTTCTTGCTCCGTTCCTATGTTGTCCTGGGCACGTGTCCAGCAGTTGGAACAAAGAAGCGCATGTTCTGGTAACTGTAACAAAACAACAAACAATTTACCTACAGGGGCAACAGAAAGGGTTACTTATCATTAAATGCACAGTGACATTGCTTGTGTATGGTGGTGGTTTTGTAAATTAAAATAATTTAACCTCATTGGGGTAGATTCTTGCTGCAACTTCATCTCTCACAGGACCACTAGCCACATGTGTTTGCCTTCGGTGTAGCGACATTCTACACCATGCACATACAGAATCTTGGTGAAGGTTAGACGGGCCTGGAGTTTGCCGGTTGTCCTCAATCCTTGTAGCATGCTCCACATTTCTACGTGCTGCTACCCAACAAGCATAGCAGACCAGTCCTCCTGTAGGAATCTGAATAAAATAAAAGAATACAATTTGTATTGGATATTCACACAATTATTTCATACCAAAAGTAGGTAATTAAGGAAGTTGTTAATGTTACCTCTCTTGGATAGATAATTTCTGTTATTATGGCCCGTTCAGGTCCTTCAGGTATGGAGTGGCTGCGTGTTTGGGCAAGAGACCGTCGGCACCATACACATGCATTTGTATTCATAACAACAGCAGGAGCTGCTATGATTCTTTCTTGTTGTGTTATACGCCGAGTATGTACCCAACAAGCAAAACATAGTAAGCCACCATCGGGTATCTAAAACAAAAAATATGAAATAAATATTTATTTAAATCACAACCTTTTAAATTATTTTAATGAATCAAGATTGAGTTATTTTATTATCACTGTTACAAACTCATCCAAGGCAATGTTATAAGTCACATGTCTACACACATTTCCAAAACTTATATTGTTACTATCTTTTCCTGCCTGGAACGATGTTGTCTTGAATAATAATTAAGAAACATCTGCATTTGCGCCTGCCTAGTATGAATAGAAAAATAAATAAAAGAGGGCTTACCTCTCTTGGAGCAATCGTTTCAGCAATATATTGCCTTGCGGCACCCTCGGAAATAGAGTGAGTGCGCCTCATAAACAAAGATGTCCTACATATAACACAAACATTGCTATCATGTTGATGCTGGAGTTCATGATCTCTATGTGCCAGAGCACTATCATTGGATATTTCTTGCATCATAATGCCAAAGCATTGTGAGCACATTACTACATTCTCATCAACCTAAAACAAAACATAAAAGAGGTTATACAAAGTGTTTACAGATATGTTGCAGTATATACCTAGATAAATAAAATGTTTTTACCAGATGGCCAAGACACCGCTCGATGACCGAAATTATTTCGGGACCCATATCATCGGCAGCATAATACTGTTCATTTTCATCTACTACAGAGGTGCACCGTAGGCACGCCATTGTGAATAAACTGGAATATGAATTTAAACCTGTTACAATATGGAACAAGGGATTACATTACATAGAAATAGCATTCGAACAAAACAACAAGTAAACGGGTAGGAGACATACCTGAAACTGAACTTGTTTTTGTTAAATAACACACGACGGAATCCAAATCACAGGCAAGTCAGAAACCATATAACAAAGCCGGGGTTAACAGAGAAGCAATCAATCAAAGTCCGTAGTAGTAAACTGGGTCGCAAAACAAAAACAATCACTAAAAACTCCGAAACAAGTCCAATCCAAACTCAAAGCAAAGAACGACTCAGCCTGCAGTCAGTCTGCACTTCTTGAAACTGTCAAAGTCTTCAAACGTCAAACAACTGTCATGGTTGCCCTAAAAAAGGGTTATCGTAGTAAAAAACTTTTTAAATGATAATTATTGAACGACTGTACCCTTCTTCAAATCAATTTGTTAGTATTTTTATGAAATTCCCCTATTTTTTTCCTATTTATCTATCTAGTGTACATAGTGGTAGCCCAGAATCGAACATCTCCTTTATGGTTTTGGGAATCAACTTTTACAAATTATTACAAAATCTTGATATAGTTTTTTTTAAAAAAAAACGTCATGCCCGCGCGGTCGAAACGGACACCAATAAACGAATGACGAACTGTCAGACAATGTCAGACATGCAAGCAACGTACTCTCAAGTTTGGCCGGGTAATTAGAACCAAATAGAAAACTCCCTCCGCGGGGGACTAATAGTCCATAGTTTAGTGTAATACTCAACCAAATACGAGTATAAATGTATTTTGGCTAAATACATATATAATCAGTAGAGTTTCACCAAAATACGATATCCCAAAAGACTAGTAGTTATTTCGCCACTACCAAACAAAACGAAAAAAGTAAATAGTACGTTCTCTGTTCACTCCTCTCCATCTATATTTCTATACTCTTTGCTCCTCTCTCTCGTTGGGTTGAGGTTGTAATTGAGGTTAATGTTTCAGGTTATGTTTTTATCAAAACATAGAAACAAGTGCAAGTTAATATATTAGTATGTACTTATAAGCAGAGGGCGTTTATGTTTGATGGACACTTCTTCTGAAAATAGTTTTGCTTGGACTGATACTACAAGTGATAGCTTTCACAGCATCAATAGCACCTCAATGTGAGTACCTTACCGTACCTTGGACCAATAGACTGCATTTCATGAAGTATTGTATTAATCTTGTGGGATCTATCTTTACAGTAGAGTTACCTATATAAAGTATATACCCTTAAGTTCATCAATACAATGCTGTTGCAGCTGTAACATTAGCTGCACTCTATGGTACTCCAGGAATGTCTCCGTCTCTTACTATAACTTGCTAAAATCAAAACTGTTTGTTTGCTAAAATCAAAACTACATGAATCTTTGAATGCATTCAACTGCAAATAACATCATTCAGTGTTTTTGCTTAGAATTTGAAAGAATGCAAGTTACACATTATTTTGTTATTAGTAGAAATCCAATTTTCATCAATCTACAACCTGACACTGATTTGAAAATCACTCAAGCAATCAAGCAAAGCTACAACCATGCATTAAATAAGCTATGATAGCTTTAATGGAACCATTACCGCACCATTACCAATAGTTCCTTGTCCCTACCCCACTTAGAAGTACCTAAGTATGGCGAAATGTAGAACTTTACACATTTTCAATAATTTTTTTTCAGGGCTGCAGATGATATCATTAGAAATTCCTATGACAACTATTATAGTAAAGATGGAAAGAAAACAAAAGACAAGAAATGTAGAAAAATAAATCATGATGAGTCAGATAGTTTAGAAGCCAATGTAGTTGTTAAGGAAGAAAAAGCATATTTTGAAGCTAAAATAAATAGTAGTGTTAAGAAAAAAGATATTAAAATAGAACCAGATAGTGAAAATGAAGTACACAAAAAGAAAAAGAAAATTAGAAACTTGGAAACTAACAGAGACCAAAACGATTCACAAGAATCAATGTCCTACGATGAGACCTACCTCAGCATGAAGGTAAAACAAGAAGACTCATCAGCTTCATGTTCTACAAAACATAAAAAGAAAAAACGAAAACGAAATTCAAGTATGGATTCATCAACAACTCCATCTAAAAGTTATGAAAACAATTGTAACACTGAAATAAATGATGTTAATCTCAAAGAAGAAACTAAAAATGACACAGAAATTAGTAATATTAAGAAAAAGAAGAAGAAGTCGAAAAAACGACACAACAGTGAAAATCAAAATGTAGACATTGATGAGAAAATGGATATAGAAGAAACAGTTGTAAACCAAAATACAGACAGCTTCATTACAGAAAAAACATTACAGGAAGACAGTGAAGCTAGTGGTTTAGATGAAATATCTGCAATAAAATGTGATGATAGTATTTATTCTCCTCATACTATTTCATTAATTAACAAGAGTAGTCTTCATAATGAAGAAAACACGAAAGTAAATTACAATAATAGTTTAAACATAAGTACTAAGCTAGCCGGTAGTGTACAAGAGCCAAATTCCAACAAAAAGTTAGAAGCAGCAGCAGCAAAGCATCGAAAACAGCGAATTTCCGATAGAATTCGTTTTGAGGATGATGAAGATGATACAAACACAGAGTCTAGTCATACAGAACATGAGAGTAATTCTGAAAATAATAAAAAGCCATTAAAATTACAAAGTTTCATAAAAAATAATCCTAATTTGAAACTGCTTCCCCAACCATTTAACAACAATACAAATCTTACCCAAGATGACGAAATATGGATTCTAAAGTGTCCGAAAGAGATTAACGTTCAAGATTTTGATAATACAACCTTAAATATCCATGGAAAATCTAAGATAAAAGTTGCTGGGCAAACTTATGAAGGTAGTGCTGAAGAAGAACAATCAGACACTATATCATTACTAACAATGAATCAAAATAAATACAAAATCAGGAATGTACCATTAAGTGGTATCATCAATTTACGTAAGAGAATCCCTAAAGCACATTTCCGAGACGACAACATTATAGTGAACAATCAGACAAATTTTATACCACTACCTGAGACAAAATGTCGCCATCCTCTTTTTGGCTCTAATTATAAGAAGGCCTTGAAAATACCTGCAGCCATAGCAGAGCGTTTAAATGTGCAGGACACTGATGATAGTTTGATAAGGACAAAGAGAAAGAAGAAGAAAGACAGAAAAGAAAGAAATGCATTGGAGCGAGTTGATGTCCAAGCACAAAGTGACATGAAGACGGAGCCAGACTTCCCTGTACAGACAGGAGAAAAGAAAAAAAAGAAACGCAAAATGATAGATGATGAGATATCGGCACCAAAAAAAGCGAAGCAAATCAAACATGATCCAGATTCTGCAGAAGCTTGGGAGTCAGAGAAAGCAATAGAAGAAAACCTTTTTAACTTTTGATAAAACTGTATTATATTACTTATTGTTTCATTTATTCATGCCCCTTTTGGTTCTTTATTCCAAGCTCTTAGCCTCTTAGGAAAATAGTTTAAAGTCCAATTCCAATTCCAATTTTATGGTAATGGCTCCATCGTTTTATCGATGATTCGGGTACCATACCTAAAAAGACAACACAACACAATGAATATATTTGTTAGTAATATAGTAAATATAATTGTTAGTGATCACAGACAACACAAATTAATTTAATTAAAAGACGATCACAATGCACCAAAGTGATATAAATAACCGCATAAATCCACTATTATAGTTTAATGTTATTTAATAAAATAAATTTTTGGAGCGTTTTAATTAGTGGGGAATCGACGAGTGTTAATAGGTATGGGATATTAAAATAGGTCTGGGAAAATTGGGAGGGAGTAAATCATATAGGGGGACTAAAAGATTAGGGCAAAAGAAAAATATATGTTCTAGAGTGCCCTCTTCTACACCACATTCGCAAAGTGAATGGTTCTGAATACGTAATTTAGCTAAAAACACTGGGGAGCAAACGTGTCTTAGTCTGAGGCGTATAATAATTGACGTGGTTAGATTATCCAGCTTCTTATTTTTCACAAACCAGGGTTTAGCTGGAATGTTGGGTTGAATATTGCCATAATATTTTCCCTTAATTAACCTAGATCTTTGCCACAGTTCATCCCAAGATTTCATAAGACGAGGTTTAATGGCCAGACAACGGACGTCCCGAGCCGGTATGTTATCCAAAGACGTACAACCCATTTGAATGGACCGCTTAGCATAGAAATCAGCTGCCTCATTACCCAATATACCAGTATGTCCTGGAATCCATGCCAGGACAGTATCTAGGCCAGATTGATTGAGCCTATAGAGAATTTCTTTAATTTCAAGAATAATTGCAGAGTTGTCTTTACTGTGAAATGGGATTTTCAATAAATCTTGGAGAGTACTAAGGGAGTCTGTAAGAATCAAAGATTTTTCAAAATGTTGTTGGTTGGCATCAATGTATTTTACTGCCTCTATAAATATAGCTAGGGATTCTCCTGTGAAAACAGTACACTCAGGCGGGCTCTTAAAATTTAATACGACATTAAACTTAGGTATGAACACGGCTGAACCTACATGAGAGTCATCTATTTTGGACGCGTCTGCAAATATTAAGATCCAATTGGGCCATTTTTTCTTTATAATTTTATTGAATAGATTGTTGGGGTCAGGGCTCCGTTTGTGTATACCGAACTCTAGAATCACTTTGGGTTGGTATATCAGTGAGTCATAGGAGACTAGGAAAAGGGGATGATTAGGTTAGGTTAGCGGGGCTGTTTCCGCACTTAGCCTCTTTATTGGGCCATTGTACGTATAAAAATCCTCTGGTTACTCCAACCATCCCAGGTCCTCCCAGAAAGCTAGCAACCTTTTCAGGTTGCTGCAGGTCTCCGGAAGCGATGCCGGCGATTGGAGAGTCCGTGCCCGTTGATCTGCCACGCTGCTGCACTCCATGAGCACGTGCTGTGGTGTTTCTTAAAACAAAACAAGATTAGTCTATCCTATTTGCATTAATTTAAAATCATAGTTATAATTTGTACTACCTGAAATGGATGACATAAATATTGTTGAATAATTATATTGAATTCATAAACATTGACATTTAATTTTGACTTAAAAGAAAATGTCTCAATTGAATTGTACTGATCTAAAGGAAATAATTAATTAATAATAATATTTATTGCATGCTTATTTAGGATGAAAATTGCAATGCTTGTAAAAGGCTGCTAAGTCTTAAGTAACAACATAAAATAACACCAACATTGTACACTTAGTTCGCAATAAAAACTTTGACTTTGACTTTGACTTTGACTTCTTCCGCCTCCATGCATCCTCTGCACAGAGGGCTATCCGTCACACCTATTGTAAATAGGTGTTTGTTCAGGGGACAGTGACCGGTTATAATACCGATAACTTTGTAAAAAGGGGATGATTATCGAGGGGCATAACTGTAGATGAAAGAGACTTGCTATTATTGTAACTGTTCACTATTAGAGGAGGAGATTTATTCCTCCAATAAGTTGAAGATTCAATAGAACGAGAGAGGGGACGAAGAATACTAAGAAGAGGGTGTGAAGGAAATTGGGATGCTACAGAAAAATATTTATCCGCTAGGAATTGTCTACGGAGATAAAGTGGAGGCTCTACACATTCAACCTGTAGTGCATTAATTGGAGATGATTTCATTGCACCAGTAATAATGCGTAAACATTTAGATTGTATCTTATCCAGTTTACTCAGAGCCAATTTACTGCAGGGTTCTAGTACAAAACATCCATAGTCAAAGTGACTACGAACGATGGCGTTATATAGCAGCCTTTGAGAGGTTGGATGAGAGCCCCAACGAACTCCTGACAAAGATCTCAATACATTGACGGCTTTCTCACTCTTACTATAAATGTATTGAAGGTGAAATAAACCTGTCATTTTGGAGTCTAAAAATATGCCCAAGAATTTAACCTTATCTTCAATACGAATCGTTTCTCCAGAAACAGAAATGTTAACTGGAGGAATGTTTCTTCTACGGGAGAATACTATGGCTTGACATTTAGGGATAGACAGATCCAGTCCATGATCCGAAAGCCAATCATTCAAATAACTAAGAGCAGAGTTTAATTTAAGAGCACCACTTGAAAAAGAAGAACATCTTATATACAAGGCAATATCATCAGCATATTGCAGGATATTACAGAAGGAGGTTACGGTCAAGTCAAGTGTAGCGGTGTATAAATTGTATAATATTGGGCTTAAAACAGAACCTTGTGGGAGACCTCTCCAGACAACACGGGGAGGCAGAAGATCGCCTTGAGAACGTACACAAATGGTACGGCACATAAAAAGTTTAAATATAAAATTTACCAGTCTCACGGGAATACTCAGCTCAATCATTTTTTGCCTGAGTAGCGGAAGCTGGACGTTATCATATGCCGACGATATGTCAAGGAAAACCCCAATAACGTGTTCGTTGCGGGAGAATGCAAGCCTTATTTGGGAAGTAAGAATGCTTAGACTGTCAATCGTACTCATACTACGTCTAAATCCAAATTGAGTATTGGAGAGTAAACCACGACTTTCGAGGATCCATTCCAGTCTGTTTTTTTTGAGATGCTCTGTGATCTTTGCCAAAACCGACGACAAGGTAATAGGTCTATATGATGTTGAGAGGTTTGGACCTTTCCCAGGCTTTAATATGGGTATTATAACTGGGTTTTCCAGGGCTCAGGTATATTTGAGGATAAGAAAACTTCGTTAATAATACTTAAAAAAAATAATTTTGAGGATTGACTAGCCTTACAAATAAATGAATAGGTGATGCCGTCTATGCCTGGAGAGGAGTCCTTCAGGTGATCTAAGGCACATGTAAGTTCAGCAAGCGAGAATTGATCGTTCATTCTATCAGGTGTAGGGGGGGAAATCAGAATAGGAGGAAAGCAATCAACATGAGGTACAGAAGGTGGGGCCAATCTATTAACAAAATCATCAAGCCAAATAGAGGGGTCATTTGAGGAAATGTTGTGATCACTGAATATTCTTCGGAAGCTATTAAGTTTGCGCCATACGACTGTCAAAGGGGTGCGAGGGGATAAAGATTCACAGAACCTTTGCCAACCTACGGCTTTCTTCTTGGCTAAGATTCTCTTAGCCTTGGCCCCAGTTTTCTTAAAATAAATATAATTTGCCATAGATAAGTCTGCTGCATATGAGTCTTCCGATTCGTTACGTAGACGCATTATCTTGGTACATTCTGAATCCCACCAAGGAGGAGAAGGGATGCGACCACGAGAAGAGTTCTTGAGCGGAATAGACTGGTCAGCAGCAAAAAGTATACCCGAAACGAAATTTTCATAGGCCACTAAAAAATTTAAAGAATCTACAGGGGGAAGACCAGATAATTTGAAATCTAAGGCTAGAGAATATTTGTCCCAGTCTGCATCCGTCAATCTATATCGCTGCAAGGGGGGAAGGACGGGAAGGGGAGTAGCTGATTGAAGAAAATTTATTAAAATCGGAAAGTGGTCGCTACCATATGAATTAGTTAACACAGACCAGGAGAGAGAATTCACTAGGGAAGGAGAGGAGAATGAAAGGTCTGGGACACTTTTATTTTGACCGGGAGGTACCCTGCGAGTCGGGGATCCATCGTTTAGTAGGCATTAGTTGTTGTCTTCCATTAAATCTATTAGAAAAGGGGCAGGTGTCTATGAAATGTGACCCCCACATAGTGTGATGACAATTAAAGTCTCCTACGACTATGAGAGCGCCCTGTATGGAAGAAAGAATATATTCAGCTCTAATATGGCTCTACTATTTGGATTGTGGATATGAAACAAATGATATATTATATGCTTTCACGGCTACGACATGAATTTCATCGCTATGAGCAGGAATATTAATTTGGGAGTATGGAATGGATCTCGACACCAGCAAGGCACATCCCGCCCAGCCATCCGCCCTGTCGTCCCGAAGACAGGAAAATCCCGGAAACCAAAACACGGAACCCGGCACCAGCCAGGTCTCCGAGACGGCAAGGAGGACAGGTTTGTAGCGATTTATTAAATCAATAAGCTCATGCTTTTTTCTACGGATACTTCTACAGTTCCATTGTAGAAGAGTTGGGGGGGGGGGGGCATTTTTATTAATTAGGGTTTGGAGAAATTGTTGTAGCAGGTTAACGACGTTGTTCGGTAAACTATCACTAAACTTGGAAATGATGTTAATAAGGGAGCAGGTAAGGAGCTCTATCAGGTTGTCATTCGGAGTAAGTAAAGGGGTAGTTTCTTCAAGGGGAGCAAGGAGTGCACAACCATTTGGTTGGGAATAAGCAGGAGAATTAGTAATATCTCTATGCGCATGAACATCATAGGATTTACCTAGTGGGCTTCTTGGACGGGGAGTACGGTAGATAGTCTTTGTGTAGGACTGAGAGTGGGGTTGAGCAGGGGAGTGTGGGGGGGATTGCAAGGAATATGAGGACTGTTGGGACAATGGAATTTGCTGTGAAGGGGGGAGAGGAGAGGGAGCAGAGGCAGTGATGTCAGCATATAAACGCTTAGGATAGGGAAATCTGAGTGCAGCCTCAGAATAACTAATATTATCCTGAGACATAACAATTTTGATTGCTTTTTGCCGTGAATGCTCTGGGCATTTAGCATCAGTTGCTTTGTGAGTACCTCGGCAAAGGATACAGGTCGAAAGATCATCAGTTATTGAACAGCTGTCGCCAGAGTGTTCTGGGCCACATCTGAAACACCGGGGCTTTGAACGGCATTGAGTGCGGATGTGTCCAAAGCGGCAGCAGTTCCTACATTGAATAGTAGGCAATTGATATGTAGTTAATGGGAGTGATGTCTCATAGCAAAAAACTCTCTCAGGGAGTGTTTGGCCAGTAAAGGTTAAGACTACTGTGGTGGATGGGATCCAGGTAACTGTATCCTCTCTTTTGGATTTGACATTTAATCTGCGGGCTCTGATAACTTCTCCACAGGTGGGAGGGGTTCTGATCCCTTCTACCAGTTCCTCCAAGGTCCAGTCGGTTGGAATATCACGGACAACTCCCATTCTAGACACATGAAATTTGGGAATGTCTGCAGCAAATTTGTAGGTCTCTCTGACACGGGTTTTAAAGTCATTGGCAGCAGCTGCTGAAGTGAACTCCAGACAGGCCCTGTTTTCCCCAGTGCTTTTATACTGCCATCTACTACATGCTGGATTTTATTTTGGTGGATAAATTGCGCAAACTTTAAAACTCTTATTGATTGTCCAGCCGATAGATCTGGTTCCGATCGGGTAACATGCACAATAAAAGGACCTTTGGCACTTGGACTATACAATACTTTAGAGTCAGACTCGAAACCAGGCTTGGAGTATACTGCTTGATTGGAATCCGATGGTGGGTTAATTTTTTTAGCTACCGGACCAATCAATTCATCACCCTGTCGCTTGTTAATTTTCCTTTCAGAGCCTCCCGAGCCAGAAACCTGGCTTCGAGTCTGTAAGGAATCATGCACAGGGTTAGTCCCGCCCCCATCAGGGGGTTCATCATCTCCCACTTCCCTCACCTTGAATGAGGGAAATGGGAAAATGATAAATAATCACTTACACTATGACACAGCAGGCAGAAAGACACAAACAACACAAAAATGCAAGTACTCAGTACAATAGACTCCAAAAATTCACAATAATTCACTCAACCACGTGTTTACATCAACACATAGACATCGAGAATCTCTAGTTCAAAGTCGAAAATATGACTTTCATGAAGACAAAGGAATTGGAGAATGTTCGAGTGACTTAAGAATTAGTATATAACTATAACTATTTCATGAAAAAGTCATTCAATGGTATTGAATGAACTTGGGTTGTATTTGTAACGTAATAAAAAACGTTTTTACAAAAAAAAAAACGACTTCCAAAAAAAACACTAAAAAGTGGAAAATAATTTTACTTTCGGCAGCCGGTGACTTGTTTGTTAAATTTACTTTTTTGCCACCGACTACCGAAACTAAAATTATTTTCCACTTTTTAGTGTTTTTTTTTTGGAAGTCTGTTATTTTTTTTTGTAAAAAAGTTTTTTTTTAGCCTTTTCAGTTGTGGTATCTCACTTAAATCCTATTCAAGTATCACTTTTACATTGTAACTAGACATCAGCACATCGTCCATACATACGACAAAGGACAAAATGCATAATAACGACTCAAAAAGTACCTAAAGCGGCAAAGATAATAAAATTCATATGGGCCCACCGGGCAAGCTTTCTCTACCAAATGAAGAAGAATCATCTAAATCGGTTCAATAATCACGGAGAAATAGGCGTATATACGTGAAAAATTTACATATAAAAAACTGTTAATAAAATGAAAACTACATGGTCCCATAAAAATTTAATATACCTATATTAAATTTTTATGGGACCAAATGGCAACTATTCCGCATCAAACTAAAGAAGAATCACGGCAAATCGGAACGTAAATCTTAGCGTAATAGGGGATAATCCATTTTTTTTTTTCTTTGTCCGTCGGGTTTTTATTGAAAAATATTGGGCACGTATTTTTTCTTTTTTCACGTAGTCGTAAAATTACGGAGATATATTGAGTTGAAATGGCGCATGACGTCACATGTAGGTAAGTTTTATACCTACACTAGCTGTACCCAGCATGCGTTGCAATGCACTTTTTACTACCCACCTACCCTATCCGACCTACCTACCCTATCCTACCTACCCTACCCTACGCTACCTACCTACCTACTCTACCCTACCCTACCCTACCCTTACTACCTACCCTACCCTACCTACCTACCCTACCCTACCTACCTACCCTACCCTACCCTACCTACCTACCCTACCCTACCTACCTACCCTACCCTACCTACCTACCTACCCTACCCTTCCTACCTACCTACCTTACCCTACCTACCTACCCTACCCTACCTACCTACCCTACCTACCTACCCTACCCTACCTACCTACCCTACCCTACCTACCTACCCTACCCTACCTACCTACCTACCCTACCCTACCTACCTACCCTACCCTACCTACCTACCCTACCCTACCCTACCTACCTACCCTACCTACCTACCCTACCCTACCGTATCCTATGTCCGTCTCCTGGTTCTAAACTACCTCCCTGCCAATTTTCAGCTAAATCGGTTCAGCCGTTCTTGAGTTATAAGTGAAGTAACTAACACGACTTTCTTTTATATATATAGATGTGACGTTGTAAGCCCCCACTCTCCAACTTTAATGAGTTTTAACTAGGCAATTTTTTGATATTTTGATGTACATACATAAAAAAAAATACTAATCGAAATAACCTCCTCCTCCACCTCCTCTTTATAGAAGTCGGTTAAAAAAAGAAAAAAAATCAATTTTTTTTTAAATTATTATTGTTACACCTGGAAAGTGCATACTCTTACAATTCCAACAAGCCCATACACACCTAAGATACATTGCCTTATTCTGGAGTTCCGAAGCCTGTCTGTTGCATTCATCATCAGATCTGATGGTAGAATGGTTCTTAATGAACGCAAATGCTTCACTTGTAGAAAATACCAAAATCGCTATACGTTTTCCTATAAAATTTGAAATTTGTCAACAGTGTTACCAACTCAGTGGATTTTCGACTAAAACTGGTGGTTTCCACCCCCCTTTGAATGGCGAAATATTGCTTTTAGTGGCTGGTGGTTATTTCTAGTGGTTTAGTAGAACTCACTTTCAATTACTGAAAATGCTATCACTCAACCACTAAGCCACAAAAACGTTACGAAATATGTTATTACCGTGTAGGCAACACTGATCTTGGATTAGCTGAAAATTTGACATTGATGAAAAAGATTTCCCGTATTAGTGTTGAACATGGATTTAATCACAACAAGAAAATCTAATTGACATATTGGCTCAGTTCAATAAAAGTGCAGAATTTATAGCAAGATGTTGATAGATAAAAAGGATTGTGTGGTTTTATGAAACAAAATCAAAATCAAAATATTTTATTTTACATAGGCCTACATGGGCACTTATAAAACGTCAACAAAAGGTGCACGGCTCGGGTTGGTCGTTTCCTATGGAGAAGAACCGGCAAGAAACTTCATGGTTACTCTTTTAAAATCATTTGGTTTTACAATATTTGAAGTTACAGCGTTAGTACTTAAGTATGGGAGGACAGCGTAGGCCCGACAATAAGTCGATTGCTTACTACAGACGGTAGTAATAGAGAAAAAAAAAAAAACGCGAAGCCTACAATGTCCACACATTCACAAAAAATAGGTAAATAAAAAGAAACTATACAAAAGTAAAAATAAAACAATAAAAGAACACTAACTCAAACAATAGACACAGATGTTATCATCAGTGCTGTAACTATTCTGAACAATGAACGAAAGGTGCAATGATTGAAAAACTATTGTAAAAAAAAAAAAAAAAACAATTACACTTCTTTATCTTCAACGTAGTCCTTAATTTTGTAATATGCTTTTTTTAATAAGGACCACGGACCATTTTTAATAAAACCACGGTACAAGTGAAACTTTTTTTCATCGTATAGCGTGGAGTAGGTAGGGTGCGGAATAGGGATAAAGTGATAGGCGCTTTGACGAGCGCCTTTCACTTTATCCCTACTCCGCGGCCGACCGTCAGCGTCACGCGACATGCAACACACAGACGAAAAAGTTTGAGACGATGTAATAAAAGTTTCACTTTAACAAGAAGAGGAACAGAATGAAGTTGAATCTTTTAACTGCTATATTAAGAATACGCTGTGGTTTAAGATTGGAAGGAGAATGCTGAAAAGATTATGAAATTCCAATGAAAATTATAAAACAAATCGGGACCAAAGAATCATATTAAATGTGAAATAGACGATGGGGCAGACAAAA
This sequence comes from Cerastis leucographa, assembly GCA_963082945.1. Classification (NCBI taxonomy): domain Eukaryota; kingdom Metazoa; phylum Arthropoda; class Insecta; order Lepidoptera; family Noctuidae; genus Cerastis; species Cerastis leucographa. Next base: position 22,351,729 of record OY720385.1, read on the forward strand.
ATTCATCCGAAGACGACGAATTTTAGAATATCACTTTATTTTTCTATTTGTTGTTGTTATTGAATAATTTTTATGTTCCTCATCTTGACTTGTTGATTATTTACTAATAATATTGTATGTTCATTTACTGATTTTAAATATATTATTACGTAATAATAAAGAACATTTTCTAGTAATATAACTACTTACTGTTTTCTTTCATAAAAACTTAGCGAATTTTACAAGTTTTTGGAGTAAAGCCGAATTTAATTAGTGGTTTGCTGGTGGTTTTAGAAGTTGAATCTGGTGGAGAGCTTGTTTATCTGCTGGCAACACTGGTGACGTTTCATGATCCTCCCTCATGGTTTTGAACGTGACATGTTTTGAAGGTCGTATTGAGGAGACAACTGTCAAAACAATACCGATAAGATTTTAATATCTTGAAGACTGTACGTTCTTATTTAATATTAATTATTCATGAACAGCAGTTTATAATCTTGCAAATAATCTGAAATTTGTAGTAATAGATGCCGCATCAAAGTGACCTCTTTAAAATCTTTTACAACAGTTCTATTCTAAGAAAGTAATCACTTAGGTAAGATTTTTACTGTTTATTTATAATGATTTATTAACCCTGCACAATTATTTTCGGCTGATGTCTCGTATCTTCTTATTTGTAGATTATGTAAGGTTTATCGAACACTAATTTTGTTTAGATACCTACCTAGTATTTATTTTTATTCATTTTAATTCTACTGTTATAATTTTATGTTATTAGATTCATGAGGAAGATTAGGTGTAAGGTTTATGAAGGCTTTGTTTAAATTATCTGAAATATGTGTAGGTACGTAATGATAATAATTTCCTTTATTCATTTTTACATCTTGTTTTATACATTTTTAGATATTTCTTATAAAAACATAAAAAAATCCGTTGAAGATATAAAAAAAAAAAACAGGTTTCCGCTGGTGCCGGAAGCAGGGTCCAAGCTACTGGTGGCTAGGGCTGTAGAGACAGGAACCTCCCCACAATGCGGGCCGTATCGAGGAGTACTGCCTTTCGAATCTGGCTCTTGATCCAACTGCCGAGTGAGAGCTTAGACAGTGTTTGTTAAGGCTTTTCGCCATCAGGACATTGGCCTCAACGACAATCGGCACAATGATAGCCGAGTTTACATTCCAAACCTCGTGTGCCAAGTCCAGATATTTTATCTGTTTCTCTTTCTCAGCCTTCACGAGGTTCTCAATGAATGGGGAATGGTTACATCGATTATCATTATGCGGTGTGCTGATTGGTGTATAACCACTATGTCAGGCTTATTGGCATTAATAGTCCTGTCAGTAATGATAGACCGATCCCAGTACAGCGTGACATGTCTTTCTTGAGAACTGGGTCGGGCACATACTTGTAGTACGATATATTTGTTTGCACCGTGCTTTGCGCCGGAGTCAAGTCGATATGGTTGCTCAGTACCTCTGAGCACAGCCTATCAACTGCGGCGTCGTCCAACATGTGATCGCGCTGGATGATCTGCACCAGATCCGACAGTCGTTGGGCCGAGACATCGACGGTTAATTCAAGAACCTGAAAAAGAGACAGCATCTTAACACGGTACGCAGTGAGGTTAGTTCCCAACTCTGTAGACCCGTAATATGCGTGCATGACGTTCTCGTTTATAGACTGAGTCCATCTCATGCGTTGCACACAAGCACCGGTAGTGGGAACCCGGCTTGGGGCAGGTTGGCTAGGTCCGAAGCTCTTCGGTGGCTTCGCCCAGGCCGACGTACAGGTGTTGGCGACGTCGGTGTTGATCAAAATTGTTGTAGATGACAGAAAAAAACATGTTGACTGGGGAGTTTTACTGGTGCTGCGCTGTAAACCAATGACATGGACGCCGGAAGCAGGTTGCAAGAGGGTGCACTTGAACCCCTCCGGCGAGAAAGAAAAGACATACGAAAGATTTAGATTTTTAAGTGAAACTTTTATTACATCGTCTCAAACTTTTTCGTCTGTGTGTTGCATGTCGCGTGTCGCTCGGCCGCGGAGTAGGGATAATCGTTAAATGTCTATAGTGTGAAAAAAAGTTTCACTTTTACTGGGGTTTCATAAAACCGCACAATCCTTTTTTTTATTAAATTAATTTCTGAATGAAAATTATAGCGTTCTAGATTGCTGTCCAAATTCTTTCATCACCTTTTGTCAATAAATTTAATGTCTCTTCTTCTCTTTTTCTGTGAGCACAGCATGCACAGACCAAACACCTCGCGTCTCACATTGACAGGCCCGTATAGGCAGGCTGTGATGCGAAATCTTGGGCAACTGTAGAGAAACAAATCTATCCGAGGCAGAAGGCAAAAATTTTGGAGCTTGCTTCGCTTGCTCTGACATGTTATGTCCTTTGCGTTCATAAGCTTGTAGTTGAGCTTTTCTTCATAAACAGGCCGAAATAACCTTATTCCTATAATAAAGGACAAAGGAAAACCTATCGCATTCGAGGTGGAATGCAAAAAAAATCGAGATATTTTTGTGGAACTGACAATGCAACCCCCAGGAAATAATCCTGACGGTGCCCATGCTAATAGAGATATATGTAAGCAAAGTAAAAGGGAATTATTTCTCTGCAACATATGTAATCAACTGACGCAATGTTTTATCTTTATCTTCAGATGAATTGTGTAATAAGGAAAAAACAGTCAACCCTGCATGTGTGAAATAGGGGTTAAATAGGAGTTTGAATGAAAATCTGTCACCAGGCGAAGCTAGTGTGGGTCAACTAGTATAATTATGTATATTGAACTTTGTATATATTACAGTCAATGTTAAGTTGATCATTATTATGATAAAATAGCTGATAGTGGCTTGTTTGTGCTCACAATAATGTTTGTACTTAATAGTCCATTTTCAACTCGTTATGGTATGTGTATAAAGTAGAGTTGTGGTGTAGAAAGGATATGGTGGAGTGACACAAGTTTTCCTGCGGCACTTGCTTGACGGGATACACACAAGATTTGTTTCACAAATAGGAGTGCTCTAATAAATGCAGTAAATTTTAGAACATACATAATTTAACTAGCATAACTAAACGCCTTTTCCCATGGGGATAGGCAGAAAGCACAGTGACGGCAGCTGTAACTGTGCACACCTGTATTGAGCCGAAGCCACCCATTTGGTGTACGGGTCCACAATAGTGTTAAGTGCTTCCTTGTTCTGCCTGCACTCACCATCATCTAGCCACAGTTTGTGGTGTTGTTCCCTTTAGCATTTTATTTTACTAATGTGCGTAGGTACCCGAAAGGGAATGGCACAATGGGTTCAGGTCCCACTGCTGCCATCCCCTTCTAGCCGAGAAAGTCCGCTGCATCGTAATGCTACGTAACATAACCTTAGCTATTGCACCTGTCGATTGATTTCAGAAGATCCCTTGCACTCATGGGCGCCGGCAGAATTATTTCAAGGGAGGTAACGTTCAATTCCTTGGTAACAGATCGATTTTTTTGCACTAAAACTCGGATATCAAACAAAAAAAAAAAACGGCCAAGTGCGAGTCGTCGTCGTCGCATGCAAGGAGTAGGTAGTTAAGGTACTAACTACCTTTATCAATTACCATAGAAGCATAAAAATCGAAAAAAAAAATAGGATTCAGGAGCGAGCGTATCAGTCATCAGTCAATCAAAATCAAAATCATTTTGAATTTGAAATGGATGCCACGCTTGCAATTTCCGCGATAAAAATCGAAAAAAAAACTGCGGTGGAGACTTATTGCAACAAAAAAATATAATATAAGTTTTTAAACTGACATGGCTGACTGACATTTAAACTGATAATAACACTATTAATAACATTTACTACGGGATATTTACCATGTGTATTATTTGTTTCGAGTTCCCGATATTTCGGGAATATATCCCGTAGTAAATGTTATTAATAAAAAAATATTAATTTATAAATATAAAGAACAAAAAATTTATTTATCAAAGTTATATTATAGTTAGCCGTTATACGACAAAATTCAAAAAGATTTTTTTTTAGGAAACTATATTTTAGGTAACTATATTTTAGATAATATTGCGATTTGAGTATTTTTGGGGTTACTTTGAGTCAAGGGGTGAATTTGATGGTGGGTACTATACAATATTAACAAACGAGATAAACAAAATCAAAATCAAAAGTCATTTATTCAAACTAGGCTGATAATCAGCACTTTTTGAACGTCAAAATTACAAGAGACAGTCCCCCAAAACGCCCGCCCTTCCCAAATTCAAAATTGTTTTTATTAATATTTAAGAAAATAAAGAACATAATGAGATCAATTATATTTTTATCACTAAAACTATTACAACAGTCTCCGAGATAAATCAAATATTTTTTATTAACATTTAAGAATTACTTATAAATAATAAGTAAAAATAATATTTTTTATTAATATTTCAAAACAATTCACTATTTGTGATTTTTTCTATTGCTTCTTCCATTGCCTCCTCTGTGTAATTTTTATAATAGGGGATCGGACTGGGTAAAGAAAACGACATTCTATTTTGTCCGTCAGACAGGTAATACAAAAATATTAGACACGTATTTTTTGTTTTATCAAAATATCTAAAAATTTATAAAATACGTGTCCAATACTTTTCAATAAACTACCCGACGGACAAAGAAAAAAAAATAGGATTATCCCCTATTGCGGGTACCCACGTTCTTTTTAAAGGTGCGAACCATGTGGCAACTAAAACAAAAGTAACTAAAATGGGGTTAAATTGATAATTTGTTTATATAACTCCTATAAGACCGACTGGGTACCACAACCATTGGGGTGAAATTGGTAACTATTAATGGCGAACATAACTAAAATGCAAACATGCTCTAAATCAGAAACGTTTAATTAAAACAGTGAAAAACTACAATTCAAACAATAATACTTAAGCCTGTGCCACTGAAGTTATTCAAACAATTTTTTTAAACCTTTTTGACACTAAACTTAAACAAAAAAAATTATGTAGTTCCGACAACTACTCGATGACGCTTCGGCAAAATATGGCCGATCTGTCAGTCAGTTTGGCCAACAAAACAAACAAAATTTTGGCTGCATTCTGATTCACGCAATAAATCGGAAAAAGCATACAAAGTTTAGGTATCATCAAAGTTACCCCAGCTCTCAAAGTAACCTCGTTTTACCAGTATAAAAAATTACAAGCGCGCTATGTGTGTGTATTTCACCTTTCCTTTTTTCACCTTTAATTTGATAGGTTTTCTTTTGACCTATACAGTGTGTTTGTTTAAACGAGGGACATATTCAAACCCACAATAGTACATGCTAACATGATACTAATAAAAATATAAACAAAAAAAAAACACCGATAAATCGTATCAGCTCATACTGTCAACTTCGCAAAATGACAACCGATCGCAAAATGTCCACTTCTCAAAATGTCAACTTCTTAAAATGTCAAATTCGCACAATGTCAACTTCTTAAAATGACAAATTCGCACAATGACAACTCCACGTAGCTACTACTTTCACAAGTTAATTTGAATTTGGTAATAGGTATAGCTAGTTATTAGGGCATGCAAACCGGATACCCGGTTAACCTAAAAAACCGGTTAACCGACTGTTTTCAAAACCGGTTTTTTGACGATAGTAAAACCGGTGTTTTCGGGTTTTTCGGTTTTCGGTTATATATTTTTTTATTAATAAATATTAGGGAAAATAGAAAATTACACACTATAAATATTGAACATCAAGTTATGTTTCTCCTATCTAATTGATTTAATAATACTTTAACCATCCCAAACAAAATATTGAAGTGAATTGAATATATTTATTTCAGAGTAAGCACACATTAATTGATATAAGTCCGTATTATGTTAGTAAGCAGATGCTTACAACTATGTTAGAAAACTTAAAATAATTATTATTTTGGAAATGCATGAGCGATCGAAATGCTCAGGATTTGGCTGTCCACTCTGTCCGACACCACGCTCAGAAGCGTGTTAGTGCTACTTTTAACCCGAGACTGCAGGGACGCCGCTCTTTTGCGAAGCACCGCCTGGAAGCCGCCCGAGCTGTGGTCGGCGAACATGCCGGAGGCACTGCACCGCCATGGAAGCCCCAACAAACCCCTACACGCGTTGTTATACTGGACGCGCAGAGCATTGCAGGCTTTTTTAGTGTAATACCTCCACAGGTTGCACGAGTATAACGTTTGGCAATAGCAATTAAATAGTGTGAATTTAACAGCATCGCGCAAACCTGCGAGAAAGATACCCCTTAACGACAATACCCTGCGCTGGATATCCATGTCCATATCGTCATTTTGTTTCTCATTGACCCAGTGACACAAGTACTTCAATTTGGACACTTGCTGTATATTCTGTGATTTGACCTTTGTGTACTTACCAAATGTTCCTAATTTGTATGTTAGTCTTAGTACCTTACATTTTAAGAGTATGTCAAAATCAAATCAAAAGGCATTCATTCAAACTAGGCTGATAATCAGCACTTTTTGAACGTTACAAGAGACAGTCCCCCAAAACGCTCGCCCTTCGCCACTTCCTAGTATTTTAGCTGGGAAGAAGTGGCGGAACGAACTCCCCAGCAACACATCTGTCTTTTAGGTTGTTTATGTAAATAATAAGTTCTATTCTATGTTATGCATAAAGAAAATAAACTTTTGTACTGTTATTTAGTAGTTTTGGCTTATTGAAGTCCAAACAAATGCACATTATTATAAATATAGGTAAGACAAACGTAAAAAATACATATTTTGATTAGACTTTAGCTTTTTAAATTCTTTCTACACATTTTTGCAATAAAGATTGAGAAAAAACCCGAAAAAACCGATTTAACCGGTTTCACCGGTTTTGTAAATATGAAACCGGAAAAAACGGTTTTGTAAAACAACCCGGTTTTTGCATGCCCTACTAGTTATACACATACTAAGGGTATGTAGGTAGATATATGAAAACTTTAAAAATAAAATACCAAAATTTATAATCAATCAATCCCGGTTGTGTATTCATTGTTACCCAATAAGACGGAACAGATCTATACTAGATTATTTATACTTATAAAACATCGATTTATTATTCAAAGCGTTTAAATGCGACTACGAAATCGCTAAGATTAATACAGTTTCGACGGTTTTCCCTAACGCTGATGTGTGGGTGTTATCATCATTTCAATGACGCAGTGTGGAAGAAGTATTCAAACAAAATTGAACTGAACAGAACTTCGGAAGGGCGTAACGCCACTAGAATGGCAGCAATGACTCCCCTGTTACCAGCAAATTTAATACCTGCTGCATGAAGTCATATATTAGATAAATCCTTCCGTCGTTATTTTGAAAGACAATGGTACCTTAAGTTTTCGCCAAATATTTTAAGTTGAGCGCCACCGTACAACAAATCCTTACAAGGTTGGCACCGGCGGCGTATGGCCGCATTCCAAAAAATCCAAATGTTTATTACTTTTTATATCACATCAGATAATAACGGACAATCTTTTTAAAGTTTTAAGAAATAGGAGACGTCTCCGCGATATAACTTTTGATATTAAATTTAAGAAATATTTGATTGCACTGCAAATTAAAAGTTTGACTATCGCTTCATTTTTCAAAAAGATTATATTTTTGCGGATTATAAGTTCTAAAAGTAAATTGTAACTTGCTATGTAAATATTTTTTTTACTTCTATGGAGAATCAATGTTTTTTTTTAGTTTAGGTATATTGTTATGCTTTTCGACATTTTGATGATTTTGTGTTTAAGATGACACACCTATTATATTACTATTACAGTTGATTGATTATAAATTTTGGTACCTATTTTATTTTTAAAGTTTTGAGATATCTACCTACATACCCTTAGTATATGTAAAACTAGCTAAATCTATTACAAAATTCAAATTACCTTGTTAAGGTAGAAACTACGTGGAATTGTCATTATGCGAATTTGTCATTTTAAGAAGTTGACATTGTGAGAAGTTGCCGTTATGAGAGTTTGTCATCTTGAGAAATGGACATTTTGAGAAATGGACATTTTCAGAAATGGTCATTATGCGAATTTGACATTTTAAGAAGTTGACATTTTGAGAAATGGACATTTTGCGAACGCTTGTCATTTTGCGAAGTTACATTATGAGCTGATACGCGATAAATAACAGACAGAACCATACCAAAACTTTCGCAAATGTCTCGCAACGTGTACACACCCGTGCGCTAGCGATTTAATACTATCGCAGAACATGTGAGCGGGTCAATGAATTTTAGGTATAATCCATTTTCCCTTCATACTTTAAACCTGACAGTCAAAAATATCTAGGCACTAAACAAAACCTTAAAAAATGTTCTTGTCTAAATTAGACAAAAACCAACGGCAAAAATTCACCAGTGGTTCGTAGTCGTCGACCCCAAGTTCATGAACGGGTCAAAAATGGTATGGGTGCATTCCTACCTCATGCAGCAGCTTCCACACAGTCGAATGCGAACCCCAAACCGTCTTACAGCGCTTCGAGTATTTTCCTGTTGGTGATGCTCGAAGTATTAAAAAATGGCTTCTTGTAAGTACACTGGGTATTGCTCCCTTCCTCGTCCTTAGGCATGCGTCGGTACGGTGAACTGACCGAATTTTCGCAATCGTTGGTTTACACCAGCATAAGATTGTACGACGGAATCTGACTACACTATACTAATCTATTTGCTAACATTTAGGCACGAACCATATCCCAATATTCTTCATTGGAATATTGATAAGCCGTCATTTTTATTGATTATTATTCAAGATCACGTTAACAGGACACACTTATCGCGAAGTAAGCGGGGTTGTTTATGGAATACGCGGAAGCGCAATATTAGACATGCGGAAATAACGGCGCGCACGCATAGACTGCTGTCAGCGCGGGGGTGTGTCCCGTCGGTGCATCCGCGGCAACACAAAGGAAAGGGGCGGGGGTTGCGTACGCGCTCCCTTTTCGGCAGGACCGGCACATGTTTTGCCGCGTGATTATTTTAAGTACTGTTTACGAGTTCACTTCTTGCGCGCTCAGTGTTCATGAATAATGTATTTCATAGGACAATTACGTCACAAATTAAGGTTATAGTTTTTTTTACATATTTGGGACGAGAATCGAATACTGAATACCCTCCCTCAATATGTCACTCGTTTAACTAACATACTGTATTGTAGAACTGCGGCATAATGTGCCCATTTATAAAGAAAAACTTATGAACGCAATTACGCAAAGGACATAAGATGTCGGAGAGCGCTCGAATATTTAAGGATATTCTCGGAGAAATTAGGTTCTTTTTGTAAAAAACGAACGACTTCGTCCGTGTGGATAGGAAGATATGAAGTAGGTACTATGAATTATTTGAACACATTGGGTTAGGCACAAAAATGAAGGACTTTCATGCAAACTTGCGAGAGCCCTTAGACCTCCTTAATTCGGCCCTGTCACAAAATCCGTTCTTAGCGGACGTCTCTTCATCATCATCAGCCTGTATTCGTCCACTGCTGGACATAGGCCTCTCCCATGACACGCCACTGAGCACGATCTTCGGCCACTCTCATCCAGGTCTGAGGACGTCCAACGCTACGTTTACCGATCCGTGGGCTCCACTCAAGAAATCGTCTACCCCAACGGATATCGGTTCTTCGGGTTATATGGCCGGCCCATTGCCACTTCAGCGTGCTTATGCGGTGGGCTATGTCGATAACCTTGGTTCTTTGTCGGATCACTTCGTTACGAACTCGATCTTTCAGAGAAACCCCGAGCATAGCCCCTTCCATAGCACGTTGAGCGACTTTAAATTTGTGGACCAACCCTACCGTGAGTGTCCACGTTTCGGCACCGTACGATATGACGGGTAGGACGCACTGATTATAGACTTTCGTCTTTAGACTCTGTGGAATTGGCGATGTGAAGACTCGACGCATTTTCCCATACGCTGCCCAGCCCAGCTGTATTCTTCTGTTGGCCTCTTTCTCGAAGTTGTTTTTACCTAACTGCATAGTTTGCCCGAGGTAAACATACTCCTTAACAATCTCGAGAATACTGCCTTGAACTGCAATTGGTTCCGGACTGACATGTTCATTGAACATAACCTTGGTTTTATCCAGGTTCATCCGGAGACCAATGCGTTGAGAAGAATCAGCTAGGCCATTCAGCATGTGTTGCAAATCTTGCAGCGTTTCCGCCACGATGACGATATCATCTGCAAATCGTAAGTGTGAGAGGTACTCACACTACTCACCGTTTATATAAATGCCGCGCCCCTTCCAGTCCAGCGTCTTGAATATATCTTCCAATGCATTTGTGAACAATTTGGGGACATAACGTCCCATTGTCTCACACCACGATGCAAGGGAATAGGTTTAGACTGCCGGTTCTGGACTTGGACGGCCATAGTAGTGGCGTTGTAAAGACCTCTCAGCACTTGGATGTATCGCCAATCGACTTGGCATCGCTGCATAGATTCCAGAACCGACCAGGTTTCGATCGAGTCAAAGGCCTTTTCATAGTCCACAAACGACAAGCACAGGGGTCGATTATACTCTTTTGTTTTCTGTATAATCTGCCGCACTGTATGGATGTGGTCTATGGTGGTGTATCCCGATCGAAACCCGGCCTGTTCGGGAGGCTGGAACTCGTCGAGTCTTCGCGCAAGACGGTTTGTGATAACTCTCGAAAACAGCTTATAAACGTGGCTTAAGAGTGAAATGGATCGGTAGTTTTTCAAAAGAGTTTTATCGCCCTTTTTGAAAAACAATACGACAACACTCTTACTCCACGCCTCTGGAGTTCTCCCATAAAAAAAAATAGTATTAATAGACAGCTGGTCTCCCTCTCGAAAGTATAGAAGGTGGCCTGATTCAAGAGTTACCGTGTCCTCTCCCTCTCTTCGGACTTCGTGTAACCCAAGAACGTGCTACCTTATTTTCTCGAGTTCGACTTCGAGTTGTGCCAGGTGCTCGTCGAGCCGTAACGTGCGTCCGTTGTACGTCGCCAAGGTCAGTTGTTATTGGCGGCCTTCCGTAACCCGGGGATTCTTCGCACCCCCTGCCCTGCCGTTACCGTGACCGCCGCCTTTTACGACACCCGCGAGAAGAATTGGGGGAGTGCTATTATTAAGCCGGCACTCCACAGCAAGCGGACGTCTACTCACTATAAACTACCTCCCTGCCCAATTTCATCCTTATGCGTCAAGCGGTTTTCGATATTTCGTGATGACCTTTCATTTTTAAATACATATAATATAAATATATATATATACTAGCTGCCGCCCGCGACTTCGTTCGCGGGGTTTTTTTTTCGGTGTGAAAAATAGATGTTGGCCGATTCTCAGATCTACCCGATATGCACACAAAATTTCATACAAATCGGTTCAGCCGTTTCGGAGGAGTTTGGTAACAAACACCGTGACACGAGAATTTTATATATTAGAAGACCATACATATATATACACTCAGCGGCACGGAAACTGTCCCAAGATAATGTCGTTTAATATCACAATGGAACGCGAAACTGGGTTTTTTTTTTCTTGAAAACCTTAAATATTTATTTGAATTTTAAATGCGGATGATTAATTTCAGGGTAAAGAGCTTAACTTTATTAAAATTTTAAAAAAGACATTAACCTCCGGGTTAAAAAAACAGAATCACAATCACAGAATAAAGCTAGGATCATTATCAACAGCCTATAATGTTCCCACTGCTGGGACACAGACCTCCTCTCTATGAGAGGGAGTGTAATCTACCACGCGGGCCCAGTGCGGGTTGGTAGATGTCACATGTCTTCGAATTTTTAGTTCTAGGACATGCCGGTTTCCTCACGATGTTTTCCTTCACCATGTTTTCCTTCACCGTTTTTGAGAGCAGCGGTAGTACTTAAAATGGGTAGGGTATTTCCGCCTTGGGCCCTGATGACCGCCTGCATGCGATCAGGCAAAGCTGTGGATCATGTTTATTATGTCCACTTGGAGTATCTCTTCCCAGAGCGGTTTTCAACTGATTGATGGTCTCCGGAGGCTTGGGACTGGATCTAATGCGTCTTTTAAGCATGTCTCAGACATGTTCTATGGGATTCATGTGTGGGCTTCGTGCTGGCCACTCCAATTTTGTAATTCTCACCTCCGACAGGCAATCATCCACGCAATGTGCTGTTTGAGGTCTAGCATTATCTTCCATTAAGATGAAATTTCGCAACCGATGAATCCCACGAATGGTAGAACGTATTATTGGAGGGTTTCCTCAATGTATCGCACTGCGATCAGACGGGCTGCAACGACTGTCAACTCTGTGCGTGCGTCTGAAAAGATTCCTCCAAACCATAACTGATCCACCATATAAACTAACTGGTTGCCTGGTATCTAATTTGCGTGTGCGCGAGCGAAACGAAGTCGAGCTACGCGAAGTTGTCTGAGCAGTTCTAGACTTTGAGCTGATCTTCGAGCAAGCAGATTCCGTTCCTCCATTCTTCTTCTTATTGTCTGCTCACTAAAGTTGAAGCTCACGAGAGTTGAAGTTGTAAACGTTGCCGTATTTAGTATTTTAGCAGCAACAAGCAACCAATTTTTCAAAATTGCGGGAGTGATAAATCGGTCATCACGCGCGGATGTACCGCCACTTTTTGGTGTATCTATAGAGAGGCTGATCTTGTCATACCTTGTTAAGACTTACCTGTGAGTTGTATGCGCTACATTTAAACATTTAGCAATCTCTTGGTGCGTTTGCCAGTTGAATCCGAAGCAACACTGCTTGATTAACTTAAGCTGAAGTAAGGGGCTCTGGGTTCAAATTTTGGAAGCATAAAGGACTACGATTAATTAAAAAATAAAACAATAAAGATTAAACACACGACCATTCTAATATCGAATTTTTACTCACACGTGTTTTGTGCGTTTCAGTAACGATCTAACGTTAAGTGTCACAGTAATAAAAAAATGAACTTTCTTTTGCGCTTACTAATTTAAGAGGTTAAATTAACAAAAACGAAAGTCTTGTTCCGTCCGTATTGCGTATACATACTTTGCAAGCTTCATAAAAACTAATAAGAATGAATGATGGTGATCAGTTGTGGTTGTGAAGTCATATTGTAGTGTAGGTACTAGGTAGCTAGGTATGTGGCGAGTACGTCGCGCGTCGCCTGCTCCTCGCCGGCGCGTCCCTACTGCGCATTGTCACAGTAATGCGGTTTTATTACTCTCTATTCGATTGTATTTCTCTTGGAGCGTTACTATTTTAATAGGAATCTAGATTAGCACATTTATTACTAACAACTAGCAAGTGCTCTTTGTTCAGTATTCCTATTGTTATAACGTCGATGTTATTAACAGCATGTGAATTGGTAGTAAAAATGTTTTGTTGTTTATCAAGATTAACTTTTCGGCAGAGAGAGGTAAACCATGTCATTGTTTAATTTCATTTATAGATTACATTACCAAATCTAATTAAGTAGACTCGTAAAATGAATCATGTGAGCCTAAAATCCAGCGGTTTACTAGTAGCCACTGAAGAGTTCCACTATCCACCTTATAACTCCATCATCAGATGCTCACGAACAAGTACAATACAAGATGTCAACGGAAACTTCACGAAGCCGTCAACCAAGCGTTCAGTACATCAAACTAACTTCCCTGCGCAAGATTTTTTTTTTGGGGTGAACAATCACGTTTTAAGGTAGGACAATGTAAGAATGAAAACATTGTGCTGGTATAGGCATTGAATAATACGGGGGTCCTGGAGGTATTATAACATTAAAAAGTTGCAGGTTTGACCTCCAATGTCTCCGTAACTAGAAGTTTCCCGGGTATGATCTAGAACAAAAAAAAAATCACAATGACAGGAAGAACAAGAAACTTTTGGCATTATTGTGGATACTTTTAGACCCATTATATGGGGCTCATCAAAACGAAACATATTAGCTCCAAGATATTAAATTGTAGTATTCGCACCCGATACATACCTATTACGTACTAAGTTTCATTTCGATGCGAAAGACTTCCCAGATTTGAATACATTATTTGTTACAAGTGGAATAACATTAAGCGTATTGAAATCTCCAGTGGCGGATTTACAAATTTTTAAGGTTTAGGCTGTAAAGTTTTTGCTGCCCTTGCCTCTACAATTTTCATGTCCTAGATTATTTTTACAATCCAACAATTTCGTTGAAATTGCACGTAAAATAATTTTTGGGTTTATTTTTGAGCTAGTCAAAGCTCAATCATGTATGATTAATAAAGGAGGGGTCGATAGTCAGTCAGTACGACTGACATGTCTGGGTTGATACTGCTGATAGTGCGGAGAGGGAATAGGGGCGGTAAGTAAGGAATTACGATCGAGGCTCTAGTAGAAGCCCGAAGTCGAAGACTGAGGGCTTTCTGAGTCGAGGTTCGTAATTCCCGTACCGCCCTTGAAACATACAATGTTTTTCATCACATTTGCGAGTTAATAATTATGAATATACTTACACAAGTCAGCACAAATATTATTACGAAATACGTGAACTGATTTTTAAGCGGTTGGCGGGCTGTTTGCCCACACCACAGATTATACAAATGTTTTGTTCAGAAACGTTAAGGGCAAATACTTACCTAGGTATACAGCCATGACGGAATGTAAAAAAAAAAAAAATCGACGTTTTGATACAAAAAACTATCGATTATTTTAGATTTTAGAACATTTGTTGAGTAATTAAATAACATGTAGCGAGATTGAATGAAATTCCTGTTTAGATAACATTTTAAGACAATTTTTCAATTGCGTGTAAACTCCTTGCTTGAACTTGCGTGACCTGTGTGCTGTCATGCTGTGCTGTAAATTTAAAAAAAATTACTTACCGCCCTAGGGTTTTATAGGGGGCATTACAGCCAAGTTAACATGTATGTTAGGACACTGTTTACGTGCAAGTGTGATGAAATAGTACATTGTTACCCTAGGGGTGAAAGTAACTTATTTAGTCCCGAGACGGGGTTTGGCGCCCGAACAAAGTGAGGGCGCCAATAGTTCGAGGGACTAAATAAGTCTTTAACCCGAGGTAAACACTGTGCTTTTCATTACGAATAGTACAAGGAAAGTAAAAATAAAAACATGAATTAGGTAAATTAGTAAAACCGTTTGCCGCTTTCCCGCCTGTTTTGTTTTTTGTCTGTGGCCAGCCAGCTATTCAGCCTTTATTTTTCATTTTCATCATTGAAAAAATGGTAAATATTTTGCCCAAAACAATGTTGTTTAAAAAAAACTGTTGAAACTAAATTATAATAAAGTGTTTTAAAAATATATATCCTTAATCAATACTTAAGTTATTTAAATTTTACATCGTGGCTGCATAGAAAGTTGGAACATGGTTCAATAAAAATGTGAATATAGAACTAGTTTTTTTTTTTTATAATTTGACATCTGTTAGTTGAAAGCAATTCTCCCTAGGGCTGAAAAGTATTACTTTCAACCCGCTCTTCAGGCAACTTCAGATCTACTTTCAGAGTATGAGTAATGAAATAGTATATTGTGTATTAAGGGCGGTAAGTAAGGAATTACGATCGAGGCTCTAGTAGAAGCCCGAAGTCGAAGACTGAGGGCTTTCTGAGTCGAGGTTCGTAATTCCCGTACCGCCCGTGAAACATACAATGTTTTTCATCACACTTGCGAGTTAATAATTATGAATATACACAAGTCAGCACATATTATTACGAAATACGTGAACTGATTTGCGGATGGCGGGTTCAGAAACGTTAAAGGCAAATACTTACCTAGGTATACAGCCATGACGCAGTATAATAAAAAAAAAATCGACGTTTTGATACAAAAAACTATCGATTATTTAGATTTTAGAAAATTAGTTGAGTAATTAAATAACATGTAGCGAGATTGAATGAAATTCCTGTTTAAATAACATTTTAAGACAATTTTTCAATTGCGTGTAAACTCCTTGCTTGAACTTGCGTGACCTGTGTGCTGTCATGCTGTGCTGTAAATTAAAAAAAAATTACTTACCGCCCTAGGGTTTTATAAGGGGCATTACAGCCAAGTTAACCTGTATGTTATGACACTGTTTACGTGCAAGTGTGATGAAATAGTATATTGTGTATTAATGGCGGTAAGTAAGGAATTACGATCGAGGCTCTAGTAGAAGCCCGAAGTCGAAGACTGAGGGCTTTCTGAGTCGAGGTTCGTAATTACCGTACCGCCCGTGAAACATACAATGTTTTTCATCACATTTGCGAGTTAATAATTATGAATATACACAAGTCAGCACATATTATTACGAAATACGTGAACTGATTTGCGGATGGCGGGCTGTTTGCCCACACCACAGATTATACAAATGTTTTGTTCAGAAACGTTAAAGGCAAATACTTACCTAGGTATACAGCCATGACGGAGTAAATAATAAAAAAAAAGACGTTTTGATACAAAAAACTATCGATTATTTAGATTTTAGAACATTAGTTGAGTAATTAAATAATATGTAGCGAGATTGAATGAAATTCCTGTTTAAATAAAATTTTAAGACAATTTTTCAATTGCGTGTAATATCCTTGATTGAACTTACATGACCTGTGTGCTGTCATGCTGTGCTGTAAATTAAAAAAAAAATTACTTACCGCCCTAGGGTTTTATATGGGGCATTACAGCCAAGTTAACCTGTATGTTATGACACTGTTTACGTGCAAGTGTGATGAATAGTATATTGTGTATTAAGGGCGGTAAGTAAGGAATTACGATCGAGGCTCTAGTAGAAGCCCGAAGTCGAAGACTGAGGGCTTTCTGAGTCGAGGTTCGTAATTCCCGTACCGCCCGTGAAACATACAATGTTTTTCATCACATTTGCGAGTTAATAATTATGAATATACACAAGTCAGCACATATTATTACGAAATACGTGAACTGATTTTTAAGCGGATGGCGGGCTGTTTGCCCACACCACAGATTATACAAATGTTTTGTTCAGAAACTTTAAAGGCAAAATACTTACCTAGGTATATACAGCCATGACGGAGTGTAAAAAAAAAAATTCGACGTTTGGATACAAAAAACTATCGATTATTTAGATTTTAGAACATTAGTTGAGTAGTTAAATAACATGTAGCGAGATTGAATGAACACGACATTTTAAGACAATTTTTCAATTGCGTGTAAACTCCTTGCTTGATGAACTTGCATGACCTGTGTGCTGTCAAGCGGTGCTGTAAATTAAAAAAAAAATACTTACCGCCCTAGGGTTTTATATGGGGCATTACAGCCAAGTTCACCTGTATGTTATGACACTGTTTACGTGCAAGTGTGATGAAAATTAAAAAAAAAATTACTTACCGCCCTAGGGTTTTATATGGGGCATTACAGCCAAGTTAACCTGTATGTTATGACACTGTTTACGTGCAAGTGTGATGAAAAATACATTTTCACACCACCTGCTCGAAAATGTCAAATTATATGTCATGCAAACCTAACCTAAAGTAAGTCATTTACGACCTGAGGTCTAGCAGGGCAATAATATTGTACTGAATTTCATTATGACCCGCTGGTCAATAATGTGATTTGAATTTGGAACATAAATCACATACGAATATTCACGCATTCACCATTATGATCTGCACTAAAAAATAAATTGTTCGAAAATCGAACTGGCCACCACGAGATACAATATAATTAAAAGAAAAATAGAACACAAATTAAAAAGAGGCGCGAATACTGAAAATTGTTTTGCTTTGTTCATTGTTATACAACAAATTACTTCAAATATTGCAAATTCTCACAAAAATGTCGAGTGACGATAGTGATTTGACTCCGGATTACTTGATTCTAGTACTACTTTTATTGTCTCGTAGATGGTGTGAAAAGTAGAGTATTCACCTCGGGGATAAAGGTGCCTTCGTCTTGGGCGACCTTGATTCCCACGCTGCACTCAGGATTCTTATCTTAACTCCCTCGCTTTTCTCGGGAGTTAACTCTAAACTCAGAAAAAAAAAGTCTAAGTAGTAATATTGAGGCAATAATAATAGTTTTTGGTATGATTTTGTACTAAAAAATAAAAAAAACAAAAAAAAAACAGAAAAAAATATTTAAAAATTATATACAAACAACAAAATTGCATTAAATAAATAAATACCTACTATACAAATTAACCTAACCTAAACCCACATAGTAACTTAATTAACCTAATCTAATCATCATAATCATCAGAATCTGTGTGCCCAGCAATGCTGTGCCCAGAACTTCCATCACATCCCCATTTACTAACAAGTGTAAACGTGTTGGGAGGACACTTCTGATAACTTCATTCTGTGCTAATACTAGACGTTCCACTATTTATTTCAGCACGAGTTTCTGTTATAGCAATGTGCTCCTCTGCAGGGTAACAGGCCTGTTTGGATTTTACTACACTAAAATATGACGGAAACACATTATGTCCTGCCATTATGGACCACTTCCTAGATTGCTTGTAAGCATGTGTTGTTGACTTAGAATGTATATGCTAAGGCTTCGTCACTACTTAACTGCCTAGGATTAACGGAACTGGTATGTTTTGACTTAATAATATTTTCTGGGCTCTCACTAATGTCTCTAATAACATTGGCAACTTTTCTTTGCCCTGCTGAACGCGCATTCGCGTAATTCGCCCATTGCGAATTTCGGCAGCAGTCACTAATTCACTGGCACTTCGAGATTCTACGAGATCCACAACTCGACGCGTTTCTTCGTCTTAAACGACGATTCCTCAAAATCTTTGCGAGGTCTTCCTGCAGATGTAACAGCCTCACTCGATGTCGAAGGTTGTGGGGCTAAAGAACTCGCAGTAAACTGTATGTTTTCTTCATCCAACCAAGTCTTATTTTTAATTAAAAAACGCTCCTTCGATTTTCTTGTAGCCAACCATTTGGCTCCAATCCTAGTAGAAAAGTTGGATATTTTCAACTTTATTTCTTTTTGGCTGTGAAATTTTTGGGTCAATAGATGGCTTCTCAAATCTTTAATTAGGTCTTGAATGGTCTTATAATTCCCTGTAATGCGTAACTTCGCATTTTCGGACAGTCTACTTTTAGTGACGAATGTAATGAGTAGTGTCTTACCTTTCTCATCCAGCATATCTGCATACATTTCGATCGAATCTATTAATCGTTTAGTTGTCCCTTCAACACCGTCCATTGCTGGAAGCAAACTACATGCAACTTTGAGGTCAAACTCCAATTTGTCAGAACTTATTTCTGGGACAATACATAGACTATTTATTTCCTCAAAAGTTATCCTAATCTTCTGAAAAATATCCAATGCCGATGCAAGTAATGTCGTATCTTTTCCTTTCTCTAAAAGTAATAATATTTTTCCACATTCGTCAAAAATATTTTTTGTCTCACCTAACTTCGTCTCAATAACTTGTCCTTTATACCTAGTCTGTCCTTTCTTAATCAAGTATTTTCTAATATCTACCAATATATTATATTTTTCTAACAAAACATCAATCATATTAATATATTACTTAAAATTATCATACCAATTACTTCCTAATGGGGTAAACAAAAGAATCATGTTAACATAATTACTACGAAACGGACACACAAGAATTTTACACGTTGCAGTTTTAGCCGCGAGGTATCATATTCACTGAGTCTTCGTGCACTGTTTTACGTCGTTTAGATTTTTGCGTTATAAAACAAATTGTTATGAGTCTGGTTGTAATCACTGATTTATTTTTAGAATTGACTTGAAACTGACTATGATGCTGGATTAATTAGTTAGCAGGTGTACCTTCCACTCGTCCACGTAGGGATGCCCTTATGCGCTGAATTGCGTTGAGTCCGATTTCTTCTTGTATCCATTGACGATGGCAGCTGCGGTAGTATTTCAGGAAGAAGTATATTACCAGGAGAGTTATGACAGCGAGAATAATTATGGTGATCGTGCTCATCAGCTCCATGTGTCCTCCGATGTCCTTCAGAAGAGCGTCATTGTTTCCGCCAGCAGCATTTTGATTTAGGAACACCTCGTCCTTTTCTATCTTGGAGTTACACATTTTGACAATCGTTGCGCAACAAAAACTTTGGTTAATCTGCCCCTTGGCAGACCCTAAGGCAGGGTCGCCATGAAATGTTGGGGGTCCTAGGGTCTAATAAATCAGACAACCAACTCGATCGAATGTACTTTAATTACTGAATAATTGGAATATATGTTATAATGCGCATTAAGTAGAGTAAAGTGCTAACTTAGCTTAATATTATACTTATGTTCTAAAGGTACGTACATACTAAGTTGTGCAGTATTAGGGAGCATACATACACTTCAGCTGCTTTCAGTTATATCACGAAATTGAAATTTTGAAGAAAGATAGTCATAAATGCGCGACTTTTTATCATTCTTCGTGTGTTTCAACCACTCTTCGAAAAAGGCGACCCTTGAAATAGAGTAAACGAGTTCTGAAAAAAAAATAAAAAAAATATGTTGTACTGAAGTGTGCTGAACAAAATGTGTATTTTAACAAACTACACAGATATAACTACAATATATCTAAAAATTAGCCTGAACAGAGGCCAATAAATGTATTTCCTGAACGTTCAAAGTTTTATTTATGAAAAAAATTACGCTAAAATTTATGCATTATGTAAAAAAATGCTGAAAATTCATTTTAATAGATTCTGATAAAAACAATATATTAAATAATAGAACATACCCTCAGTATTAATATACATCACAAAAAACTTTCACAATATCACTATAAACCACTATGAGATGTGCACAAAAGTGTCGCTAAATTGCAACTGATTGACCGGAACGCTTGCATTAAAGCCTCATTTCCACGATGCAAGAACTTGCATGCAAGTGTCACTACATTGCTGTTTTTGTTTTATTAACTGAATTCATTGCCCGTCAATAGTCTGCAATGTAATGAAACTTGCATGCAAGTTCTTGCATCGTGGAAATGAGGCTTAAACTCATTACCTGACTTCTGAACTCTATGACTCTTCAGTTAAGCATTTGAAAAACAACTTTTGCTCGGAATTTGGAGTTTGGGGGTGTTGTTTGTGTTATGCAATTAAGATTTCCTGGAAATGAAAACATGAATTTGTCCACCTAGCATGTTCTAGACGAAATACTGTGCGGCGCCCGCTACATAAACACTACTTTATCCCCTTGGTGCATAATCTACTATTTCTACAATTTCTTTTCATTCATACAAAGTGTGGGCTGAAGGCGTAGACACCGGTTACTTGGAGGGGGGCGGCGAACTAGCGGTTTTACTCTAGGATATGGAAGTTTGCTACACCGAATGTGCAACAAGTGAGAGGGGAAAGTCATCCGCATTTGTTGCAGACTTTTATCTGTAAAACATCAGAAAACCGCCGTGAATAAATCTTTTTGATTTAAAAGAGGTAGCAAACAAAAAACAAAGTAATTCGGTCCCCAAATTTGCCGCCCCAAATATTTGCCGCCCTAGGCTCCAGCCTACTCAGCCTACTGGTAAATCCGCCACTGGAAATTTCTTAAAAATGTATAGACCTACCGCGCGGGCTTCCATTATTAAATTAAAAGAACACAATCTATACATATAATAAAATTGTACTAACAATTTTTTGCAGTTGTAGCGTTTTTTTACAGTTTTAAACTTTATATTGTATTGTTGAAGTACCGTTTCCGTTAAGATCACAGATTGGGTAAACACTAGACCTCTCTGAAGTTACCATGGCAAATATGGCATGGTAACAAATAAAGTGCTGGAAAGTTTAGCTAATTATCCATTATTTGTTTGCATGCTACATTTGCCATGCTAAACTTCAGAGAGGTTACAACTAGTACCTACAGTACAAGTACTTCTGTACGTAGGTACGTTTCTATGTACACAGAGGTCTAAATAGTTAAGCTGTGTATGAGTAAGGTAGATTTATACTGTCTATTATGTAAATTGCGGTCCAGGACAAGACAAAGGAGTGAAACCAAATACAGCGTGCTAGGCGGGTGCCATTGCGATGTAGACAGTAGCACGCGTCACGCTCCTTGCGCCTCGCGTTTATATAAGCGAGCCCGAGGCAGCGCCTGCGCTCAAACCGAATGTGCTGTTTCATGGGTACTCATATACGGTGACTACTCGACATGCCCAAGATGGTGACCCGCGAGAAGAGCGACTACGGTAGAAAGGTGCAGGAGAAAGCTGTCATTGAAAAGGTCATCCTCGCCATAATCTAGTTCGCTTTCTTCGGTACAGTGATGGGGCCGACTTCCTCGGTGGTCGAAGCTTTAGTGGAAAAGATCATCGGTTGCCTTTACTCTAACGCGGTACAAAGATTTTCCGAGTAGAATATAAAGGAGTAGCTCCGACGCTTCCGAGCCGCTGCCGGGTGGAAGGCGGCTCGAAGGCGGACAGGGGCCGCGGCTCACGTGTTGTGTTGCGCAGAGGCAGATGGCGATGGAGCGCTGCGCGGCCGCCGAGCGCCCCGCCGGCGCGGCGAGCTCCCGCGCCGCCAGCCCGCCGCCCGCCGCCACGCACACGCGCGTGCTCTCGCTCGAGCACGGCGAGCATCAAGACTCCACGCTCTACCGGTAACACATAACGACCCACTTTTCCTACTCGTTGTTCCATCACCTCGCACGTTTATTGAATGCTCCCGTCTTGTATTCTTTTCAGATTTGAAAAAGGCTGCTATTTACAATTCTGCCCCGGTCCTTCTTTACTCGGCCGAAAAGTATTTCTCTATACCAATTATGTGATGTCTGATAATCGTAAGTATCGTACAATCTTTAACTTCTCGACTGCTTCTAGAAGTTTAGGTTATAGACATACAGACAAATAGGTAACAACATTTTTGGACCCATCTACGACGTTCTATTTGACTATTAAAATAAAGACGCAGTCATATGGACTGCCGGCAGAAGTGAACACTCAAAACAATGTAATTACTGTGTTTTTATTTTTTAAACGTGTCGCTAGTCTGGCGCCACGAGCATGTCGGTGAGGCGAACCCAAAGATTTTTCCCCTACCAAAAATCGCTCAACGCGAATATAGAAGTTTTCACTTCAAAAATAAAATTAGTAAGTCGGTGTACCTTGGTTATGTAGGTACAAAATCATATTATTATTTGTATGAAGATAAATTTGGTAAATATCTTTGATGCTTGAATACAGAAGACGACAAGTGCGGCGAGCAAGCGGAGTTCATCCGCAACCAGTACTACGGGCTGGAGTGGCAGCGCGCGGCCGACGGCGAGACCGCGGCCGACGGCGAGACCGCGGCCGCGCTCGGCACCGGCCTGCTCGTCACGGACACCGACGACTACTGCCAGCTGCGCCTCGCGCGCGCCGGCTCCTTCCACTACTACTTCGTGTACGACAGCGCGTGAGTACCGTCCGCTCGGCACTCGCGCGAGTGTCGGCCCGTACTGATGCCGCGTGTGTTGCAGGGAGTCGGCGGTGGGCCCGCAGGGCTCGGGCTGGTTCCACGTGGCGCCGACGCTGCGTGCGGGCGCGGCCGGGCGCGACGTGCTGCCGCTGGACGGGCTCATGTGCCAGACCGTGCTGGCCAAGTGCCTCGGCCCGCTGCCGCGCTGGGAGAGCGTACTGCGCGTGGCGCGCGAGGCGGGCTACAACATGATCCACTTCACGCCCGTGCAGGAGCTGGGCGCCTCGGGCTCCGGCTACAGCATCGCCAACCAGCTGCGCCTCAACCCGCAGTTCAGCGCCGAGCCCGGCCGCGAGCCCACCTTCGCCGACGTGGAGAATGTCGTCTCCAAGATGCGCACCGACTGGAAGGTGAAGCGGTCGTATTCCACGCTCTCGTTCATGACAGAGCCGTCTCACGAAACTCACATCGTGTCGCGCGCAGATGCTGTCCATCTGCGACATCGTGCTGAACCACACGGCGAACGAGACGCCGTGGCTGAGCGAGCACACCGAGGCGACCTACAACTGCAGCAACTGTCCGCACCTGCGGCCCGCCGCGCTGCTGGACGCTCTGCTGGCGCGGCTCACGGCCGACGTGGCGCGCGGCGACCACGAGGCGCGCGGAGTGCCGCGCCGCGTGACCGCGCACGAGCACCTCGAGGTGAGTCCGCCCGGGCGGCGCGGCCCGGCGCGGCCCGGCTCGGCCCGCCCTCACGCGCTCTCTGTCCGCAGGCCATCAAGCACCTGCTGCTGACGCAGCTGCTGCCGGAGGCGCGGCTGCACGAGATGTACATGTGCAACGCCGCCGAGCTGGTGCAGGAGTTCTACTACATGGCGCGCAACAAGTGAGTGCGGGGGCGGCGCGCTGACGTGTGACGTGTGACGTGCGACTGTGACGTGTGACGTGACTGTGCAGGGTGCCGGCGCCGGGCGCGGACGTGGCGCGGCCGCCGCTGCGCCTGACGCCGGACGCGCTGCACCGGCGCCTGCGCGCTACGGTGGACATGGACCTCGCGCTGCAGCTCTACAACGTCTACAGGTGACCGTTGCACCGCATATGTTATTTAGTGCCGTTGAGACCGCATTTGCTTTTTGGTTTATTTGAGGTATTTTGTGTATTACACAATTGGGGGTATTTTAAATTTTTAATTTAATTTTTATTTCATGCTTTTTAAACTATTATACTCTTTTTTTGCCTTGATTGTCTAACTCCTGGGCATTGGCCTCCCCCTCTCTCTCTCTCTCGCTAATTAACGAAAATAAAACTCGAGCTTTTAGGGGGGAGGGGAGGGGGGTGCATTCGCCCCCCCGGCGATGCCTATGGTGACAAGTAACAAGATTTCAAATTTCGAATCGACCAGACCTGTGGAAGTTGTTTATTTCAAACGGCTGAGCAGATTTTCTCGAAACATAGCTAAGAACACTCTCGATTAAACCACCTTTCAAATGAAACCAATTTTATCAAAATCGATTCATCCATTCTCCGTTCATCCGTTCTTCAATCCGTCCAATAAACAAGGTATTGTTTTGCTTCCTCGTCAAATTCAAGGAGGTAATAACTATGCTAATTATTCTCATCCCGAATCAATAATAAATTGGGTAGGTAATTTTAATTTTTTTTCTTATTTACGAAAATCGGAAAGTGTGAACCACCCGTGTTTAAAACGTGACCCGTCTCATCCTCGACCTATCATCACGCTCACATACCTACAAACAATCTCAAACGTTTATTCGATAATTTCTTATTCCCTAAACCATGGAAAGGGGGTCATTCTGAAACACTGACAAACTTAACAACTAAAAAAAATCTGCGTTTATTAATAATTAAGTAGGTATGTACCTTAATTTTAATAGATTTTTATGTCTTTTGTAACATCCTCTTGAATTTTGACGAGGATGCAAAACAACACCTTGTATAAAAAAGGCCAGAAAAATAACTAATTTACGGCGCTCTTAGGCGCCTCCATAATCAACAGAATTAATGTACCTTTTTTCAGCCATTATTTTCGCGGGGTAGTCAGCAGCGCCTGTGTTATGCTTGTCAGGCTTTTTGAAATGCAAGCAAGTAGCGCGTTTTGGCTCGTCAGCCCTTTTTGGACATTCTTTTACTGAGTGACCTTGATCACCACAGCAGTGGCCGCAGGTATACGATAACTGTCGACATGACTTGGCCGCATGTCCATATTGCTGACACTTATAGCATCGTGTGATGGGATGGATCTCTCACAGGGCATGATGACCAATTTACAAAAACTCGGTCTTGTGATATCAGGGCTTTGCGTTTGTCTGCAGATACCTCAGCTATGTAATTATAGGTCTCAGTGTCTTTCTTACCTGACTTATGGCTTAATTTGATTGAGCTCAAGAACATGTCAAGGCTGAGTCCTGAAGTTTTTCGGTAACATTTTGCTTGTACAGTTAAAAACCTGATTTTCCTGCATGGCTGTTGGCACTACTATAATTGCAAGCCTAGGCTTTCTTTTATGGGGCTCGTCGATTGTTAGGCCTGACTTGGTAAACTGCACCGATTGTCTCGGCTTCTCGACGTCGTCCCTCGTCTCGGTGCTGATGATCACACCGCCGTCCTTCGTCTTGCGCAGGCCTCTCACCTGGAGCTTCATTTGTTCGGGGCTGATGATTTTTTGGAAATTTTTTGGTCTCGTCGCTGGTCTTCAACTTGTCACTCGGATAGATGGCCACAGAACTTACGTAAATCGGATAGATAAAATTGTTGGCCCTTTCTTTACAATGTAGGCAAAGGAAGATCCCTGGGCAGGTTTCGTCGAATCTTGGATACTCAGCTTAAGGTTCTGTAGCTGCTGCGAAAGATTTTGCAGAAGATTTTGTTCCTGTTTAACACCGGTCATTTATTCTAACACTCCTTACAAATTTAATATACGAGTATGCGTCACTACTGGCTGTTAAAGTCAGGTCACAATCTCGCAATTGATTATTTGTTTATTGTAATAATTGTTCCATACGTCTGTTCACTACGACCGGACTGTGTTGTCTGAACTGCCTCTTTATGATTGTTTCAGTAGTGCTTGCGCTGTAAAAACAACAGCATAAATTGTCATTTTCACGTAAAAAGAAAAAATATATTTGAAGTAAAGAAATGGTTGTTTGTAGAGCGGAGTGTTATGACGAAGAATCGCGACTGAAGAAATGTTGCGAGGAGATGAAACGCAAGCTGGAGCAGCTCAACGAGGCCGCGGCCGACGGTCTGCGCGACCATCTGCGCGCCGCTGTCGACAACGTCGTCGCCGGCATGAGGTACGACCACGACACCCGACCGAGCCTGTATGCGAACACGTCACTCAGTGCACACTCGTTGCAGGTACTATCGGCTTCAGTCTGACGGCCCGAAGGTCGAGGAGGTGAGCGCGAAGCATCCGCTCGTGCCCAGGTGAGTGCCGCGGGGTGGGGCGGGGTGGGGCGGGGTGGGGCGGGGTGGGGCGTTGTCCTGACGGGTGTGTGTGCGCAGGTACTTCACGTGGGCCTGCCCCGTGGAGAGCAGCTCGCTGGCCGAGGTGGAGGCGGTGCTGTACTCGGAGGCCGGGCGGCACTGCATGGCGCACAACGGCTGGGTCATGGACGCCGACTCGCTGGTGGACTTCGCGGCCAAGCCGGCCGGCGCGCGCGTGTACCTGCGCCGCGAGCTCATCGCCTGGGGCGACAGCGTCAAGCTGCGCTACGGCGACAAGCCCGAGGACAGCCCCTTCCTGTGGGCGCACATGCGCGAGTACGTGGAGCTCACGGCCGAGGTGTTCGACGGCGTGCGCCTGGACAACTGCCACTCCACGCCGCTGCACGTGAGTGTGTGTGTGTGTGTGTGCGTGTGTGCGTGCGTGCGTGCGTGTGTGCGTGTGTGAGTGCTCATGTGTGCTCGTGTGCAGGTGGCGGAGTACATGCTGGACTGCGCGCGCAACGTCAAGCCCGACCTGTACGTGGTGGCCGAGCTCTTCACCAACTCGGACCACGTCGACAATATCTTCGTCAACCGCCTCGGCATCACTTCGCTCATCCGCGGTATGTCTGATATTTTTTTTATACTTTTAAGTCTGTCAATACATTTTTGCAGTATTCCTGATGTCTCACTCGTTAGTTGTTAAGTTAAACGAATTAATGAGTGTGTGTCGACACGAGCCGGCATAATAATCAGTCGAGTTGGACCGTCGACGTCACACGATGCGTGCGCGTTCCGCAGAGGCGATGAGCGCGTGGGACTCGCACGAGCAGGGCCGCCTGGTGCACCGCTTCGGCGGCCGCGCCGTGGGCGCCTTCCTGCGGCCTCCGCGCCGGGCCGCGCGGCCTCGCGTGGCGCACGCCATGCTGCTGGACCAGACGCACGACAACCCGTCGCCGCTGGACAAGCGCTGCGTGTTCGACGTGCTGCCGTCGGCCGCGCTCGTGGCCATGGCGTGCTGCGCCACGGGCTCCACGCGCGGCCTGGACGAGCTCGTGCCGCACGCCGTGCACGTGGTGGACGAGGCGCGGCTGTACGCGGCGTGGGGCGAGGAGGGCGAGGGCGCGGTGACGCTCGCGAGCGGCGTGCTGGCGGCCAAGCGCGCGCTCAACGAGCTGCACGCCGAGCTGGCGGCGGCCGGCTACGACGAGGTGTACGTGGACCAGATGGACGCCGACGTCGTGGCCGTCACGCGCCACGAGCCGCGCGAGCGCCAGGTCAGTGCCACGAGCCGCGGGACAGGGACACAGCCTGTATCTCGGTGGCAGTACAAATAGTGTGCGTTCACAACAGTCGGTGATCCTCGTCGCGTTCACGGCGTTCTCCGCGCCCGACGCGACTAGCGCCGGCCGAGCGCCGCGCCCGCTGCGCTTCGAGGGGCAGCTGGACGAGATCCTGCTGGAGGCCTCTCTGCGACACAAGGACCACCGGTATGCACAGACCACGAACACTTGCTTGCCTACTACGCAAGCTTTTATTTATCTTGCAATAGAATTTAAAAAATTGACGTCGTAAAATTCAATATCGCCCATTTACTAACACAGTAGGACCTCATCGTTTAAAAAAACAAGGGCAGGCATTAGGACTGCCGACAGAAATAAAAACTCATAACCATGAAATTACCTGTGAAGAATATTTGTGCCCTGTTTTAAATCATGCGCGTCGCTAGTCTGGCGCAATACGTCACGAGCATGTCGAGATCATTGGTGACGCGAACCCATAGGTTTCTTCCCTACCAAAAATCGCTCCACGCGGCTTAAAAAGTTTCCTCTTAAAAAGAAACTAGCATATCCAATTATATAAGCGTGCGCGGACGCGGGAAATGACCGTGCGATATGTCGTGTCGTCTCGCAGCACGGACGGGCCCGCGCTGCAGCCGCCGGGCCCCTTCACGCCGCACGCGCGCTACATCACCGGCCTGCCGCAGTACGAGTGCAGCGTGCGCCGCAGCGTGCCGCTCGCGCACTCCGCCGTGTTCGCGGCCGAGCGCACGGACGGCGCGCACACCGTGCTGGAGTTCCGCGCGCTGCTGCCCGGCAGCGTGGTGGCCGTGCGCGTGTCGCCGCGCGCGCCGCACCGCGCCGCGCTGGCCGCGCTGCAGCGCCAGGTGGACGCGCTGCACGCCGCGCCGCGCGCCGACCCGCTGGGCCTGGCGCCCGCGCTGCGCGACCTGGAGCTGGCCGACTTCAACGCGCTGCTGTTCCGCTGCGACGCTGAGGAGCGCGAGGCGGGCGGCGGCGGCGTGTACGACGTGCCGGGCTCCGGGCCGCTGGTGTACGCCGGGCTGCAGGGCGCCGCCTCGCTGCTGGCCGAGGTGGCGCCGGCCGACGACCTGGGCCACGCGCTGTGCGACAACCTGCGCGCCGGCGACTGGCTGGTGGAGCACACGTGGCGCCGCCTGGAGCGCTCGCCGCGCCTGGCGGGCGTGGCGGCGCGCTACCGCGAGGCGCTGCAGCCGCTGACGGCGCTGCCGCGCTTCCTGCTGCCGGCGTACTACGAGGCGCTGCTGCTGGGCCTGCACCGCGGCGTGGCGCGCGCGGCGCTGGCGCGGCTGTCGCGCTGGGCGCGCGGCGCGTCGTTCCCGCGCGCGCTGGCGCTGGCGAGCGTGCAGCTGCTGGGCGCGCTGCCGTCGGCGCCGCTGCCGCCCGCCTCGCCCGCGCTGGCGCCGCCGCGCCCGGCGCTCGCGCTCACCATGTCGGCGGGGTTGCCGCACTTCGCGGTGGGCTACATGCGCTGCTGGGGCCGCGACACCTTCATCGCGCTGCGCGGCCTGCTGCTGCTCACGGGCCGCTACCAGGTGCGTGCACGAGACCGGCTCGGGTGAGCTCGAGTGTGCTCGGGTCGGCTGACGGTCGGTGTCGGTTGCAGGACGCGCGCTTCCATATCCTCGGCTTCGCGGCGTGCCTGCGCCACGGCCTCATCCCGAACCTGCTGGACGGCGGACGTAACGCTCGCTTCAACTGTCGCGACGCCGTCTGGTGGTGGCTTCAAAGTATAAAGCAGGTAAATAGCCTCCCTCGTCGATGCGTCGCTCGGGTCGCGCGCGGTAGACATAGTATTGTTACGGAACTGTTTGTGCGCAGTACTGCAGCGAGGCCCCGCAGGGCTCCGCGCTGCTGTCGGAGCCGGTAGCGCGCCTGTTCCCGAAGGACGACGCCGAGCCCGCGCCGCCCGGCGCCGCCGACCAGCCGCTGCACGACGTCATGCAGGAGGCGCTGGACGTGCACTTCCAGGTGAGGCGTGTGACGTCAGCCTCGTCGGGCGAGGGAGTGAGTGGTCTCTCACTGTGTGCTTCCGCAGGGCCTCGTGTTCCGCGAGCGCAACGCCGGTCGCGCCATCGACGCGCACATGTCCGACAAGGGCTTCAACGTGCAGATCGGCGTCGACCCCGAGACCGGCTTCCCGTTCGGCGGCAACGACGCCAACTGCGGCACGTGGATGGACAAGATGGGCTCGTCCGAGCCCGCCGGCAACCGCGGCAAGCCCGCCACGCCGCGCGACGGCAGTGCCGTGGAGCTGGTGGGCCTGGCCTACAGCGTCGTGGCCTGGCTGGCAGGCCAGCACCGCGCCGCGCGCTACCCGTACCCCGGCGTCGTGCGGCGCCACCGCGACGGCAGCCTGACGTCGTGGAGCTACGCGCAGTGGGCCGAGCGCATCAAGCAGAACTTCGAGCGCTACTTCTGGGTCCCGGCCGCGCCCTCGGCCGCCGACCTGCGCCCCGACCTCGTGCACCGTCGCGCTATCTACAAGGACAGCCACGGCGCCTCGCAGCCCTGGGCCGACTACCAGCTGCGCTGCAACTTCCCCATCGCCATGGCCGTGGCGCCCGAGCTGTTCGAGCCCAAGCACGCCTGGCAGGCGCTGGACGCCGTGGAGCGCCATCTGCTGGGCCCGCTCGGCGTCAAGACGCTGGACCCGGCCGACTGGGCCTACCGCGGCGACTATGACAACTCCAACAACGGCGACGACCCCAGCGTGGCGCACGGCTTCAATTACCACCAGGGGCCCGAGTGGCTGTGGCCGCTCGGCTTCTACCTGCGCGCGCGCCTGGCCTTCGCGCACGACTGCGGCCGCCACGCGCGCACCGTGGCCGCGGCCTACGCCACGCTCGCGCCGCTGCTGGCCGAGCTGCGCACGACGGCCTGGCGCGGCCTGCCCGAGCTCAGCAACGCGGGCGGCGCCTACTGCGCCGACTCGTGCCGCACGCAGGCCTGGAGCGCGGCCGTCGTGCTGGAGGCGCTGCACGACCTCGAGCTCGCCCGCCGCGCGCGCCCGCTGCCGCCCGACTGACGCCCGCGCCGCCTGCGCCACGCGCGCGCCGGGCCCGCGCCGCGCCGCCTGTACAGCGAGCCCTACGAGCGCCGCCCGCCGCGCCGCCCGCTCGCCGCGCTGCGCCGCCTGCTGCGCCGCGCGCGCCCGGCCGAGCGCCTGCAGCGCTCCATCTACAACCTGCTCGGCCGCCGCGCCGGCGAGCTCAGCACCGTGGTGTACAGCGACCGCTACTTCCGCTACGGCCTGCCGCTGGCCGCGCGGCCCGCGCCCCTGCGGCGCCTCGTGGCCGACGAGCTGGGCGGCGCGCTCACCGAGCGCCGCGCGCCCGGCCGCAGCGCGCACGTCATGCCGCTGCACAGCGCGCCCCGGCCCGCGCCGCGCGCCGGCCTGCTGCAGGACGCGGCCACGCGCGCGCCGCGGCCGCGCTACGGCCTGCCGCCGCGGGCCCGCGCGCCCGCGCCGCGCCTGCTGCGCGTGCAGGACGAGTCGCGCTTCGAGGAGGCCCCGGCGCCCGCCCGCGCCCCGCGGCGGCGCGCGCTGGACTACCGGCAGGGCGCGGGGGGCGTGGCGCCGCGCCTGGCGCCGCCGGGCCGGCCGCACCGCGCCGCGTCCCCGCCGCGCGACTCGTCGAGCGACTCGTCCGCGCCGCGGCCGCAGTTCGCGCTGGACGCGGCGTCGCTGCGCTCGCTGCGCTCGGTGCGCTCGGTGTCGCTCGGCGGGCTGTCGAAGGCGTCGCCGCGCGCGAGCTGCAACCTGGCGCCGTCGGAGGCGGAGGGCGACAAGGCGAGCTCGATGGCGCTGGCGCGCAAGGTTCTGAACACGGAGCGCTTCAACAACGGCGCGCAGGCGGTGCTGTACCGGCGCGGGTCTGGCGGGTCTGGCGGGTCTCGCCGGTCTCGCGGGTCTCGCGGGTCGCGGCGCCTGCGTGCTACGATCCGCGCGATGCTGGCGTTCAGCGGTCTGTTCTATGCGCTCTCGTTCCTCGCGTTCTACTTCCTGAGCCTGCCGTAGTCGTAGATTGGGTCGACGACGATGCTATTTTTGTTATTTGAGTGCCATAATATTAATGTTAAATCCGCGGGCAGAACCGCGCTGGGTCGATTTCGGTAATAATTATTGTGTTCTGCCCGTTTAGTGCGGCTTTTATTCTGTTATACAAAGTTTTATATTTTTAGGGGTTTTGTGACACGTTATTTCAGTTAGCCTATGTAACACAATTTTATTTTAGTGAACGTAGAATCCCAAAAGTGATGTTTTTGTATTGAAACGAGGTTGTTAGTGATAAGAAAAATACTACCTCTAAGCAGAAACATAATTGATATTATTAAATCGTAAATAATTTTGCTAGTTTATGCTTATAAGAATATTATGTACCTTCATAGTAATATATTATATAACGTTTATAAAATATTGAATGTTTGATTCTGTCGTCAGGTCTCGTGTGAGCACGCACTAGTACACTTACACTTGAAAGAAGCAGATCGTCAACCTTTTTTCACGATTCCATAAAGTTGCACTTTATTATCTCCTTGTAATATTTTGGTCACGATGAAGATGTGTGCAATTTGCAATGATCAGTTTAACGACGGGGTGCGATGTGGAAGCTGCAAGAAATTCCTAGATTTCTCTTGTGCCAGTGTGCCTGAAGCAGGTTGGAGAAAACTGGGACCCGATGGAAAAGCGCAATGGAAATGTCCTGTTTGTATATCGTCGCCTGCTCTGCTTCACCGCAACCTTCCGCTTCATTGGATACAGTACTACGGGTACGGTATACGGGTACGGGATACAGTACTACGGGTGAAATTCGCGAAATAAGGCAACAGCTGCTGAGCTTACCAACCCTAGTCAGCGATAAGATTTTTGAATAAATATATATTATTATATTATAAGGTCTATTTAATAGTCCGGTCAATATAGAAATTCCCAGAGAGCCAAATATTGGTGGAGAGCTGGGGTTTACCATTATAAATGAAGTTTTAAAAACCCCATCGATCCCATGTGTGCTACAAAAGTTATTCGGGGTCAAAGGTCAAATTAGAGGTTTTTTTATATTTTTCTCGAAAGCGGTATGTTTTATCAAAAAAACCCTCAAACCAAAGTTGTAGATCTTAAAATTCTCTACAAAAATGGTCTTCATGATTTTTTTCTAAGAGTTGCCTTTCTTGAGATATCGCGATTCTAAGAGTCACATTATACATGATATGCACACATTTCCAGGCCACCTGTGAGGTAGGGTACTCCCTTTCTTCTCCTAAAATTGTTTGTCCGAAAATCATTATCCATAACACGTTTGCTATAAACTTCAGTAATCATAATGTTCAAAATCCCGAAATTTTGTTTAACATAATTATCTTGAGTTCTAAAAGTATTCTGTCATAATATCGAGTACTATAATAATTAAATCCCCTAATTTTACTTAACCTAAAGTCATATACCCTAAGTATTGTATTAAATAATGTGTATTATTCCGAATATTCATTTATAATAAAATTTTAGTCCTAAAACATTTGCTAAAAATTAGGTTTAAGTGACAGAAACGAATCGCTGTAAATCCGACTCCACGCAGTCTTGTTTGCTATACCCCTAGAGTGTAATTTAAAATCGCGTAGGCGCGGAGGGGCGAGGCGGCCCGCGAGTTGAGGAGCAGGTGGTTGTAACACTCGCCGCCGCGGCTGAGGCTGGCCGGCTAAGCCGGCCAGCAAGCCGAAGCTGCGGTGGTGAGCGTTAAACCCATCTGCGACGATAAACTCGCGTGGAACCGCTGGAGCCCCGCAGCGCCGGAGCCGTGACAGAAACCATGCCTGCTGCATGTTGCATGCTTGCTTGCTTGCTTGCTGCATGCTGCGGGCCTGCTTGCATGCTGCATGCTTGCTTGCATGCTGCATGCTTGCTTGCATGCTGCATGCTTGCTTGTATGCTGCATGCTTGCTTACATGCTGCATGCTTGCTTGCATGCTGCATGCCTGCTTGCTTACAAAAACCACATGTTCACAATCAACTGCTTTATTGAGTACATGTATAATATTTATTTATGTATAATAAAAAAATAATATTATTATTATAAATAAACATTATGTAATTTGAATTTAGGACTTATAACTTTTGTAGAAAAGGTTTTTATGTATTTTGTATATTATTGATTGTAATATTTATGACAAACGGATTTAGGACATATTTTATTTAGGGGTTTCAATTTTACGGCATGTGATATTATGTGATATTAAGTTCGGGTAAATTATCATTCGGACAAATGATGATTAGGACAAAAAAAGTTATGGCACTTTAAATTATGGATAAAAAAGTTAGGTGACACAATAGAGAACCGTGAGGTAGTGCACTCGGCGCGTTTTTTTTACCGTGGTTTCCCCTGTAAGCCTGCTCCACTAACTATCATGACAATTTTAGGATAATTTAAGGGAACAATACCATTATTATTGATAATTGCTATTGATTATTGGGTTAACTATTGTTTTGATTTCTTTAGATATTTTAATCAGATTCATACTCTTGAAAGTCTACTTCAACAGTCATGATTGTCTTCTTCGATTTCTTCTTCCTCTTCCTCTTGCTGGATGTTCATACATTTTTCAAATGTGGCTGTATCATTGGTCTCTTCATTAAAATCACAGGAATCTTCCTCTATTGTACTCAACTGGACATTTGAGCAAGACTGACCTTGGCAATTGGTACACGCTTGAGAACACAGCAACCCGACTTTGTTACAGCCACATTTGGCACTACAACCTTTTTTGCAATTGCAAAAAATAGTTTTGAGGAGTTTTTCTGGAGCAGGTGGAAGTAAAGTTTGAATCGGTTCCAAAGTATTATCTATCAATTTCCAACCCCAGTCTTCTGGGTTCAGTTGATTGCCTAGCCATGTTTGAACTTGATAGTATACTCGATACAAGTGTTGAATAGCAGATGCCGGCCGATGTTGGAGGAAGACATGCTTGTAGTACTTGTTTCTTGTTTCGCGTATTTTTTTACAAAAGTTAAGTATCGGTATTTTATAAAAAAAAAAGTTTATTTCAATGACAACAGGGCATTTCGATACATATTATTGGAGATCACCTTTTAAGGAAGGAATTGCTTGTATTAGGAGACTCCGCCTTCCACTTGTCATTTTTATGCAATAGAAATGTAGACAATGTAAACATAAGAGGCAACAAAAATAATTAAGACAATAAAATAAAAATGTAACTTAAAAATTAGACAAACAGCTCTGCAAATAAATAAATGAGCGTTATGTAGAAAAAATTTAAAAAACCCCCGACACAAAAATCCTCTAAAAATCTAAAAATAAAATAATCCAAGCGTCTTAGCGTTGGGGGTCCGCTTTGTTTTGTGCTTGTACTAAGCGGTCTACTTAGCGGTCCCCCGACGCTAAGACGCTTGGATTATTTTATTTTTAGATTTTTAGAGGATTTTTGTGTCGGGGGTTTTTTAAAATTTTTAATTTAATTTTATTTCATTCTTTTTAAACTTATATTATTTTATCTAAGCCTTGACTGTCCCTGTCCTTGAATCTTGGGCATAGGTCTCCCCCATTGCTTACACTTTTCTCGGTGCTGCGCGACTTCTCACCAATATACGTAAACAGCAAAATTAAAAAAAAAAGTTTTTGGGGGGAGGGGGGGTGCAGGTCAAGAAGTAGGTTGTCGTTTAACGGTTAGCCCTGCGACAATGTCTTGGGATCGAAAGAAGCTAAAATAAGCGTTCATTCACTAACCTCGCGCACAACAACCCAAATGTAACTGAATTGGCTATTGAAAAGTAGATATTATAGACTCAACATCGTCGTAGGTTCTAGTTTTAAGCCAATCGGTTACAACTTTTTTATAGTCCCGAAGCTTCATGGAATATATTCGTAAAGTTGTATAGATAAGCCGATTGCCTTGGGTATTGCCTTTGAGCGAAAGCAGATCTAACCTAATCGTTGGAGCGACTACGTAGCTCTACTTTTTGACTTAGAGGGATCATACGGGAGGGATGTGTGTTTAAGAACATGACCTTAAGTAAGGATCTCTGCGCTCTCTCCAACTTCCAAAAATCTTAGTTTTGTGGTCCCAACCTGTCCCAACCCAGCAAGACAGACAGTACATGAGGATAGATTGGGCCAGTGAGTTGTATAATAGGGGATCGGACTGGGTAAAGAAAACGACATTCTATTTTGTCCGTCAGACAGGTAATACAAAAATGTTAGACACGTATTTTTTGTTTTATCAAAATATCAAAAAATTACTTAGTTAGAACTCATTAAAGTTGGAGAGTGGGGGCTTACTACGTCACAAGTGGGTATAAAACTTACCTACATGTGACGTCATGCGCCATCTTAACTCAATATATCTCCGTAATTTTATGACCACGTGAAAAAAGAAAAAATAAGTGTCCAATACTTTTCAATAAACTACCCGACAGACAAAGAAAAAAAAAATAGGATTATCCCCTATTGCTTCAGAACTTGCATAGAAGCAACATGTCGCAGTGTTTTAAAAGTCCTGTGTGCGTGTGTATATGGTCTTTAGGTGGTGTGTGTACGGAGAGAAATGATACACTGCGGAAGTCGAATATTACTTTACTCATTAACTTGTTACGACATTACAAGGAGTAGTTAATTAGGATGGGAGCGCGTCTATAGCTTACGGTGGTTACGGGCGAACTGTGGTCGCTGAGCGCTGCACTTACGACGAATACAAAACTGATGTGTCAGCGCTCCTACACTATTCCTCCCCTTTTTAAAAAAAAAATAAAAGGTTTTTTTACAAATTACAATTATTTTCATACATTTTTAGAATGCTTTCTTAGCTTAAACAATATCATGACACAGTCATGTTTATCAGATCTACTAGCTACAAAGAATTTGCTTATGTATATTTTTATTACAATGAACAATGTTGTAACCTGATCTCCTGCAGGTGTGCGATTGTCCTACTTACAATGTTCGTTTTATGCGATGTTATAATTTACAAGTTTTAAGCTATACTTTACGCTGTTATTACAAATGGTACAAGCAGTGTTGTTTGTATATAATCACAATTGGTACTTTTATTTTCTGCCCTTATTTTTAAATGAAATAAATCTACATACTACAATGGGGTTATACATTTTCAGTTACATGACCTTACAGTTATTGCTTACAGTCCAAAAATATAACAAATTACTCAAAAGCATTAATCAAAATCAGAAGGTTGCGTGTTCATATCACGTCGATTAGTTCTTAAAAATTTTCCGCACTATAGACGCTGATGTCAGGTGAGTTGCCCGCTCTCGATCACGTACACACAAAGTCACGTTATTAGTTTTTAAATCACTACACCACTTTTTAAATCACGTTTTTTGGATCACGTCGGGGTCACCAATTTTGTGTGCGTGTGTATATGGTCTTTAGGTGGTGTGTGTACGGAGAGAAATGATACACTGCGGAAGTCGAATATTACTTTACTCATTAACTTGTTACGACATTACAAGGAGTATTTAATTAGGATGGGAGCGCGTCTATAGCTTACGGTGGTTACGGGCGAACTGTGGTCGCTGAGCGCTGCACTTACGACGAATACAAAACTGATGTGTCAGCGCTCCTACATAACTCTTTTCATGATAAGTTCAGTGTGCATGTGCCAGGACAGGCGCTGGTCAATCATAACCCCTAGATATTTGGTATGCTGTAATCTTTTAATTTTTAAGCAAGAGCAGCCGGGGATTGGGGTTTGGGACGGTTATGGATTTGAAATCTTCTATATAAATAAAAATCAATTGCTGTTCGTTAGTCTCGCTAAAACTCGAGAACGGCTGGGCCGATTTTGCTGATTTTGGTTTTAAAATGTTTTGTCGTAGTCCAGGGAAGGTTTAAGAGGTGAGAAAGGTAGGGTACGGTAGATAGGTAGGTAGGGTAGATAGAAAGGTAGGGCAGGGTAGTTGTAGGGTAGGTAGGTAGGTAGGTAGGGTAGGGTAGGGTATGGAAGGTAGTTAGGGTAGGTAGGGTAGGTAGATAGGTAGAGTATGGTAGGTAGGTAGATAGGGTAGGTAAAAAGAGCATTGCAACGCATGCCGGGGACAGCTAGTATAATATATATATATATATGTCGGCGTGAGCAAATTATTACGACTTAAAACGAAACGGGACGCTCTGTGACTTCATCGCACCACTCAGTGAATCAGGCGAGTTGTGGAAGGGGTCGGCCTTTATAATACGGAGCGCCGAGCGATGCGGGGCATTCCAATTCTAGCGAGCGACCCGTCCACAACTCTAATAAAATTGTGACACGGTTCACGCCTGAATCATATTATCATCAGTTTAAATTTAATTATTGTTTTAATTCATTATTTTGTAATCATTTTTGAATTCGTATTAAAATGTTTTCATTTAATATTGATTTTCTTTAAAAATAATGGCAAATGACCATTCTCAACACGACATGGACCCCGTAAGAATTCAGTGTCCGTCACCGATAATCCAGTCCGGCCATACTCGCGCCGAAATATATATATATATACAGTATGTTAGTTTAAACGAGGGACATATTCAAACCCATAATAATACATGCTAACATGATACTAATAAAAATATAAACAAAAAAAAACACTGATAAATAACAGACAGAACCATACCAAAATTTTCGCAAATGTTACGCAACGTGTATACACCCTTGCGCTAGCGACTTAATACTATCGCAGAACATGTGAGCGGGTCAATGACTCTTAGGTATAATCCATTTTTCCTTCATACTTTAAACATACCTGGCTTAGGACAGCCCAAAATATCTAGGCACTAAACAAAACATTAAAAATTCTTCTATACACGTTATAGGTTTTTTACATATTTGGGACGAGAATCGAATACTGAATACCCTCCCTCAATATGTCCCTCGTTTAACCTAACATACTGTATATATGTATATAATATATATAATAATTCACAAGGATTGCATTGTTTGTCATTAGTTATAGGTATTAGTTATAAGTATAAATGAAGTTATTATTAATTAAGGCGCATTTATCGCATTGGGTCAGCCTGTAATGGTAGATGTAAGTAGATAAATAAATAAATAAATAAAAATATGTTGATGCTTGAACTTTGCCGGAGTACGACTTCACTGTTTACGAATTTTCAAACGTACTGAGACATTCCCGGGAAGCAATTATAATCGAAAAGTTTTTGAGTCATCTTTACAGCACCAAGGTGAACGATAAGAGTCGTGGAAATTATTGACTACCGACCATCGGAGACCGGTTAGCATTTAGAGCTACCATTGCGTTGAGAATGACGGTGAAAGACGCGTGAACGTACCACTTAAGTCTTGGCTAGTCATTGCCAGTTACATTCGTCACGAAAACAAATAAAACCGATTGAAAATTGTTATCACTAATATGCCTCAGCAAATGTGCACAAAGGATTGTCGTTAACGAAAACTCCCTCGCCGTCACGTTTGCAACAAAAACCTGATTTAAAATCTCGCCACCAAAAATGACGTCACTTTGTAAATGATTATCAGGCAAATTATGCAACAAAATTTCAAGAGGGTAATCGTTAATCACTATACACAACATAAAACCTGTACTGTAATTCTGTACTGAATACTCGCGTTTGAACTATATCAGTCACAGCAACAACATGACTCACAAGTTTCCCATTAAAATTTCGATGCAAAACTTTCTTTCACCAACGATTATTCAGCCTCAGAATAATAAGTAAACCGTAACAATTCACCTTTGTGTTGTGAAGTCCACGCAGACATCGACGCGCCGCTGGTTCGGCACCCCGCCGACAGCAAGCCAGGTTAGGTTAGGTTTTTTTTTTTTTTTGGCAGGAGGGGAAATCCGGTCGGACTAACACCCAGGCTGGCCCACAAATCGAGCCAGTCCGGGTAGTGTCAGGCTCCAACTGACTAAAACCACCTCCTGCCTAGCTCGTGTCCCCCTGACATGGTCAGAGATCTTTTTAATACATTTCTGGTTTTTACTGCTTTGCTATCACGAACGAGCGCACATTTAATACACGAACCATCGAACATATTTCATCAATCACGACCGAACGTCGGCCGCCGACGACTTACAATTCATCGCTCGATCATCTTTATCCACTTTCTTTACATTTACTTTCACAATAATTAAAGTTTATACAAGTTACACTTACAAAGTTTTAAAAATTTCAAACAATAAATAAGTTACGTTACACTATGCCTATTTCTAAAATATCCTTTCTGGAAGAGAAATATCTATATTTGTAAATAGCATAGATTCTAATTTACTTAGTTGCGCTTTATGACTTTAGCGGCTATATTTACGCAGTATTCTATTAACAATTTTCTTTGTTTTGATTCTAACATAAGTTTGCTTATATTGTTAATAGTTATTACAGTCTCTAGCCTTTGCTCAGCTTCATATCTCTCAGTTTGATATACTGGGCATTCTGTCAATATGTGTGCGATCGACTCCGCTTTATCCGGCTCGCAGATGCACGCTGGGCTCTCCTTACATTTGAAACGATGCAAATATTCGGAGAACCCACCGTGCCCCGTCAAGATTTGCGTCAATATGCCTGCCGGTTTTAACTTTAGCACAATTCTGTGCGCGTCGATCGCATTTTAGGTTAGGTTTTTTTTTGGCAGGTTAGGTTAGGTTAGGTTAGGTTAGGTTTTTTTTTTTTTTTTTTTTTTTTTTTTTGGCAGGAGGGGAAATCCGGTCGGACTAACACCCAGGCTGTTTCACAAATCGATCCAGTCTGGGTAGTGTCAGGCTCCAACTGACTAAAACCACCTCCTGCCCCGCTCGTGTCCCCCTGACATGGTCAGAGACCTTTTTAATACATTTCTTGTTTTTACTGCTTATTTTACATTTACTTTCATAATAATTAAAGTTTATACAAGTTACAAAGTTTTCAAAATTTCAAACAATAATTAAGTTACGTTACACTATGCCTATTTCTAAAATATCCTTTCTGGAAGAGAACTATCTATATTTGTAAATAGCATAGATACTAATTTACTTTGTTGCGCTTTATGACTTTAGCGGCTATATTTACGCAGTATTCTATTAACAATTTTCTTTGTTTTGATTCTAACATGAGTTTACTTATATTGTTAATAGTTATTACAGTCTCTAGCCTTCGCTCAGCTTCATATCTCTCAGTTTGATATACTGGGCATTCTGTCAATATGTGTGCGATCGACTCCGCTTTATCCGGCTCGCAGATGCACGCTGGGCTCTCCTTACATTTGAAACGGTGCAAATATTCGGAGAACCCACCGTGCCCCGTCAAGATTTGCGTCAATATGCCTGCCGGTTTTAGCTTTAGCACAATTCTGTGGGCGTCGATCGCATCGGGAAGGAAAATTTTTGTTACGGAGGCTGTTTCGCCATTCTGGTACCTCCGGTTCCATTCGTCGAGCGACCCCATACGGATCTGTCGCTTGACGAAAGAAACCGGGCAGCGGTCGTAGTCCGGCTTCTTTTTGGATCGGAGTGCAGCCTCCTTCGCGAGGTGGTCCACTCGCTCATTGCCTTCTAGACCAGCGTGTGCCTTTACCCAGAACAAAGACACATCTTTGCCCTGGGATAAAGCCACGGCAACGTTCGCTCTCGTCTCCACGGCCAAGGCGTGGAGGGAACCCTGATTTGTGACTGTTTGTAATGCGGCCTTTGAGTCACTATAGATACCGAAGGTTTCCTCCTTGCGCTTGAGGATTTCACGCGTGGCTACGCATATGGCCAGAAGTTCAGCCTGGTAGACCGTGCAGTACGGAGGCAGGCTAAGTTTGGCGGATTTGGTCTCGGCCTCACTGTCCCAAAATGACAGTGCTGCTCCGACCTTGCCCTCAATCTTGCTGCCGTCCGTGAACACTCTGACTGCTTGACGGTTGTGGGTCTCCACAAGCGCCTGATCTTCCAAGCACACGAACTCCATGGGAATATGTTTCGCCGGGTGCGGAGTCTCCGTAAATGCCACCACCCGTTCCACCTCCCTGCCCGCGAGTGCTGGCTGTGGCACCCCTCTTTTTGCCTCATACAGAGCGGCTGCTTCCTGTATTCGGAGGTCGAGAGGGAGTATCCCAGCCAGCACCAGGGACGCGTTCAGCGAAACGGTGCGGTAGGACTTACAGAGCTTCTGCGCGAATCCTCGTTGGACCGTGTTCAGGCTTTTCTGCACTCCGATCTTCTTCGCTGCCGGCGCCCAGGCGCTCGCTGCGTACAATATAACCGGCTCCACTGCTGCCGTGTAAATTGTGTGAATGATCTCCGGGTTAAGGCCCCAGCTCACTTTTGCTGCACGTGCCAGCTGTTTGTAAATATTAACAGCTTTTCTGCACACATTGGCGACGTGGGTGTTGAAAGTGAGCTGGTGGTCGACGGTGAGCCCCAGTATTTTTATTTCCTTAGACATGCCAATGTCTACCCCGCCCATGCTCAGGAGCGGGACATCGTACCGAAGCTTCCTGGTAATC
This sequence comes from Cerastis leucographa, assembly GCA_963082945.1. Taxonomy (NCBI): domain Eukaryota; kingdom Metazoa; phylum Arthropoda; class Insecta; order Lepidoptera; family Noctuidae; genus Cerastis; species Cerastis leucographa. The sequence goes on from OY720385.1 coordinate 22,394,244, forward strand.
ACCATTGCACATGTTTTATGCGGTGCAAACTTCAGCTTGTTACGAATGCCCCACACCCGGACATACTCGAGGGCGGCATTGGCCTGCCTCTGGACTTCCAACGCTGTGTCACCGTCGAAGATCATCACGACATCATCGGCGAACGCTTGGCAGTGGACGCCTTGCTCTTCCAGCCCCTTCAGCAGGGGATCCAGGATCAGGTTCCATAGGATCGGACCGCCAATGGACCCTTGCACGCACCCCTTGTTCGTCTCTCTATGGCATTCGGCGCCCGCGTACCTCACTCGGACACTCCTACCAGTCAGGTAGCTGTCTATCAACCTTCTGATATTCACCGGGCACTTTTCCTCAGCCAGTCTGGTTCTGATGGCCGGCCACCATGCGCTATCGAAGGCTCCCTCTATGTCCAATGATACAACAGTGATCAGCTTCTTTTCATTTAGCTTTCCCTTGATATGTTGTATCATGGTGTAGAGGGAGTCTTCGGTGCTCCTCTGTGGCATGAAACCAAACTGGCGAGTACTGAGCCGCGGGATAAGGTGCCACTTCAGTCTTGCTACAAGAAGTTTTTCCAGCGTTTTACCTAAGACCGGTAGAAGGCCAATCGGTCTGTACGACTTAGGGGTGGTGTAGGAATCCTTGCCAGGTTTGCGGAGGACTACCACCGTAGCCACTTTCCAGGCCCCAGGAAAGTGTCCGTGCTCTAGGCACTTGTTGGCCAGTGCAAGGAACGTTCCTGGGTCCCGGGATATAGCCTGGGCACAGATATCGGCTGTGAGACCATCTGCCCCGGGTGCCTTCTTAGGATTGAAACTATCCACCGCGGTTTTCAGCTCTTGAAGTGTAAACGGTGGGTCATGTTGTTCATCATGCGCCCAATCGTTTACACGACTGGCCGCTTCACGTGTCCGACGGTGGTCTTCGGTTTCACCCTCCTCTAGGTCCTCGGGGTAGAAGGTCTCGGCCAGTAGCAAAGCCGATTCCTGCGCACTCAGTGGTACTCCATCCTTCACTAACGGCAGGTCTTCCTGTCTTTTGGCGGTTCGTCCTATGACCCTATAGATCCCTTCCCACATACCTTCCCTATCCTGTCTTCCGCAGAACCCCTTCCATCCTTCTGTCTGTGCCTTCATGGCCAGCGACTCATAATTCCTTTTTGCTTGCAGGTACTCATCGATGACTTTTTGTCTTCGGACTCTTGCAGCGCATCGGATGCGGCGTCTTCGGGTGTTCACCTCCGACATCAACTCAGCGAGCTCTTTGGACCACCACGGAATGGTGAGTTGGTTATTATTACTAATTTTGACCAAAGTTTCTTCACACGTTTCTTTAATTTTGTCTACATATTTATTTACATAATGTTCTAGATTAATGCTGTTATTAATTTTACCTATTTCTGTTGAATTTAAATTTGCATCAGCGTTTAATTGGGCCAATTTCGAATGAAATTGGCTCCAATTTGCTTTTTTCGTTTTGTATACTCTGGTCGTCCTGTTTATACTGATTCCTTTTGATTTTTTGAGGTTAATTTTGAAAACAATACCGTTATGGTCCGAGCTCGTGAGTCCTTCCTCGACCCGCCAGTCCTCCACCAAGTCCAGCAAGTCCGTTGAACAGGCTGTTACGTCAACGAAGCTGCTGTACAGGGTGTTACCTCTGACGGTGTCGAAGGTCGGTGTGTTGCCGACGTTGAGTACCTGCAGGCACATATCTTCCAGGGTTCCCGACATATCTTCGCCCTTAGTATCGGTTACCAGGCTGCCCCACCAGGTGCTCTTAGCGTTGGCGTCGCCGCCGATAAGAATCCTCGCGGGGCCTATTTCCTCACGAATCTGCATGAGTTGCTCCAGGTATGGCTGTATGGGCTGGTCTGGTTCAAAGTAGAAAGAGACTACTGCGATTTCCCATGCGCTGGTACGGATCCTCACCACCACGATGTTATTGGTGGTGAGTTTCGGACACTGTGTCACGTCCAAGTCGTGATCAAAGACAACTATTGCCGCCTTCACAGTTCCACTTCCTTGTTCAGCGCACTGGTAGACTCTCGCTCCCCGGTAGTCCCGCATCCTCTTAACCCCACCCACATACGGCTCCTGGAGCAATGCGAAAGCAACCCTCCGCTCACTAGCCACAAGCATGAGTTCTTGGGTTGCAAGGTTCTTCCTCTGCAGATTCGCTTGGATTACCTGGTAATTCTGACTGGCGCTCTGGTGCGTTCGAGAAACCCTGGATGAGTCACTCCCTGTTTCCGCCGGCTTGCCCTTAGCAATACGCCACCGACAGTCGCGCCAATGCGTCCCACTTCACGCGGACTGGGCACTCGCTGTCGAAGGCGTTGTGCTCGGTCTTCCCCAGCTTTGCGGAAACACAGTTCCTGCACTTTGGTGCTTCTGCTGCCAGCCGCGAGGGGCAGTCGACCCTCAGATGGGGATCGCCACAGTGTGTGCAGAGGTCAGCGGGTTCCGTGCACAGTTTACGGCCATGGCCGAAGCGCAAGCAGCGAGTGCACTGAATCAGTGGTGACTGGTCCAGTACACGCACCCGCTGCAGGTCTATGTGCACTCGCCCAGCATAAGTCAGCCTCTGCCACACACAAGGAGACACCTGCAGGATGACGTGGCACATGTGGGGGTTCCTCGTCCTGCGACGGTACTTCACCCCCAACCTCAGGTCATCCGCAGGCACGTCCCCTATGAGATGGCTGTTCTGACGCTTTAGTGCGTCGATGACCTCTTCATCCAAGTGGCACGAGAGGACGTCCTTGGCGATGATGAGAGGATCCTTATTCTTCACCTCTTCAACATTTAAGTTTCCAGCCTTCTTAATCCTCTCTGCCACCCGAGTAAGTTCCTCCCTGGTCCTGAAGCCGACCACCACCTTCTGGTCCTTCGCCTTTCGCAGCCTCTCAACCCTGGTTCCCTCGTTCCTGGCATCGACCGCCGTCCTAAGCTTCTCAAGAACCTCTTCCCCGGTGTCCTGGTCATTAACTGATGACACGACCATCGAGTGAAGAGGCTCCTGGACTTGCTGCTTCGGGACGGCGGCCATTTCCGCGAACGAAGGGCCTTGGCCCGCGACAAAGCGAGGTGCCTGCTGTAAGTGCTCCGACAGAGCCCGCGTATGCAGCTGGCATTCCTCCAGCGCATTTTTATGCTGCTGGAGGTTCTCCATAAGCTGCTTCATGAGCTCTGTCGGGGCACCCGAGGCCGGCGCCAGGTCCTGAGGGGCCTCCTCAGGTTCGACTGCCTCTCCGGAGCTCTTCCTTCTCTCAATCTCTCCCTCCTTGACGAGCTGGTACATTCTTTCGACTGCTTTCGTGAGTTTATCTTTTATCTCCCGTTTAAGGTTCCGAGAGCAGTCGAGCTGTAATTTTGCACTGGAGAGACACGCCTTTGCCTCCGTGGTTCTGTTAAGGTACTTCACGGGGTTAGGTTAGGTTAGGTTAGGTTCCGCTTGGGAGGGGTGCTGGGTCAGAAAACCTCCTCGTGGGCCTGACGGCTGCCGGTCCCTCTCGATACGTTTGGAGGGAACAGCAGCTGGCCAGGACGGTGCACCCTGGGCGCGGGCAGTGGCCTTCCTCAAGGAATAGGAAGAGATTCTTATTCTTCGGGGAATGTTACTGTCTGTGGCCAATATTCTGACACTGGAGGGGGTCCACCTTGGACCAACGACGAGGGGCTCTTCCGCGTGACCCTCTGAAAAGCAGAGGGCGCAGCGGAGGAGCAAGGACGGGCTCAGTGTGCACTCACCTTGCCTCCGAGCAGACAGTGAGGGACGCTTTCCTTCTCTGTCCCCGTCGTTCTCGTAATCCCATCATCGGAGTGTCGTGGATCATGTCTCGCGGCTTCGATCGGGACCGAGGGTCCTGGCTTACCCGCCCGGACCGCGAGGTAGAAAACCTCTATAAAAAGTTACCCCGAATCTCAAGCGGCGGCGCACCGTGAGGGGATGTATGGCTGACGGGTGTTCCCATGGAACAATCAGTCTTTAGTGCGACCCCCGCCAGGGTACCGGCCGACCCCCTGGCGGGTTATAAATGTTAAAGGCTTATCCGGGTACAGGGGGCACTGCCCGGATGGACTGTCATATCCCCCATACTCGTGGGAACAAAATGGAAGAAAACCCAATTAGTAAAGTTGTGGAAAAGGTTGACGCAGGGTCACGCTCTGGCGCTGCGTCAACTAACACGGGAGCAGTGGCTCCATCAGAACCGCGCGTGGTTCTGGAGAGGGTGGATGTGTTGTTGGAGTCCGACAACGCTTCGCCTAGAATTGGGGCAGGCGCGTCGTCAAGCGGCAGCGCTAGGGTTGAGGTGGGCGGCCTGCGAAGTCAGGGTGCTGCGTTGTCGGGTCATGTTTCCGAAACTATTGCACCACTGGGACCTCTCAAGCGGCCTCACGACAATGAGGAGATGTTGCCACCTCGGAAGGTACCATCCAAGGCGGCGACAAATAGAGGGCGGAGACCGGCTCGAGACGGGAGGGGTCGGTTTCTCCGGTCCGGCACCCCTCGTGGTTCACTCTCTGAGGAAAGTGAGTCGGACTGCCGGAGCGTGTCACCGACATGCCAAATGGCCGTCAGCGGGACTGTGGAGGAGAGTGCCGAAACACTTGTCAGCGCTGAGGTTCCGCTGATAGGACAGAGTTCCTCCACCTCAGCAGAGGAACTGGAAAAAAGGGCCCTAATGGACATCGAGGTGGTTTTGGACACCACCCGAAAGTCCAAAAACATAAAGGGCACCTGTCAGCGAGCCATTAGAGAGGCAGCAGAGCGGGTTAGGCTAGCCATTGAGGGGCTCGCCAGCAGGAGCTCTAGCGAGGAGACCCGACGGCTCCACCTGCTCAACGACCGATTGCGGAAGGAGGTCGAAGCCCTCCGTCAAGAGATGGCGACTCTCCGGAAGGAATTTGTGACTCTCCGGGTGCGGCCGGAAGGTCCATCGCAGTCGAGATCCGAAGAACCTAGGGGCTTCACTGCTCCGGAAAAGTCGCTCCCACAGGAGCCACCTATGAGTGAGATGCAGGCGCATGCAATCGTTTCCCAGATCGGGAAAATGATGGATGCCCGTTTTGCTGGCATTGAGGACCGCCTCCTACCAGCGAGGTCCGTTCGTCCACCTCTGGCAGCAGACCGCAGGAGTGCAACTGCTGCTGGCAGCGCTGGCGGCACTGGTGACAGGGCGAAACGGCCTTCCGAGCTTCGTCAGATGCCTTCTCGATTGCCTGAGACGCAGAGGCTTTCTCCTCCAAGTGGTCCACATCCAATGGCCACTGGAGCCCCCGATGCGGACCCATCGGCATCTGCCAGTGAGGGTTGGCAAACCGTAAGGAGGAGAAAGCGTGGGAAGAAGAAGAAGAACAACGAAGGCTCTTCTCCTGCCATGCCCCAAACAACTGCAGCGGTCTCGGCCGCTCAGAGGGGCAAGTCTTCCAAGCCCAAAAAGGGCAGGAGCACAAAGCGTGGGCTTCGTGCGCCCAGGTCCGCTGCGGTTGTGCTCACTCTGCAGCCTGAAGCGGTGGAGAAGGGCGTAACATACGCGGCCGTGCTCACCAAGGCCAGGCAAGCTGTGAACCTGGAGGAACTTGGCATAACCGATGTCAGGTTCCGACAGGCGTTAACTGGGGCCCGCATGCTGGAGTTCCCAGGGGCCGCAGGCACTGAGGGGGCAGACCGCGTTGCAGAGAAACTGCGAGCGGTCTTTGCAGATGAGGTCAAGGTCTCCAGGCCGACAAAATGCGCTGAACTACGCATCTCGGGCCTTGACGACTCCGTGACTGGTTCGGATGTGCAAGACGCGATTGCGCGAAAGACTGGTAGCCCTGTGGACGCGGTCCGAATCGGTCCGATCCGACCTGGCCCGGGAGGGGCCAGCTCTGTCTGGGTCCAGTGCCCCGTCGCTGTGGCCAAGCAGCTGGCTGACGCCGGTCGGCTCCTGGTGGGTTGGAGCTCTGCCAGAGTCGCGGTTCTGGAGGCTCGGCCCATGAGGTGCTACAGGTGCTGGGGGTTGGGGCATGTAAGCCAGAGGTGTGACTCTGACGTCGACCTCAGCCGACACTGCTTCCGGTGCGGTGAGCCGGGCCACCTGGCCTCCGTGTGCTCTGCCGACCCGCACTGTTTGCTGTGCGCGGCGGCAGGACTACCGGCCAGCCACGTCGCTGGCAAAAAGGACTGCAAACCGCCACGCCGTTCTAACAGGGATGGTTTGAGGACTCTGCTGTCGACCGCTTCCGGCTCGGTGCGACCAGAGGAGCCGTCGCAGGGGGCGATAATGATCGCGGACTAATATGGACTCGGTCCGTGGTCATTCTCTCCTCCAGGCGAACCTGAACCACTGCGCCGGTGCGCAGGACTTGGTTCTTCAAACCATGGCTGAGCGGTCGATCGGTGTGGCCGTAGTTGCGGAGCCGTACTTCGTCCCAACTCGCCCTGACTGGGTAGGGGATGTGGATGGCTCCGTCGCTATTGTCAGCTCCTGGGCTCCACTTTCCATCCGGGAGAGGAGTCGAGGCTTTGTTGCGGCTGCCTGGGGGGACTTAATTCTCTTCGGAGTTTATTTCTCCCCAAACAGGAGTCTTGCGGAGTTCGAGGACTTCCTGGACTGCCTAGGGACCTCGGTTCGGCGAGTGATGCCGGCCCAGGCTGTCGTCATGGGGGACTTCAACGCGAAATCCACCGCGTGGGGGTCTCCCAGGACGGACGCTAGAGGGCAGGTGGTCGAAGAATGGGCGGCAGCAGCGGGCCTCTGTCTTTTAAACAGGGGCTCTGTTAACACGTGCGTCAGGCAGCATGGGGGGTCAATAGTGGACCTTTCGTTCGCCACCCCTGCGGTCGCCTCAAGGGTCCAAGGTTGGCGGGTCCTTGAGAGTGTGGAGACCCTATCAGATCACCTGTACATCTGTATGGATGTCTCCACCTCCTCGGGCCCAACGGTGTCTCCACGACCTGATGCTCGGCAATTCCTGCGGTGGGCAGTGAGGCGGCTTGACGGGGACCTCCTAGAGGAGGCAGCCATTGTCCAGGCTTGGCTGTTTCTGCCGCCTCCAGCAGAGGGGGTCGATGCCGGGGCTGACCGATTTCGCAACGCCATGGCGGCTGTATGCGATGCAGCCATGCCTCGCTCTCGAAGGCAACCCCCAAAGCGAGCTGTATACTGGTGGTCCCAAGAGATAGATGACCTCCGCGCGGCCTGTATAATTGCCCGGAGGGTCTACTCGCAGGTCCGCAGGTTACGCCGCCGCAGTGTAGAACTGGAGACCCTTCAGTCCCAACTGCATGAGTCATACCGCAATACTCGGGGGGCTCTGCAGTTGGCAATCTGTCGAGCGAAGGAGCAGTCGAGATCTGAGGCACTGGAGGACCTAAACCGTGATCCCTGGGGGCGTCCATACCGTGCGGCGCGGAAGAAACTCCGTGCCAAAGGCCCCCCACTGACGGAAACCCTCCAGCCTCAGTTCCTCGTTAGGGTCGTGGAAACGCTGTTCCCGGATCGAGCGGATCACCCTCCCCCGACCATGGCCGAAGCGGAGGCTGAACAGGATGCGGAGGTGGAGACTTCCCCCATATCGGACGCAGAAATGGAAGCAGCCATTGTACGGGTGCGGTCCAAGAGGACTGCCCCCGGACCGGACGGGGTTCATGCAAGGGTGCTGGCCCTGGCACTGAAGGCGGCACTAGAAGACAAGCTTAGGGAGCTGTTCGATGCGTGCTTGATGTCGAGGCGGTTCCCTAAGGCCTGGAAGGAAGGTCGACTGGTGCTGCTACAGAAGCCGGGACGGCCTCTGGAGTCCCCATCCGCGTACAGGCCAATTGTCCTGCTGGACGAGGTGGGGAAGATGCTAGAGAAGATTCTCGCTACCCGCATCGTCCGGCACTTGGAAGCGGTCGGTCCCAACTTGTCGGACGCCCAGTTCGGTTTCCGGGCTGGGCGTTCGACAATAGACGCAATTTTGCGTCTCAAGGCCGAGGCGAGGGATGCTGTCGCGCGGGGTGGGGTGTTGTTGGCAGTGTCTTTAGACATCGCTAACGCGTTCAACACTCTGCCGTTCGACTGCATTGGTGAGGCGCTCCGCTACCATAAGGTGCCCGTCTACTTGAGGCAGCTGGTAGCGGATTACCTGCAGGGGCGGTTCGTCTGCTACGAGGGACAAGACGGCCATGTTTCGCGCAGGGCCATTGCATGCGGTGTTCCACAGGGGTCGGTGTTGGGTCCGCCCCTGTGGAACATAGGCTACGACTGGGCGCTGCGCAGTGTGCTCTCCCCCGGGCAGGGCATCATCTGCTACGCTGACGACACTCTCGTCACGGCCCGGGGAGATAACTACGAGGAAGCGGCACGCTCTGTCGTCGAAGGTGCGTCCCTCGTCGTGGAACGAATCGAGGCACTGGGCCTTAGAGTGGCGCTCGAAAAGACGGAGGCCCTAGTATTCCATGCGCCCCGACGCCGGCCCCCGGCTGGCTCACACCTAACTATCGGTGGTGTAAGGATAGCGGTGCGGGCAAGCATGAAATACCTGGGCCTGGTTTTGGACCGGAGGTGGAATTTCGGCGAGCACTTTGCTCAGCTTGTGCCGAAGCTGATCGGCACGGCTTCTGCCCTCAGCCGGCTGTTGCCGAACCTGGGCGGACCGAATTTGGTTTGCCGACGGCTGTATACAGGGGTGGTTCGCTCGATGGCACTCTACGGGGCCCCGGTGTGGGCGGAGTCCCTGTCCGCCCAGAACATGGCTCTACTGCGGAGGCCACAGAGAGTCATGGCGGTCAGGGTCATACGCGGATACCGCACTGTGTCCACGGAAGCGGCATGCGCCCTTGCGGGCACACCCCCGTGGGACTTGGAGGCCCGAGTGCTCGCCGAAATCTACCGACGAGGCGCAGACCTGCAAGCAGAGAGCGGCAGACGCCCGCCGCCTGAGCTGGTCATGAGGTGGCGCAGGGAGGCTCAAGCCCAAACCCTGAGGCTGTGGAGGGTGAGGCTGGAGACGCCCAGCGCAGGACACTGGACCGTGGGGGCTATCCAGCCGATCCTGGAACAGTGGGTACGGAGGCGACACGGGACGTTGACCTTCCGTATAGTGCAGGTGTTGTCAGGGCATGGCTGCTTTGGCAAATACCTGTACAAAGTAGCCAGACGGGAGGCGACTCCCGTGTGTCACCAGTGTGGCTGCAGCGAGGACACGGCCCTTCACACCCTCGAGCATTGCCCAGCTTGGGTGGTGCAGCGCCGTGCTCTCGCGGCAGCAATCGGGGCAGACCTCTCCTTGCCGGCTGTGGCCAAGGCCATGGTTGACAGCGTGGGGGCTTGGGAAGCAATGGCATCCTTCTGCGAGGACGTCATCTCGCAGAAGGAAGCGGCGGAGCGCGTCAGGGAGGAAGACGCCCTCGCTGACGCGATTCGTCGCAGGAGGACAGGGCGGCGGAGGAGGCGCCATGGCGACCTGATGCCGCCTTAGGAGGTGCCAGCGGGCGATAGATCGGGGAGTCTATCGCTGTCGCATTGTACGGCCCTCGCGAGCGGTGGCGATGTCTCAGGTGAGCCCGGACATCGCCAAAGGAGTTGGTGCCCGGAGGCGGGCTACGCTGGGTGGGTCGCGAATGTCATGCGTAGCAGTTCTCGTGGCCCATCCACCAAGGCGACAGTAGGCTCACGGTGGTGTTTTTTAGTGGGTGCAAGCCCCACATAACCAAACCGTCTCCCCGGACGGCGCGGTATGCGTTAGGCATTTTTCACCACTTAATAAAAAAAAAAAAAAAAAAAAAAAAAAAAAGGTTCCGCTTGGGAGGAGCCGCGCCGTGCCCTCATCTCTGGAGTAGGCAGTGACCTCTCGCTGCCGGCCGTTGTGAACTCGATGGTCGGTAGCGAGGAGTCTTGGGACGCAGTGGTTTCCTTCTGCGAAACAGTCATCTCGCAGAAGGAGGCTGCGGAAAGGGAGAGGGAAATCACGACCTCTCATCCGGTCCGCAGCAGGCGCACCGGGCGTCGGCGGAGGGCGGACAACGCCCTCTTCCAGCCCCCCTAAATGGGTCCAGGGGCGACGGACGTGGGGACGTCTGTCGCCCCCTATACATCGGACCCGAGGTGGCGGCGCGTAGTGTTCCACGCGCGCCCCTCTGAGACGTCGCGGGGGGACTCTAACACCTCCCCCCCCTCGACCCGAGATGAGGCCCGCCGTAGCGGGCCGGCACCAGCCGGGGGTTGCGGAAGAGTCGTACGTTCCCGCGACCCCTGGCGTAGGTGAGAGATGGAACACCGGGGTGGTTTTTAGTCAGTTGGAGCCTGACAGACCCCTCCGCCCTCCCCAGGCGGAGGACATCCGTTTCCGGATTTTCCACCCCGCAACAAAAAAAAAAAAAAAAAAAAGGTTAGGTTAGGTTAGGTTAGGTTAGGCCTCCATACAAGGCGGCGCGGAACCAGCTCCGCCCCTATGGTCCCCCACTGTCGGAGACCCTCGAGCCAGCACTGTTGGATGGGGTGGTCCGGTCCCTGTTTCCGCGCAGGACCGACTTCGCCCCACCAACAATGGATCCCCCGCAAGGGGCGGCTTCGCCGGAGGAGGAGGTCCCCCCGGTGACGGCGGCGGAGATCTACGCGGGGGTACTCAGCCTCCGCGCCAAGAAGACGGCCCCCGGGCCGGACGGCGTCCCCGCACGGGTGGTGGCAATAGCTGCCTCCGAGATGGAGGACAGGTTTCGGGACCTTTTCAGCGCGTGCTTTTCGGCTGGGAAGTTCCCGAAACTGTGGAAGGAGGGGCAGCTTTGCCTCCTCCGAAAGGCGGGACGCCCGGTGGACTCCCCCTCGGCATACCGGCCCGTCGTGTTGCTCGATGAGGTCGGTAAATTGTTCGAGGGGATAGTCGCCTCCCGGCTCGGGCGCCATTTGCGGGATGTGGGGCCGGATCTGTCGGACGCCCAATTCGGTTTCCGTCGTGGGCGTTCGACGATCGACGCGCTGGCCCTACTCAAGGGCCAGGTGAAGGAGGCAGTCGAGGCGGGGGACGGAGTGCTGGCGGTGTCATTCGACATTGCCAATGCCTTCAACTCCGTGCCCCACTCGACGATATTGGAGGCGCTCCGGTATCACGGAGTGCCCCAATATCTGCGGAGCCTCCTGGCCAGCTACTTGGAGGACCGAGAGGTCCTCCTCGTAGACAAGACGGCCACAGTGAGGCGGTACGGCGCAGAGTCCGGTGTTCCACAGGGGTCGGTGCTTGGGCCCCCGCTGTGGAACATCGGGTTCGATTGGCTGCTGCGGGGAGCCCTCCTCCCGGGCACGAGTGTCATCTGCTACGCGGATGACACTCTGCTCACTGCACGGGGGAGGAGATTCGCGGACGCGGCCTGTCTGGCCTCGGCTGGCGGATCCTTGGTTGCAGAGAGGATCCGCCGCCTGGGATTGAAGGTGGCGCTGCACAAGACCGAGGCCGTGTTCTTTCGCGGGCCTCGGCAGCGCTGCCCACCCGACGCCCACATCGTCGTGGAGGGCGTCCGTATAGAGGTCCAGCCCCGGATGAAATATCTGGGCCTGGTGCTGGACGACAGGTGGCGCTTCGGCCCGCATTTCAGCGGGCTGTCAACGCGCCTGTTGAAGGCCGCGGACGCCCTCTCGTGGCTCCTCCCGAACCTGGGGGGGCCCAAGGCGAAATGCCGGCGCCTCTATGCCGGCATCTTGCGGAGCATGGCCCTGTACGGGGCCCCCATTTGGGCGGACTCCCTCCACAGGAGGGAGAACGCGACCGCCATCCGCAAGCCCCAAAGGGCCATTGCACTGCGGGTGGCGAGGGCCTACCGGTCGGTGGGTTTTTCGGCGGCGTGCGCTCTGGCCGGCACCCCTCCTTGGGAGTTGGAGGCTTGGGTGCTGGCCAGGGTGTATGAGTGGACGGCGCATCGCAGGGCGCTCGGGGAGCACCCCGTCGCCGAGGAGCGGGAGGCCGTGCGGCGGGAGGCGAGGGACGCCATCGTCCTCCATTGGACGGAGGACCTCGCCACCGCCACCTTTGGCCGCCGGACGTTGGACGCGCTCGGTCCGGTCCTCCGGGCCTGGCTCGAGCGGTCCCATGGTTTCCTCTCGTTCCGTCTGGTGCAGGTGTTGTCCGGGCATGGCTGCTTCGGAACGTACCTGCACCGGATCGGGAGGGAGGAAGCCCCGTCGTGCCACGACTGCGGCGCGGCGGAGGACACGGCGCAGCACACCCTCGAAGTGTGCCCAGCTTGGTCCGAGCCGCGCCGCAGTCTGATCGCGGAGATCGGACAGGACCTCTCGCTTCCCGGTGTGGTCAACGCCATGCTGGGGAGCGAGGGGGCCTGGTCAGCGGTCGCCTCCTTTTGCGAGGACGTAGTCTCGCAAAAGGAGGCGGCGGAGCGCGCGCGGGAGGAAGACCCTCTCGCAGCGCCGCTCCGCAGAAGAAGAAGAGGTCGGAGAAGACGCGGTCTTCTCCCTCTTCATGGTGGCGACGGGAGGGCGACAGGCGCGGGGGCGCCTTCGCCCGCATTGCACCCGTCACCACCTTCGTCTGTCATTCCCGGGCCCGCCCCCACGGGGAGGGCGTGAGGTCCGCTGTGCGGGTCATCGTCGGCGGAGGACTGGAAGTAAAGGCTGTGCCGGTTTCCCAGTCCCCCGCCACTAGGACGAAGCGGGAATGCCGCTGGGTCGTTTTAGTGGGTATACCGGGTCAGACCGGGGAGTCCCACATAGCCCGCCCATCCCCCGATGGACGGGTATGCGTAATGCATTTTTTCCCAGCGACAAAAAAAAAAAAAAAAAAAAAAAAAAAAAAGGTTAGGTTAGGTTAGGTTAGGTTTTTTTTTTTTTTTTTTTATTTTGTGCTTTTCCCCATCGAGAGCGACGAGATCTTATTATTCTAATTTGCTCATTCATTCAAGTTCTCGCATTTATTCCTCTCGCACTTTCAAGCTTCATTCTGTATCTTTCTTTTATTCTTACTTTCATTCTTAGCCGGGTGGGACTCCCGCTATTCTATCTAATAATGTCTACTATTTTCTTGCTTTTTATTTGGGTATTAAAGTACACAGCTATATTTTATTAAACTTACTTTTGTAAACATTTTCGCTTTTTTATCAGTTAGTTTTTTACATGCTTTCTTATTACGCTACTTATATTCTCTAGTTTACATTTATATCTTACTTACTATTACAATTTCATTTTCTTTCATTACGCTTATATTTCTATTTTCTACTTTTAATATCAAGCCTATTTCTTACATTGTTACTTTTACTTGTTTATTCTTATTCTAGTTTTAACAATACAAGATTTTTGCCAATTTACATTAGTAACTTAACTGTAGCATTTTATCTGTTTGGATTTTAACAGGGCTTTGAAAATTAACTATTATCATTTGCGGTTTATGGCACAAGAGTTTGGACCACTAACAAGCATTAAGTTTTTCTCCTATACTGTTCTTACTAGGTGGGTGGAGGGGAGGGAAAAGGGAGGGGGCAGGAAAGGGAAGGGAGGGGGAAGAGGACTCCTTTAACGTTGTTGCATTATTTGTCTTCTTATGGTTGCGGCAATAATATACATATACATACATAAATTATACATATTTATTGACTTTTCTTATACTGGGTTTTTTACTGATCTTTTTATTTAAGGGTCTTTTGGGATAGGTACTAATATATTCCTATATACTCAGTATATATTTGTACATCAGAGAGAGAAGGGGGGATGGCAGTTTAGGCGTATGCTGTTGTCGTCCGAGCCAGATAGTCCCATTTCTTGCGGACAGGGCACTCCGAACTAAATGCATTATGCTCCGTCTTTTGAAGCTTTGAGTGCAGACAGTTGCAGCACTGCGGTGCGTTGCCCGCGACAAATTCTTCGCACTTGTCACGTAGATGCGGTCCTCCGCAGTGGCTGCACCTGTCTACACTCTCCGTACAGAACTTTCGGCCATGACCAAATGCTAAGCATTTCGTACATTGGATGAGCGGCGACTGATCCTCCACCCTGACCCTTTGCAGGTCGAGGTAAAGAGCCCCAGCCTCCGTCATCCTCTGCCATACAATGGGTCTGACCTGGACGATGACGTGTGCTGTATTCGGGTTTCTGGTCCTTTTCTTGTACTTAATTTTGATTTCTTTTTCTTCCTGTTGCAGGTCCCTAAAGATGTTTTCGTTCTGGGAATAGAGCGCCTTTTCCAACTCGTCGTCTTCACTGTCCAAAAAGACGTCTTTTAGGACGACGAGCGGGTTTTTATTTTTCATTGGCGCCACTATTAGCCCTTCACCTCGGCTCTCGATCCTTTCTTTAACTTTCTCGTATTCCGTTTCCGAGTCACAACCCAGTATGACCGTCTGGTTTTTTGCCTTCCTCACTTTGCTAATTTTTAGGCCAGTTCCCCTGGCATCGACCGCCTTCTTCACCCTGGCGAGCACCTCGTCGGCAGTCTCCTGGCTGCCTTCCAGGGTGACCGCCATCGAATGAAGTGCCGGTCGACGCCCGGGCTTGGCTGCTGTAACGTGGGCGTATGAGTGAGACTCGGTTCTTGGCTCGCGTGCTTCTTCCTGCATAGCAGACATTATGCGGTCGGTTCCGGCAGCGACCTCGCCGGCCACGCCCTCAATTTTGGTCTCGAGTACTACGGCGGCACGACCGATGATCGTGACCCCTTCTGTCACGTGGTCAAGTCTCGCCTTGACATCATCGATCCTGTCGCCGACCCCGATAACCTTGTCGATGACCTTATCAACGACGTCGGAACCACTCTCGGAGCAGTGATCGGTCAGATCCTGGAAACCAATGGAGACCTTTGCTTCCAGGTCAACGAGCCGCGTCTTGATGTTTGTCTCCACCTTTTCCAGCCTCTCTATTAGTACCTCCGATAACTCGGGTGATGTAGGCGTGGTGTTTGCTTTGGAAGGCGGGACTGTCTTTGGCACTGTTTCCAGGTTTTTCACTCTCCTGCTTATTTCAAAGAGGATCCGTAGACACTTGTCGGACTGGGTCTCCAGGAAAGTCTTTATGTCCTTCCTCATCTGAGGGTAATCCTTGACTCTGGATGGTATGTCTTCGAAGGTCTTCATGACCTCCTGGAGAAGTTTGTCGTTGGAGGACACAGCAAAGATGTCGGCCTGCTTAGTGTAAGCCTCCATGATGTCCACGGATCTTCTTTTCCTCTCTGGTCTCCGAATAAAAGTTCTGGCAGCATCCGGCACCTGTCCGGACTTGCCTGCGGGGCTGGGGGTGGCGGCGGGAGCGACATCGCCCGAGGTCCCTGCTGACGTCAGTGGCGTTTCTGCATCTCTCCTTTCGTACCTCAGGGATAACCCCTTTGGCGCTTCGCGCGCTCCAGAGGGTCCCTGGGTAGGCGACGTTGACCCCTGCGGTCCGCTGGCACCGACTCCTGGCCCTTTCCCTTTTACTGGGGTGCGAATTCCGAGAACCATATTAATTGCTTCGCTTACTTGTGTGTGTAAAGGGCACAACAGTAAGGACGGGGAAAATTGTCAATAGTCAATAAAATATAAAATAAAATAAAATAAAATAAAAATAAAATATATCTACACTGCTATCAGCAGTTCCGTTTTCCTCCTGTAAATGGGGAGTCAAAAATAAACAGTATAAATCCGCACACCAAATTTTCCTATCTCACCTAATTTGCGAGATATCAGTATTTATTAAGAAGGGGTGGGGGAGGGTCCAATCGGGAGGGGATGGGTTCCTCTTGTGCGACTTTAGCCGTGGTGTCTTCGACACCACTAAGGCTGATTTTGAGGTCTAAAACGATGTAAGTCCTCTCGTTCCCGAGATATGGCCCGTTGAAGGATGAGGGAAAGGTTGGTTTTGAATAAAAAGGGAAGGGGAGGAAAAGAGGAAAGATGGGGAGGGATGGATACCTCTGTGACGGTTTTCACCTCGTGGTGTCTTCGACACCACTAAGGCTGAATCCGTGGTCTAAAAGTGCCTATCTGGTCTGGTTCCAGAGATATCCGATTTTAGGGATTTCTGTCTTACCGTACCGCGCCGTGTCGCAGGCCTTGCCAGGCAGATCTTCCAGGTGACCTAGCTGGGTCTGCCTTGGTCCGATTTTGGCGTGGGTGGGCTCTTTTGTTTGGTCTTGTTGAGCTCTTTTTGGTAGGCCAGATTCAGGGTTGACTTTGGGGGGGGGGGAGGGTGAGGGGGGGAGGGGGAAGTTGGATAGGGTGTTTTTTAGATAGGAGGAGGGTTATGGTAGATTTGGAAGGATGTTTGGATAGGGGGTGTTTTGGGTTAGGGGTAGGCAAGAGGGGTAAAAGTACAGAAGCAAAAACAATAACAGGTGGCCGATAGTGACCAGTAAGTATTTTTAACGTTACAGTAATGTCTTAATGACGTCAATTTGCAAGTACTAGACGGCTGTAAAATGGCCGCCGAGCGTCAGAGGACGTGCGTTTCAGCCCGGATTTGGACTCGTTTTTTAGATTTAAGTTCCCGTCTCAATTTCTTATTCTAAACCTAAGTAGTACCTAACTAAGATAAAATATAATACTAGGCTAAAAATCTACAAACATAAAACAAAATGTTTCTCCTTCCGACACCGCGTAGGTGCGGCGCACAGAGATTCCAATACTTCGACAAGAGTTTGAAAATGTACTTTTCTATCTTAGCTCTTTTCAAATTTTTGAGTATATGGTTACATAGAACAGTTTCCAAAAACAGTTATACCGGTTTTTATTTTAAAATAAGTTATTCCTAGGCCGAGATCTAAGTATTTTAAGTTTTTAAATACACAAATAAGTAAAAGGCAAAGTTATTTCGAGGCGTGAGAGCAATTTGCTGTTTTAAGTTATCTTTAAATAGAAGGGAGACACTGATGCTAGTGTTTTAGGGATTTTTTCTAATATACGTTAATAAATGGGCAATATGATTCTAATTTTACAGGGGCTGTGGTATATAAACTGTGAATGTTATAAAATTTTCGAAAAGAGGAATGATAGAATTCTAACAGCAAATACCTTGTCTCTGTATGATTGTTCTTAGGATCTCTATGTAATTTTCCGAGTTGGCTGCCTGTTGCTCCAGGAAGCTGTCCGTGTCCTCAAAGCACCAAAATTTCACCTTCCAACTGGTTTTATCCTGCGTTTTTGCTGCGCGGCAGATCTTCGGGGTGGCTTGTACAGCAAGCTGAGGCCTGGGATTTCTCGGGAAAATTCCTGGAGTTTCCAAGAATGTCGGTGGCACTTGTTCACTCACTATGTCACACTTGGTAGACCGATTTCTTCTTGATTTTGGAAGGATGAAGGGTTTTCTTGTGTTAATTGGCCTTTTTTCCTTTCCGTCTTCGGAAAAATCGTCGCGAAAGGTCCAATTTCAGTCCTAAAAATCCCAATTTTCCGTGGGATGTAGTCACTGAGCTCGTCTTTAATTTGATGTGAAGAAACTTAGGGGTCGTCGCGACAAATCGAGCGCCGTAGTCGTTTCCCCGCAGCGTCTGACTTTTTCACCGCTTTTTGCTGCTTTTTCCTCGCCGCGCTCCAGAATAAGCTGTGGTACACACCTTCAAATAAGTCCAAAAAATCTGGAATTTCTGGGGGGTGTACCCACTGAGGTGGCGAATGCTGGTGTCAAATAAAAAACAGGGGTCGTCGCGACAAAACGCTCGCCACACGTCACTTTATAATTTGTTGACCACTTTTTTACGTTTTTTAGTTACAAAATCACGGTTTTTTGGTCACAAAATTTTTGTCCAATGTCCAATTTTAATTTTGATTTCACTTTTAAGTAGCCCGCACTTGCCCGCAACTTTTTAAATTTTTTTTTTTAATACTTAAACCTCCAACAGTATTGGAGCCTGTGCTAGGCTTATCATTCATACTAGTTCTCGCTATTATTCCTCTCGTACTTTCATTCTTCATACTTTGTCTTTCTATCATACATCTTCTTTCTGTCTATCAGGGTAGGACTCCCTTCTATTGGTCCCTATTTTTCTTTATTATCATTTCGAGGAGCGGGTAACACATCAACACAAATGGTTTTTATTTATTTTTTTCTTTCGATACAGTTGTTCTTATTCTAATACAACATTCTTGTACATGCTTCTTTACACTTTTTACAACACATTATTTTGTTCTTACTTCTACTATTATGATTATAAAAGCTATTTCTATGTTACGTCTATCTTATATATTATTCTTAATGATAGTTACATGTTTCTTACAGCTATTTTTATCATCTATTTCTTAATTTTAAAACATTTGTGGATTACAATAATTCTATCAGACATCTTATTTTTCTATTTTAATTTCTAGGACAGTTCTTACATCTAGTTTTATTACAGTTTATCCATAAGGGCAACATAATATATAGTTATATAGTTTCCAGTGGTGTTTCTTAGCAGTTTATTACGTCTGTTTTCAATGCTTGACCTTAATATTATATAAATATTATGTAAACATCTTTGCTTAACCTGTTTTATTTCTTTTTATTACTTTCATACAAATTTCTACACAGTATTCCAAAAACACCTCTCTCTTTTTCCCTTTCATTATAAGCCACAGGTTTTCGGCATCCAGTTTGGTGTCGAGTACGTGCTCGGCCACAAGTCTTTGCTGATCGAAGACGGGACAGTCGAATAATATATGTGGCACCGTTTCTGCAATGTCGGGATCGCAGATGCACGAGGGGCTCTCCTTACACTTGAAGCGATTCAAGTATTCGGAGAACCCGCCGTGCCCCGTCATGATTTGAGTGATCACCTTGTCAATTTTGATCTTCCTGACTATTCCGTACGCCGCCACCGCATCCGGGAAAAACAATTTAGTCCCAGAAGCCGTTCCTCCAGCGCAGTATCTCCGATTCCACACGTCAAGAGTTGCCGTTCGGATGCATCGCTTGACGTATGAGACCGGACACAGGTCGTAGTCGGGCTTTCGTTTGGAACCCTCAGCGGCGCTTTTGGCTAGTTCATCGGCCCTCTCATTACCCTCCAACCCCGCATGGGCTTTGATCCAAAACAAGGTTACAACCTTGTTTTGGCTCGACAGGGACCTAAGATTGGCCCTTGTCTCTACTGCCAGGGGGTGGTGTCGATTATAGTTTTGAATCGTTTGGAGGGCCGCCATAGAGTCACTGAAGATTCCAAACGACTGCGCTCTATGCTTTAGGATCTCCCTGGTTGCGACGCATATTGCCAGAAGTTCGGCCTGGTAAACAGTGGAGTATTGTGGGAGAGCAAGTTTGAGGGTTTTGGTTTCGACGTCACCACTCCATACGGATAGTGCCGCTCCAACCTTGCCCCCAATCTTGCTCCCGTCCGTAAAGATACGAACTTCAAGTTCGCTCTGGGCATCTAGTTGCTCTTGATTTACCAGGCTTATGAGCTCTAGCTCAGCGCGCTCAGCTGGGTGCGGAGCCTCCATTGCCGAGGCGGTCTGCTCGACGCTCCTGTCGCCAAGTGCCGGCTGAGGCACTCCCCTCCTGGCCTCGTATAGTGATGCCGCTTCGCGGACTCGCAGGTCGAGAGGAAGTATCCCAGCCAGCACTAGCGCGGAGTTTAGGGAGACCGTCCGGTATCCCTTGCACAGCTTCTGTGCGATACCACGCTGGACCGCTCCCAACTGCTTCTGAACGCCCAGTTTGTCGACGGCCGGGGCCCATACGCTGGCGGCGTACAGGATGACTGGTTCGACGGTGGCCACATATATTATCCTGATGACTTCAGGGTTAAGCCCCCAACTGGTCTTTGCTGCCCTGGTTAGTTGTTTGTGGATGCCTATTGCCCTTCTGCATACATTCGCGACGTGCGCGTTAAAAGTCAGCTGCTTGTCGATGGTGACACCCAGGATTTTGATCTCGTTGGACATAGCAATGTCGGTCCCGCCCATGCTTAAGCGCGGGGTGTCGTACTTCAGTTTGCGCGTTATAATCATCGCATTGGTTTTATGCGGGGCAAATTTAAGCTTGTTTTGGACACCCCACGCCCGAACATGTTCAAGAGCGGCATTGGCACGTCCCTCGATCTCCAACGCTGTGTCACCATCGAAAAGCAGCACAACGTCGTCCGCAAAAGCCTGGCAATAGTCACCCCTAGCTTCCAAGCTCTTAAGAAGCGGGTCCAGCACCAAGTTCCAAAAGATTGGTCCCGCGATGGAACCCTGGACGCAGCCCTTGCTTGTGGCCTTGCAGTACTCCTCACCTGCGTATCTAACCCTGACCTTTCGGTTGTTGAGATAGCTGTCGATGACCCTCCTCAGGCCTACTGGACACTGTTCCTCAGCCAGACGGACTCTTATTGCTGGCCACCAGGCACTGTCGAAGGCTCCCTCTATGTCCAATGATACCAGTACTGTAACTTTCTTTAGTGCTAGCTTGCCGCGTATGTGCTGCATTAGTGCATAGAGGGAGTCCTCGGTGCTTCTCTGGGGCATGAATCCGTATTGACGAGTACTCATCCGAGGGATCAGGTAAAACCTGAGGCGGGCCACCAACATCTTCTCATATATTTTACCGAAAATTGGTAAAAGTCCGATTGGTCGGTACGCCTTCGGATTGCCGTAGTCTGTTTTTCCAGGCTTTTTTAGGATAATAACCGTTGCTTCCTTCCAGATTTCAGGGAAGAGGTGGTTTCTCAGGCAGCAGTTAAGGAGAGCCAAGGCTATCTCGGGGGCACTTCTAATAGCCTGACTACAAATGTCAGCAGTGAGGCCGTCTGCTCCTGGCGCTTTTTTGACATTGAAGGACTCGCACGCTGCCATCAGCTCGGCCATCGTGAATGGTGGCTCACATGGTTCACCTTGGTCCCCAGCATTCACAACGTCGGCCTTTTCTCTGACTAGGCGGTGGCAGGTGCTGTCGGTGTCTGTTTGGTCATCCGGATAAAACGTTTTAGCCAGGAGTTCTACCGAACCTTTTGCGTCTAATACGTCTCCGTTCTCCACCAATGGCTGATCCACTCCTCTTCCCTTAGTCCTCCCTATCACCCGATAAATCCCTTCCCAAACCCCTTCTCGGTCCTGTCTCGAGCAGAAGTTCTTCCAACTCTCGACTTCGTCCTTTGCTGCTGCCGTCTCATACTCAACTTTCAGTTTCAGGTACTCGTCGACGACCTTCGATCTTCGGACTGGCGCAGCGTTCCTGACTCTGTTTTTATAGGTAGTGGCTTTTTTCTTCATCCCCTCGAGTTTCTCGGACCACCACGGCAAGGTAAACACTTCATTTATTTTCTTCGTCGGCATTGACGAAGTGCATGCTTCTCTAATTGAATTGATATATAATTTGGATATTGAATTTAATTGCTCAGCTATGTTTAGTTTATCTAACTCTACTTTATTAATTTTGTTTGTTTGCAATAATTGGCTGAGTTTCTCACGAAACTCAGGCCAATTTGCTTTTTTAGTGTTATAAATTCTTGTGGTCCTGCTTATTTGAATACCTTTCGATCTCTTTAATTTTAAGTTGAATACAATGCCGTTGTGGTCCGAGCTCGTGAGGCCCTCGTCTACTCTCCAGTCATCTACCAGGTCTAGGATATCCGTCGAGCATGCCGTTATGTCGACGTGGCTGCAGTACCTAATGCCACCTCTGATCGTGTCGAAGGTCGGAATTTCCCCTCTGTTGAGTATGTTCAGGTCCAGCTCATCGAGAACTCCAGACACTTCTTCGCCTCTGCGGTCGATGGTCAGGCTTCCCCACCAGGTACTTTTTGCGTTTGCATCTCCTCCAGCAATCCACATTCTGGAACCCACCTCCTCCCCAACACGTTTGAGGTGGTCGAGGTATGGTTCCATTGGTTGGTCTGGCTCGAAGTAAAAGGAGACTAGTGTGATCCTCCAGGCACTGGTTCGGATTCCCACCACGGTGATGTTGTTCGTGGTGAGTTTTGGGTACTGTTCGACGATGAGGTCTTGGTCAAAGACCGCTATTGCGGCCTTAACAGTCCCATCTCCGATGTCAGTGTTCTGGAAGACCCGAACGCCTCTATGACTCCTCATTACTCTTGCCGCGCCGACGTATGGTTCTTGGAGGAGAGCAATGGCGACCCCGCGCTTGTTCGCTTCAGTCAAAAGCTCGTTGGTCGCCAGTCTTTTCCGCTGGAGGTTGGCCTGGATCAGTCTGTAGAGGTTTGGGTTTCCCTGGGTGCCCTTAGCAATATGCCACGGTTGCTCTTGCTATTTCATCCCACCTGTGGCGTGTGGGACATTCTGAGCTGAATGCGTTGTGGCTATCGTCCCCGAGTTTGGCTTTTGTGCAGTTCCGGCACTTTGGCGGGGCACCCGTTAGGAAGTCGGCACAATCCGATCTCAGGTGCGGCCCGCCGCAGTGACTGCACAGGTCAGCCGCTTCTTTGCAATAACGTCTGCCGTGCCCGTAGCCTAGGCAGCGCGTGCACTGCACCAGTGGGGTCTGATCTTCGACCTTTACGCGCTGGAGGTCTACGTGCAGGCATCCGAGTTCCATTGCACGTCTCCAAATTATCGGCGAGACGCTAACCACAACGTGGCATATGTGTGGGTTCCTGGTCCTTCTCCGGAACTTCACCACTACCCTATCCTCCTCCTTGTCAAGGTTGCGAAAAACATCTCGATTTTGGTTCCTCAGGGCCTTAATAACGTCCTCATCTGAGTTAACGGAGAGGACGCTCCTGAGGATCAGCATAGGGTCCTTGTTTTTCACCTCCTCGACATGGAGGTCCTGCCTATCTCTTGTCAGCTTATTCTTTAGTTTATCCCTTTCTTCAGTGGTTCGGAAGCCCATAATAATTTTCCTATCCTTTGCTTTCCTGACCTTTTCCACCTTTACCCAGCCTTCCTTTGCGTCTGCTGCCTTCCGCACTTTCTCCATTACTTCATCACCAGACTCCGTTTCGTCTGTGGAGGTAACCACTATGGAGTGGAGCGTACTTCGCACCGGGTTCGCTTTTCCGCTGTGGGTTACACTCGCATAAGTGTCAATGGCGGCGCCGCTTTGTAGTCTCTCTTTGTGCTGCATGATTGCTGCCTTGAGCTCCTCCATCCCCTTGGAGTGGCTTTCCAGCAGCAATGAGTGGCTCCTTATTTGAGCCTCGAGTTGGCTGTTGCTTTGGCTTGGGTCGGTAATGCTAGTGAAGGTGAGGTCAGCGGCACCTTCGGGCTGCGTATTTTCAGGCCCCACTCTTTTCGTCTTAGCCGATTTTTCGGCCTCCTTCACCAGTTCATACAACCGGTCAAGCGCCTCAGTAATGCCGGTTTTTATTTCCGTTTTGGTGTTTCTGGAGGTTCCTAGCAATACTTTGGCCTTGATCACGCAGGCCTTTCCCTCTGCAGATCGATCCGCGTAGTGGGGTTTTGGCGGCGAGTTCACCTGTAGTAGTTTCGACTGGTGAAGCCTCTGTGGGGCTTTCGCAGGGCCAGCCTGCGCCGTCTTAGTGACTAATGGAGCGGGGGGGAGCGTTGGGTTCACGGTGGAGGGCCCTGCGGCCTCCAATTCCGCGACGCTGCGTCTCACATTAGGAGGCGATTTTGTCATTATCGGTGACTTGTCACCCTCCGCCGGCTTCACCTTAAGTGGGGTCCTGAGTGCGTTCATCGTCGCTGGAGGTTTGCGTCAAAGTGTAAATTATACAAAACAAACAAAAAGTAAAAGTGTAAAATTAAGAAATATAAATAAAACGTAAAAATAGTAAAGATTGTAAAAATCTCTGCAAGTCCGGACTCTATATGGTGCTAATAACAGTCAGCCTTTCGTTCAGTAAACGGGTCAAGCACCGAGAGCAGACGAGAAAAACTCTCGTAAGTCAAAAATACTGCAAAAATACAGCGACTCTAGGAATGACTCTATGTAGAGTCGTTTTGTCAGTTCCAGTAGACAGCTCCCACGGAGCCCTCTCGAATGAACCCAAACTCGGTGCGATTACACCCAGGAGTTGCGGAGATATCCCAACTTGAAATATTGGGTTTTTTACAAAAATAAAAACCCAAAGTGGTTACAAGAAGATATCTCCGGAACCACCGGTCCAAAAACTCCGGTGTTTGGGCTTTCCGAAGTTGGCTCGGTGAGACCGATCCACTGGAATGGTTTTCAGGCTGAAAAATCTTGGCTTCCTGAAAACGCCTGAAAACTATCCTATCTTATACCCTAAGTCTTTCTGGTATGTCCAGCGAAGACCCCAGCCCTCTACGACTATCCGTTAGGAAGTTATGGCCGTTTTAAGATTTTACAAAATGGCCGCGGTGCTGTCAAAGTCAGTCTTTGACCACGGATAACTTCCTTCGGGAAAGCCGTAGACACCTCGAGTTTGGGCTCTGCCAACTCGGCCTGAGCTCCGCTGTCCGCTGAAACTACTTTCAGGATCCCGAAAATTTTCAGCTGCAAACCTCCTGAAAACTTGGGGTAAGCAGGGCAGCGGGCTCCTGACTGAAACTTCGAAATCCGCTACTTCCTACGACCACCGGTTTACGAGTTACAGTGGCTTGAAGCTAAACAAAATGGCCGCCGAGCTGTCAAACGTCGTGTTTAGACGCCCGTAGCTTCGCAACCCGACCTCGCAGAAGGACGGGGTTTTGGACCTACAGCTTGGCGTCACTTCAGGTATGACCTGAAAGCAGTTTCAGCGACAAAAAATGTTGTGGCCTGAAATGGCCTGAAAATAGTCCACACCTAAAGTTGGTGACACGCTTTCAGCTCTAGTGAAAATCCGGTATTAAACGGATCAGCGGGTTCCGAGCTATGTTAATCTAAAAATTAAAACCTAAAAACCCAAAATGGTGCTTTTTGCCAAAAAAGCCAAAACAGTCGATATAGGGCCCGTGTTTGGGCTTAATTTAGTCCAAATATACTACTAGAACACGATAATATCGTAAAAAAATGATTATTTCTTATTATTTCTGAATTATATACAAAAAACACAAAAAATTCAATAACTTTAAGAATAATTGCCGAAAAATTTTGAAAAAATATGTTAAAAATAAGTTAATTATGGTGCTACAACATACAAGAATAAAAAATTTAAAAATCTAATTTGACGTATGAGAAAATTTTAAAAATATAGTTTTCCTGAAAGTTTCCCTGTAACTTAAGAACTACTTACATAAAAAATCTAAAACTTAAGATCTTTACTAAGCCGGTGAGCGCGCCACGGTGTGCAGTTGAAGAACCTCAGTATGTTGATGGGGACCGGAGATATTCAGGTCCAAAGTTTGCAACTTTCAGTTGAAATATAAAATCTTCCAGTTGTCTTAAAATTCTAAAAATAGTTGCACTCGCCTTTTGTTGTGATTGTACAAGTTGACGCCAAATTTGGTGCCGCTACCTCCACTCCTTCAGCTTTTTCAGAGCACGTGGTTATTACAAATTGCTGAATATCTCGCTGAAACTCGATGTCAGGGTGATGTTGGATGGCCCAGGTGGTCGGGAACCACGATGCCCACACGATGCCGATGAAAAAGTGAGGGGTCACCGATCTTGATGTGGCAGCGCATGCGTTTTTGTAAAACGTTGTATCAACTTAACCTCCAAAAGAAGGGTTTTTCACAAGTAACTTTTCAGGCGTTACGACACGGCACAGTTTGGGTGCAGCACTTTGTGCGGCGCAAGTTTCCGCGTTCTGGGACACTTAACTTATTAAAATAGGATCACAAAAACCATTTAATTTGATTTTTTAACTGCGGAGCGCGTGGGATTTGTATGCTTCCAGCTCGAGAGACCGAGTGCAACTGGTTAGGTTAGGTTTTTTTTTTTTTTTTTTTTTTTTTTTTTTTTTTTTTTTTTTTTTTTTTTTTACTACTTCCTCCGATACAGATCGAAGCCTATTTTATCTAATGTTACTCTTTCATTCCAGTTCTATCAATTATTCCTCTCGTACTTTTATTCCTCATACTTTGTCTTTCTTTCTTTCTATCTCTGTCATGCTATTTTCCCGGTGGGATTCCGGTCTAAACTATCTACTCTCTCTAGTTTTTGTTTTTTCTTTATTTTCGGGTTGCGGAATTACGCCATACACAAATTTTCTTTATTTAATTAATGCCCAAATGTTTACATAGCTTTCTTACTTTCTAGTTTTTATTCACATTTTAATGTTTACAGTATTATTATCTTAAAATTATTTCATGCCCAGTAGGTATACATTTTTGAACATTTTCCTTACATATCTAGTTACTTCTAAGGCTTATTTTATATATTAAACTATGCTTATTTCTACTTTTAATTACAAGAATCTTAATCAATTTTAGTATATGATGTACGCTATATATTACATAATATACGGTCATCATACTTATTATTGCTTGTTTCTTTTTACGACTGTTTCTATTATTTTTAAGCAGTAGTTCATGAACTCCTTTCTACTTTTGCCCAACATTATTGATTTTATGCTATCTGTCGTTATTTTGATATCCAGTAGTTGCTCAATTTCGTATTTCTCACGACCAAACACTGGGCATTCCAATATTATGTGGGGTACAGTTTCTTTCACGCTGGGGTCACAAATGCATGAAGGATTCTCCTTGCGCTTAAAGCGGCATAAGTATTCTGAAAATCCCCCATGGCCGGTTAACAGTTGGGTGCTCAGGCATGTTGGCTCGAACTTACGGATAACTTTGTAAGCTGTCTCCACATCCGGGAAGAAGATCTTTGTGATGCCGGCAACTTCTCCGGATTTGTACCTCGCGTCCCATTCGCGAATCGACTCCATCCGAAGCTGTCGCTTCGCGAATGAGACGGGGAACGAATCATAGTTGGGTTTCCTCTTCTTTGACGCTGAGGCGGCCTTCTTGGCAAGTTGGTCTGCCCTCTCGTTACCCTCCAATCCTGCGTGTGCTTTTATCCAGTACAAAGACACAGCTTTGTTCTGTCGAGATATCTCTGTAAGGTTCTCGCGAGTTTCTACCGCTAGTGGATGGAGGGAGCCGAGATTTGTGACCGTTTGCAGCGCCGCCATTGAGTCGCTATAAATGCCGAATGTGAGTGCTTTGTTCTTCTTTATTTGCCTCGTAGCTTCGCAAACGGCCAGCAATTCCGCCTGGTATACGGTGCAGTATGACGGCAAGCAAAGTTTGACGGCCTTGGTCTCTGCTTCGCCCTCCCAAATGGACAGCGCTGCGCCAACCCTTCCGCCAAACTTGCTGCCGTCTGTAAAAATTTTTACTGCACAGCTACTATTGGCTTCCATGTCGCTACGGTCCTTCAGGCTAGTCAGTTCCAAGTCCTTGAGAGCTGCAGGGTGTGGCGCTTTTGTTGCGGGCATTGGTCGCTCGATTTCTCTGTCCCCCAGTTCGGGCAGGGGCGCCCCCTTCCTGATCCTGTATAGCGAGGCTACCTCGCGTACACGAAGATCCAGTGGGAGCACTCCTGCCAGAACCAGCGCTGAGTTCAGGGAAACCGTGCGATAAGCCTTACACATTTTTTGCGCGAAGCCTCTCTGTACGGCTCCCAGCTGTTTCTGCACACCAAGTTTTTCGGCAGCCGGTGCCCAGGCGCTCGCTGCATACAAAATGATGGGCTCGATGGTCGCGGTGTAAATTGTGCGTATTACTTCCGGGTGGAGGCCCCAACTCGCCTTTGCTGCCCTTGCGAGTTGCTTGTATACGTTTATGGCCTTCCTACAAACATTCGACACATGTGCGTTGAAGGTGAGCTTGTCGTCAAAAGTCACACCCAACATCTTGATTTGTTTAGACAGGCTAATGTCGACCCCGCCCATGCACAAGCGCGGGGTGTCGAACTTAAGCTTACGCGTGATGACCATTGCGCTTGTTTTATGTGGCGCAAATTTGAGCTTATTTTCGACACCCCACACCCGAACCTGTTCAAGAGCGGCATTAGCCTGTCTTTCTATCTGCTGTGCCGTGTGGCCATCAAAAATCATGACAACATCATCAGCGAACGCCTGCACGTAGTGACCTTCGGCTTCGAGTGTATCCAGCAGAGGGTCCAGCAAAACATTCCACAGGATGGGCCCACCTATAGACCCTTGGACGCATCCTTTATTAGTCACCTTAGTAAATGTTTCTCCATTGTATCTTACAGTGACTTTCCTTTGGTCGAGGTAGCTGTCGATCACTTTTCTAATATTTAGGGGACAGTTTCCTTTTGCCAGTTGAACTCTGATCGCTGGCCACCAGGCGCTGTCGAAGGCGCCCTCTATATCCAGTGACACGATGGTTATGATTTTCTTCTCGTCCAGTTTCTTGTTTATATGCTGCATTAGTTTATAGAGGGCGTCTTCGCAGCTCTTTTGGGGCATGAATCCAAACTGGTTTTGGTTCAGTCTCGGTAGAAGATGATGTTTGAGTCTAGCGACCAGCATCTTTTCGTATACCTTGCCTAATACCGGTAGCAGTCCTATGGGGCGGTATGACTTGGGGGTCTTATACGTTTCTTTTCCTGGTTTCCTTAGCACTATTACTGTCGCTTCTTTCCACACAACTGGGAAATAGTGCAGCTCGAGGCATTTATTGAGTACTCCCAGGAAAAGTTTAGGGTCACTTTTAACGGCATGGCTACATATGTCAGCTGTGAAGCCGTCAGCACCAGGCGCTTTTTTTGGGTTCAATGAGTCCAGTGCGCTAAGCAATTCCGTCAGTGTGAACGGAGGATCGTCCTGTCCCTCAGATGGTTGGAGGTTCACAACTGATGCTCTGTTCCTAGTGTCTCGATGCGTCTGGTTATCATTCTCCTCGAGGTCTTCTGGGTAGAATGTCCTCGCGAGCAACTCCACAGAGCCCTTCGCATCAAGGGTAATGCCGCCGTCTTCCAAGGGTATGTCCTCCTCTCTCTTGGCCGTTCTCCCTATCACCCGATAGATCCCCTCCCACAAGTTTTCCTTATCCTGCTTTCCACAAAAAGTTTTCCAGCTGCTGATCTGGGCCTCCATGGCTTTCGCTTCGTATTCGTCTCTGGCTTCAACGTAAGCGTCGTACACTCTCTGTTTTCGTATCGGTGCGGCATTCCCGATTCTGCATTTCCTAGTGGTGACTTCTTGTTTCATTTTCACGAGTTCCTCCGACATCCAGGGTAGGGTAAGTGTCTCAGCATTCTTTTTTAAAGGGATTGAGGTGTTACTAGCTACAGTGATGGCATTATTGTAATTTTTTATAAATTGGTCTAATTTTTCTAATGTATTTATGGTACAGATTTTTTCAATTTCTAAGTTATGGTCTATTTTTAATTTTTTGAAAGTGTCATGGAACGCTTCCCAGTTTGCTTTTTTTGTGTTATAAAGCCTTGTGGAACGTTTGACACTTACCCCGACGGATTTTCTGAGATTAATGGTAAAGCTTATGCCACTATGGTCAGCGCACCTGAGGTTTGTCACCACTTTCCAGTCCTCCACTAGGTCCAGCATATCGAGAGTGCAAGCCGTCACGTCAACGAAGCTAGTGTAACGCTTCCCGCCACGAATGGTATCGAAAGTTGGAGTGTCGCCCCGATTGAGTATTTGAAGGCCCTTCTCGTGGAAAGCACCGGCCACATCGTCACCTCTATGGTCGATCACCGGACTACCCCACCAGGTGCTCTTTGCGTTTGTGTCGCCTCCGATGATTAACCTTCGTGGGGTGGAAGAAGCAAGCTTTTTTAAAAGATCCAGGTACTCGTCTATGGGTCGGTCTGGTTCAAAGTAGTATGAAGCCATTGTGAGTTTCCATTTCTTTGTGCTAGCCGTCACCACAACAACGTTGTTTGTGGTGAGCTCTGGGTGTTGCGTAATGTCTAGGTTGTCATCAAATACGGCAATAGCTGCCTTAACCGTGCCCCTCCGGTGTTATGGAAAATTCTAACTCCTCTATATGTCTTCATACTATCAGTACCGCCCACGTAGGGTTCCTGGATCAGTGCTATTGCAACTTTTCTTGTGGTTGCTTCAAACATCAGTTCGTCTGTGGCCAATTTCCTCCGTTGAAGGTTGCACTGGAGAACTCGGTAATGGTGCTGGTCGTCCTGGGCGCCCTTAGCAATACGCTATTGACATGCGGGCTATAGTGTCTCGCTTTCTGCGTATGGGGCATTCCTGGCTAAAAGCGTTGTGATCGTTCCGCTCGAGGCTCGCACCGGTGCAGTTCCTACATGTTGGCCCGCTTCCTGCTAGGTACTCCGGACATTGCGCCCTAATGTGCGGTCCTCCACAGTGGCTGCAGAGGTCCGCTGAGCCGACACAGAACCTTTTGCTGTGTCCGTAGCCGAGGCACCTCGAGCACTGTACCAGTGGTGACTGGTCCATCACCCGTATGCGTTGCAGGTCTATGTAGACTGCACCAGCGTCGGTCGCTCTTCTCCATATAGCCGGGGACACACTAAGTACTATGTGGCTAGTATGCGGATTTCGGGCCTTCCTCTTGTATTTTATTTCCATTCGGTCATCATTCTCTTTTAGGTCGTGGAAGATGCCCCGGTTTTGATTCCTGAAGGCTCTTAACACGTCCTCATCGGTGTGTACTGCCAGTACGTCAGCGAGTTTCAGGAGAGGGTCTCGATTTTTAACTTCTTCCACGACCAGGTTCTTTCCAGAGTTCTCCAGCCTCTGCTTGATTTTTTGTCTGTCTTCGGCTGTGTTACAGCTCATAATGACCTTTCTGTCCTTGCCTTTCCGAGTCCTTTCCACTCTTATCCACCCGTCCGTGGCATTGACCGCTTCTCTGACTTTTGTCAGGACTTGGTCTCCAGTGTCTTGTTCGTCCTGGGACGTGACGACCACCGAGTGTAAGACATTCTGCGGAGGTTTGTGCAAGGTCGATCGGGTCACCGCTGCTTCTGCGTAGGTTTTCGTGCCTAGGACCTGTAGGTGCTGTTCTTCCATCCTTTCTTTCAAGCCATCTAGCTTTCTTCCGTTTTCTACGAGTAGCCGGCTTTGCTCTTCTAAGTGCCTGATGATTTCATTGTTGGCTTCGGGGGTCTCCTTTAGCGTCATTTCATTAGGTGTCGTCGGGATTTTTTCCGAAGTGGTCTCCCCGGTCTTTTTGAGTTTTTTGATCTCGGCGTCCGCATCCTTGATAATTTGGAAAAGCTTATCCACCGCTTCTAATACGTTTGTTTTAATATCTGCCTTTAAGTTGCGTGAATTGCCTATATTAGTTTTTGCTTTAATGACGTTTTGCTTGGCTTCGGCTAAACGCGTTAAGCGAGTTTGCAGAACTTGTCTCGGCAAAATTTGATCCTCGGTCTTACCGGTAGCTGGAGTCAGGTGGTGCGAAATTGATGCCGCGGCTTCCAAGTTTTCAACGCTACGTCTGACGTTGGGGGAGAGAGTTTGTGTCCCCGGTGGAGAGTTTTTGGACGAGAGCGTTTGCGTCCTTGGTGGAGATCTTTGTTTCTCCATTACGTCCGTAAATTTTGCCGGTGTTCTTGCCGTCATGTTCGGAGGAATGCGTCAGTGATGGATGTAAAATACGCAAAAGCGTCAGTCGTGGTCTGCACACAGTGTAAAGAATTGTGTGCAGTCAAGATTATAAAAGATACAAATAAAATAAAATAAAATGAAAAAGCAAAAAGCAGTCGCAAAAAGAAACAAGTTAACAGTCAGGCTCAATAAAGCCTTCGTGGTACACCCTAAAAAATAGAACAATAAAAGTTAAAAATAACTTTTGTCTCCGTAGAGTAAGTCTCTTACAGAAAATTCTGGTAGAGTTCCTATAAATTAGAAGTTTTGGCTCTATTGGATCGTTTCCCGAGAAAAGACCGTTCCAGGGTCCTCAGTTCCCGATTTTTATCAAAAAAATTTTTTGGTCTCTATGTAGAGCCAATTTGTCATACTCAACAGATAGTGCTCCCCGAGCCCTCCCAGATGAACCCAAACTCGGTACAGTTACACAAAGGGGTTTCGGAGATATCCCAACTTGAAAATCTGGTTTTTTGCAAAAATAAAAAACCCAAAATGGTTACAAGAGGATATCACCGCAACCACCGGTCCAAAAGCACCGGTGCTTGGGCTTTCCGAGGTTGGCTCGGTGAGACCAATCCACCGGATCGGTTTTCAGGCTGAAAAAATCTTGGGTCCTGAAAGCCACTGAAAATACGCTTATCGGGTAGGGAGGGGCAGGCCGATGTCCCCAAAGAAAACCCGAGCCCTCTACGACCCCCGAGTCAGGAGTTATCCGAGCTCGAAAAATGGTTTGACAGTTCTAGAACTGTCAAAGTCAATCTTCAACCCGGTATAACTTCCCTCCCAGCAATCGCAGAGCACCCGAGCTTGGACTTGTTCGGTCTGGCCGGTCCTGCTCCGACGCGTAAAGTTGTTTTCAGGTTCCTGAAACTTTTCAGCTCCAAAACGCCTGAAACCAAGTGGATCGGACAGAGGTCGTCTCCCCAAACACCACTGCGAAAACGGCAACTCTCTGCGACCTCCGGATCCGGAGCTACGCTGAGTCAAAGTTCCCCAAAGGGTGGGGGTAACTGTCAAAACCCTAATTTGGGTGGCTATAACTCCGCAACCGTTTGCCACAGAGAAACGCGGTCTTAAATGCTGTGCCTGGCTCTACCCCCTCTATCCGTCAAGAATGGTTTCAGGGCTGAAAACTTTCAGGTCCTGAAAATGCCTGAAAATTATATTTTCCCAAAGTTGGTGGTGCGCCACCAGCTTCAGTGAAAATCCGGCGGTAATCAGACCAGCGGTTCCCGAGATATCTGAAATCTAAAAATAAAACCAAAAAACCAAAATGGCGGGATTTGTCCAAATTTGCCGATTTGGGCGCTATAGGGCCCGTGTTTGGGCTTATATAGGTCGCAATAGGTGTGTTGGACCCAGTCCCGCAGTCAAAAAAGTAAATTTCCTATTTAATTTAGAATTAAAGTCATAAAACACAATAATTTCGATATCTCCGGAACCCCAAGACAAAAAATTTTGAAAAAATATGTTAAAAATACCTTAAATATAGGGCTACAATAAACAACAATTAAAATTTTTAAAATGCAAAAACAAAGCCACAATTTTTTCAAAAATATGTTTTTTCAGCTTTTTAACCTATAATTAAGAAACTAGTCATCCTAAAAATCTAAAACTTAAAACCTCTATTGAAGCAGCGAGCGCGCAGCGGGCTGCAGTTGAAAAATTTTGAAATCTTCACAGGAACCGAAGATATGTTAGAATTTTCGAATTTCTAACTCCTTTTAAAAATCGGGGGTAGCAATAAAATAAAAATTTTTTGAAGATACCGGCTTGACTGAAGCAGGTGATGTCGGCTATAGATTTTCAGGCGTCTGGCTCCTATCCTTCTGATTTTTCAGACCACGTGCTTTTTTGTTTTTTCAGACTCAGAGCTGGAATTTCAGGCTTTCAGTGGTTCGAAGTATGCAAGATGGTGAACGGGGGGAATGCCCACCCCTTTCTTCAATAAAAAGTGGGGGTCGTCGCGCTTGTTCGGCCAGCGTTTTCAGTTCAAGTTTTTTCTTCTTACTTTAACCTCTAAAAATAGAGGTTTTTCAGGTCTTGATGTTAAGGCACTGCAATCCGAGTTGAAAACTTCACTTGGGCGTATAGCCTGCACTTTTACACACTCGCTGATAGTAAACTTGTCGAAATCCGTCAACTTTTTACCACTTTTTCGAATTTTTTCGTCAGGAGCCGTACAAAAACGTGGCGTTCGCGACCGTGGTTGGAGCCAGACTGGGTTAGGTTTTTTTTTTTTTTTTTTTTTTTTTTTTTTTTTTTTTTTTTTTTTTTGGCAGGAGGGGAAATCCGGTCGGACTAACACCCAGGCTGTTTCACAAATCGATCCAGTCTGGGTAGTGTCAGGCTCCAACTGACTAAAACCACCTCCTGCCTTGCTCGTGTCCCCCTGACATGGATCAGAGACCTTTTTAATACATTTCTAGTTTTTACTGCTTATTTTACATTTACTTTCATAATAAAGTTTATACAAGTTAAAGTTCCAAAGTTTTCAAAATTTTAAACAATAAATAAGTTACGTTACACTATGCCTATTTCTAAAATATCCTTTCTGGAAGAGAAATATCTATATTTGTAAATAGCATAGATTCTAATTTACTTTGTTGCGCTTTATGACTTTAGCGGCTATATTTACGCAGTATTCTATTAACAATTTTCTTTGTTTTGATTCTAACATGAGTTTACTTATATTGTTAATAGTTATTACAGTCTCTAGCCTTCGCTCAGCTTCATATCTCTCAGTTTGATATACTGGGCATTCTGTCAATATGTGTGCGATCGACTCCGCTTTATCCGGCTCGCAGATGCACGCTGGGCTCTCCTTACATTTGAAACGGTGCAAATATTCGGAGAACCCACCGTGCCCCGTCAAGATTTGCGTCAATATGCCTGCCGGTTTTAGCTTAAGGACAATTTTGTGCGCGTCGATCGCATCGGGAAAGAAGATTTTTGTTCCAGAGGCTGTTTCACCGTTTTGGTACCTCCGATTCCATTCGTCGAGCGATCCCATACGGATCTGCCGCTTGACGAATGAAACCGGGCAGCGGTCGTAGTCCGGCTTCTTTTTGGATCGGAGTGCAGCCTCCTTCGCGAGGTGGTCTACTCGCTCATTGCCTTCTAGACCAGCGTGTGCCTTTACCCAGAACAAAGACACATCTTTGCCCTGGGATAAAGCCACGGCAACGTTCGCTCTCGTCTCCACGGCCAAGGCGTGGAGGGAACCCTGATTTGTGACTGTTTGTAGTGCGGCCTTTGAGTCACTATAGATACCGAAGGTTCCCTCCTTGCGCTTGAGGATTTCGCGCGTGGCTACGCATATGGCCAGAAGTTCAGCCTGGTAGACCGTGCAGTACGGAGGCAGGCTAAGTTTAGCGGACTTGATCTCGGCCTCACCGTCCCAAAATGACAGTGCTGCTCCGACCTTGCCCTCAATCTTGCTGCCATCCGTGAACACTCTCACTGCTTGACGGTTGTGGGTCTCCACAAGCGCCTGATCTTCCAAGCACACGAACTCCATGGGCATATGTTTCGCCGGGTGCGGAGTCTCCGTAAATGCCACCACCCGTTCCACCTCCCTGCCCGCGAGTGCTGGCTGTGGCACCCCTCTTTTTGCCTCATACAGAGCGGCTGCTTCCTGTATTCGGAGGTCGAGAGGGAGTATCCCAGCAAGCACCAGGGACGCGTTCAGCGAAACGGTGCGGTAGGACTTACAGAGCTTCTGCGCGAATCCTCGTTGAACCGTGTTCAGGCTTTTCTGTACTCCGATCTTCTTCGCTGCCGGCGCCCAGGCGCTCGCCGCGTACAATATAACCGGCTCCACTGCTGCCGTGTAAATTGTGTGAATGATCTCCGGGTTAAGGCCCCAGCTCACTTTTGCTGCACGTGCCAGCTGTTTGTAAATATTAACAGCTTTTCTGCACACATTGGCGACGTGGGTGTTGAACGTGAGCTGGTGGTCGACGGTGAGCCCCAGTATTTTTATTTCCTTAGACATGCCAATGTCTACCCCGCCCATGCTCAGGAGCGGGACATCGTACCGAAGCTTCCTGGTAATCACCATTGCACATGTTTTATGCGGTGCAAACTTCAGCTTGTTACGAATGCCCCACACCCGGACATACTCGAGGGCGGCATTGGCCTGCCTCTGGACTTCCAACGCTGTGTCACCGTCGAAGATCATCACGACATCATCGGCAAACGCTTGGCAGTGGATGCCTTGCTCCTCCAGCCCCTTCAGTAGGGGATCCAGGATCAGGTTCCATAGGATCGGACCGCCAATGGACCCTTGCACACACCCCTTGTTCGTCTCTCTATGGCATTCAGCGCCCGCGTACCTCACTCGGACACTCCTACCAGTCAGGTAGCTGTCTATCAACCTTCTGATATTCACCGGGCACTTTTCCTCAGCCAGTCTGGTTCTGATGGCCGGCCACCATGCGCTATCGAAGGCTCCCTCTATGTCCAATGATACAACAGTGATCAGCTTCTTTTCATTTCCTCTCGCACTTTCAAGCTTCATTCTGTATCTTTCTTTTATTCTTACTTTCATTCTTAGCCGGGTGGGACTCCCGCTATTCTATCTAATAATGTCTACTATTTTCTTGCTTTTTATTTGGGTATTAAAGTACACAGCTATATTTTATTAAACTTACTTTTGTAAACATTTTCGCTTTTTTATCAGTTAGTTTTTTACATGCTTTCTTATTACGCTACTTATATTCTCTAGTTTACATTTATATCTTACTTACTATTACAATTTCATTTTCTTTCATTACGCTTATATTTCTATTTTCTACTTTTAATATCAAGCCTATTTCTTACATTGTTACTTTTACTTGTTTATTCTTATTCTAGTTTTAACAATACAAGATTTTTGCCAATTTACATTAGTAACTTAACTGTAGCATTTTATCTGTTTGGATTTTAACAGGGCTTTGAAAATTAACTATTATCATTTGCGGTTTATGGCACAAGAGTTTGGACCACTAACAAGCATTAAGTTTTTCTCCTATACTGTTCTTACTAGGTGGGTGGAGGGGAGGGAAGATGGGGAGAAGGGGGGGGGGGGAGGGGGAAGAGGACTCCTTTAACGTTGTTACAATTATTTATCTTCTCGTGGTTGCGGCAATAATATACATATACATACATAGATTATACATATTTATTGACTTTTCTTATTCTGGGTTTTTGCTGATCTTGGTTTATTTAAGTCTTATGGGATACTAATATATTTTTATATACTCAGTATATAATTATACATCAGAGGGAGAAGGGGGGATGGCAGTTTAGGCGTATGCTGTCGTCGTACGAGCCAGATAGTCCCATTTTTTGCGGACAGGGCACTCCACACTAAATGCGTTATGCTCCGTCTTCTGAAGCTTTGAGTGCAGACAGTTGCAGCATTGCGGTACGTTGCCCGCGACAAATTCTTCGCACTTGTCACGCAGATGCGGTCCTCCGCAGTGGCTGCACCTGTCTACACTCTCCGTACAGAACTTTCGGCCATGACCAAATGCTAAACATTTCGTACATTGGATGAGCGGCGACTGATCCTCCACCCTGACCCTTTGCAGGTCGAGGTAAAGAGCCCCAGCCTCCGTCATCCTCTGCCATACTAAAGGTCTGACCTGGACGATGACGTGTGCTGTTTTCGGGTTTCTGGTCCTTTTCTTGTACTTTATTTTAATTTCTTTTTCTTCATGGTTAGGTTAGGTTAGGTTAGGTTAGGTTTGAGCAGGGCCAGTTCCCTACCCGGTGGAAGACTGGTCGACTGGTCTTGCTCAGGAAGGCGGGGCGCCCGGCGGACTCGTCGTCCGCTTATCGGCCCATAGTGCTGCTGGACGAGGCGGGCAAGATGATGGAGCGAATAATCGCAGACCGCCTCGTCAGCCACTTGTGTACAGAGGGGCCGAACCTGGACGACAGCCAGTTTGGGTTCCGTCGTGGGCGCTCTACCATTGACGCCATAATGAGAGTAAGAGTCCTGGCGGAGGAAGCAGTGTCTCGGGGCGGGGTGGTGCTGGCGGTGTCCTTGGACATCTCCAACGCCTTCAACACCCTGCCCTGGGGTTGCATTAGGGAGGCCCTGCGCTACCACCGGGTGCCTCTCTACCTCCGCAACATTGTGGGGGCTTATCTGTCGGGAAGGTGTGTCACCTACATGGGACGCGACGGCGATGGCCGTCGCGAGATGTCGTGCGGTGTTCCACAGGGGTCGGTTCTGGGCCCTCCCTTGTGGAACATCGGTTACGACTGGGTTTTGCGGTGCGAGTTTCCACCGGGAGTGAACCTGACGTGTTATGCGGACGACACGCTGGTCATTGCCCGGGGGAGCTCGTACAGGGAAGCAGCGTTGCTGGCTACGGCTGCGGTCTCACAGGTGGTGAGCCGCATCCGGCGCCTGGGCCTGGAGGTGGCCCTCAACAAGTCGGAGGCCATTGCGTTTCATGGCCCCCGACGGGCGCCGCCGCTGGGATCACACATAGTGGTCGGGGGGGCCCGAATCGCTGTCGAGTCCACCATGAAGTACCTGGGATTGGTGCTCGACAGCCGTTGGGACTTCGGACCCCACTTTCAGCGGCTGGTGCCCAAGTTGATGGGCGCGGCGGGCGCGCTGTCAACGCTGCTTCCCAATTTGGGGGGCCCGAGCTCCGCCTGTAGGCGGTTGTACGTGGGGATCGTGCGATCCATGGCCCTTTACGGGGCCCCAGTATGGGCGACGGACCTGACGGCCCGCACTATCGCAGTTCTGCGCAAACCGCAGAGAGCGATGGCCGTCAGGGTCATACGGGGATATCGCACGATCTCCTACGAGGCGGCTTGTGTACTGGCCGGATCCCCGCCGTGGGACCTGGAGGCGAAAACCCTCGCGACGTTACATCAGTGGCGCGAGGACGCCAAGGATCGGGGCGAAAGGCTGGTGCAGCGACAGATCACGCTGCACCGGTCTCAGCTCCGACAGGTCATGGTGGCGGAATGGCGGAGGAGGCTTGACCATCCCTCCGCCGGCCTCGACACAATCGAGGCGATCCGGCCAGTACTCGACGACTGGCTCGGGAGGAAGCACGGCTCCCTGACGTTTCGGGCGACGCAGGTGCTCTCGGGGCACGGTTGCTTCGGGAAGTACCTGTGTCGCATAAGCAGGGAGCCGGACGCTCGGTGCCATCACTGCGTCCAGTGTTTGGAGGATACGGCGCGGCATACGCTGGCAGAATGTCCCGCGTGGGACGAGCCGCGCCGTGCCCTCGTGACAGAGGTAGGAGCAGACCTGTCGCTGCCGACCGTTGCTCACGCGATGGTCGACAGCACAGAGTCCTGGGACGCGGTGGTGTCCTTCTGCGAAACCGTCATGTCGCAGAAGGAAGCTGCGGAGAGGGAGAGGGAAATCTCGAGTTCCTTCCCATCCCGCAGCAGACGCACCGGGCGTCGGCAGAGGGCGGATAACGCCCTCTTCCGGCCCCCCTAAACAGGTCCAGGGGCGACGGATTCGGGGACATCCGTCGCCCCCCATATCACTGGACCCGAGACGGTGGCGCGTAGTGTTCCACGCGCGCCTCTCACAGACGTAACGGGGGGAGCACACCTCACTCCCCCCAGGGACGAGGCCCGCACTGGTCGAGCGGGCCGGCACTAGTCCGGGGCAGCGGAAGTCACATTCGTTCCCGCTGCCCCCCGACGCAAGTGTGCGAGGGAACACCGGGGTGGTTTTTAGTCAGTTGGAGCCTGACAGACCCCTCCGCCCTCCCCAGGCGGAGGACATCCGTTTCCCATCCGTTTTTTTTTTTTTTTTTTTTTTTTTTGGCAGGAGGGGAAATCCGGTCGGACTAACACCCAGGCTGTTTCACAAATCGATCCAGTCTGGGTAGTGTCAGGCTCCAACTGACTAAAACCACCTCCTGCCTAGCTCGTGTCCCCCTGACATGGTCAGAGATCTTTTTGATACATTACTAGTTTTTACTGCTTCTTTAACAATTTCTGTCTTAATAAATAAAAGTTAACAAAAGTTTACAAAGTTTTCAAAAATTAAACAACAAATACGTTATGTTACACTATGCTTATTTCTAAAATATCCTTTCTAGAAGAGAAATATCTATATTTGTAAATAGCATAGGTTCTAATTGGCTTTATTACGTTTAATTACTTTGATGGCTAGGGCTGTGCAGTATTCTATAAAAAACTTCCTTCGTTTCGTCTCTGACATTAGTTTATAAATAGAATTGATATTTATTTCAGTCTCTAGCCTTCGCTCAGCTTCATATCTCTCAGTTTG
This sequence comes from Cerastis leucographa, assembly GCA_963082945.1. Taxonomy (NCBI): domain Eukaryota; kingdom Metazoa; phylum Arthropoda; class Insecta; order Lepidoptera; family Noctuidae; genus Cerastis; species Cerastis leucographa. The sequence continues at coordinate 22,433,796 of OY720385.1, forward strand.
ATATACTGGGCATTCTGTCAATATGTGTGCGGTCGACTCCGCTTTATCCGGCTCGCAGATGCACGCTGGGCTCCCCTTACATTTGAAACGGTGCAAATATTCGGAGAACCCACCGTGCCCCGTCAGGATTTGCGTCAATATGCCAGCCGGTTTTAACTTTAGCACAATTCTGTGGGCGTCGATCGCATCGGGAAAGAAAATTTTCGTTACTGAGGCTGTTTCGCCGTTCTGATACCTCCGGTTCCATTCGTCGAGCGACCCCATACGGATCTGCCGCTTGACGAATGAAACCGGGCAGCGGTCGTAGTCCGGCTTCTTTTTGGATCGGAGTGCAGCCTCCTTCGCGAGGTGGTCCGCTCGCTCGTTGCCTTCTAGACCGGCGTGTGCCTTTACCCAGAACAAAGACACATCTTTTCCCTGGGATAAAGCCACGGCAACGTTCGCTCTCGTCTCCACGGCCAAGGCGTGGAGGGAACCCTGATTTGTGACTGTTTGTAGTGCGGCCTTTGAGTCACTATAGATACCGAAGGTTCCCTCCTTGCGCTTGAGGATTTCGCGCGTGGCTACGCATATGGCCAGAAGTTCAGCCTGGTAGACCGTGCAGTACGGAGGCAGGCTAAGTTTGGCGGACTTGGTCTCGTCCTCACCGTCCCAAAATGACAGTGCTGCTCCGACCTTGCCCTCAATCTTGCTGCCGTCCGTGAACACTCTGACTGCTTGACGGTTGTGGGTCTCCACAAGCGCCTGATCTTCCAAGCACACGAACTCCATGGGAATATGTTTCGCCGGGTGCGGAGTCTCCGCAAATGCCACCACCCGTTCCACCTCCCTGCCCGCGAGTGCTGGCTGTGGCACCCCTCTTTTTGCCTCATACAGAGCGGCTGCTTCCTGTATTCGGAGGTCGAGAGGGAGTATCCCAGCCAGCACCAGGGACGCGTTCAGCGAAACGGTGCGGTATGACTTGCAGAGCTTCTGCGCGAATCCTCGTTGGACCGTGTTCAGGCTTTTCTGCACTCCGATCTTCTTCGCTGCCGGCGCCCAGGCGCTCGCTGCGTACAATATAACCGGCTCCACTGCTGCCGTGTAAATTGTGTGAATGATCTCCGGGTTAAGGCCCCAGCTCACTTTTGCTGCACGTGCCAGCTGTTTGTAAATATTAACAGCTTTTCTGCACACATTGGCGACGTGGGTGTTGAACGTGAGCTGGTGGTCGACGGTGAGCCCCAGTATTTTTATTTCCTTAGACATGCCAATGTCTACCCCGCCCATGCTCAGGAGCGGGACATCGTACCGAAGGTTAGGTTAGGTTAGGTTAGGTTAGGTTCGCCATAATGAGGGTGAGAGTCCTGGCGGAGGAAGCAGTGTCTCGGGGCGGGGTGGTGCTGGCGGTGTCCTTGGACATCTCCAACGCCTTCAACACTCTGCCCTGGGGTTGCATTAGGGAGGCCCTGCGCTACCACCGGGTGCCTCTCTACCTCCGCAACATTGTGGGGGCTTATCTGTCGGGAAGGTGTGTCACCTACATGGGACGCGACGGCGATGGCCGTCGCGAGATGTCGTGCGGTGTTCCACAGGGGTCGGTTCTGGGCCCTCCCTTGTGGAACATCGGTTACGACTGGGTTTTGCGGTGCGAGCTTCCACCGGGAGTGAACCTGACGTGTTATGCGGACGACACGCTGGTCATTGCCCGGGGGAGCTCGTACAGGGAAGCAGCGTTGCTGGCTACGGCTGCGGTGTCACAGGTGGTGAGCCGCATCCGGCGCCTGGGCCTGGAGGTGGCTCTCAACAAGTCGGAGGCCATTGCGTTTCATGGCCCCCGACGGGCGCCGCCGCTGGGATCACACATAGTGGTCGGGGGGGCCCGGATAGCTGTCGAGTCAACCATGAAGTACCTTGGATTGGTGCTCGACAGCCGTTGGGACTTCGGCCCCCATTTTCAGCGGCTGGTGCCCAAGTTGATGGGCGCGGCGGGCGCGCTGTCAACGCTGCTTCCCAATTTGGGGGGCCCGAGCACCGCCTGTAGACGTTTGTACGTGGGGATCGTGCGATCCATGGCCCTTTACGGGGCCCCAGTATGGGCGACGGACCTGACGGCCCGCACTATCGCAGTACTGCGCAAACCGCAGAGAGCGATGGCCGTCAGGGTCATACGGGGATATCGCACGATCTCCTACGAGGCGGCTTGTGTACTGGCCGGATCCCCGCCGTGGGACCTGGAGGCGAAAGCCCTCGCGACGCTTCACAAGTGGCGCGAGGACGCCAAGGATCGGGGCGAAAGGCTGGTGCAGCGTCAGATCACGCTGCACCGGTCTCAGCTCCGACAGGTCATGGTGGCGGAATGGCGGGGGAGGCTTGACCATCCCTCCGCCGGCCTCGACACAATCGAGGCGATCCGGCCAGTACTCGACGACTGGCTCGGGAGGAAGCACGGCTCCCTGACGTTTCGGGCGACGCAGGTGCTCTCGGGGCATGGTTGCTTCGGGAAGTACCTGTGTCGCATAAGCAGGGAGCCGGACGCTCGGTGCCATCACTGCGTCCATTGTCCGGAGGATACGGCGCGGCATACGCTGGCAGAATGTCCCGCGTGGGACGAGCCGCGCCGTGCCCTCGTCACAGAGATAGGTGGAGACCTGTCGCTGCCGACCGTTGCTCACGCGATGGTCGACAGCACAGAGTCCTGGGACGCGGTGGTGTCCTTCTGCGAAACCGTCATGTCGCAGAAGGAAGCTGCGGAGAGGGAGAGGGAGATCTCGAGTTCCTTCCCATCCCGCAGCAGACGCACCGGGCGTCGGCAGAGGGCGGATAACGCCCTCTTCCGGCCCCCCTAAACAGGTCCAGGGGCGACGAATTCGGGGACATCCGTCGCCCCCCATATCACTGGACCCGAGACGGCGGCGCGTAGTGTTCCACGCGCGCCTCTCACAGACGTAACGGGGGAGTACACCTCACTCCCCCCAGGGACGAGGCCCGCACTGGTTGAGCGGGCCGGCACTAGTCCGGGGCAGCGGAAGTCACATTCGTTCCCGCTGCCCCCAGACGCAAGTGTGCGAGGGAACACCGGGGTGGTTTTTAGTCAGTTGGAGCCTGACAGACCCCTCCGCCCTCCCCAGGCGGAGGACATCCGTTTCCGGATTTTCCACCTCGCAACAAAAAAAAAAAAAAAAAAAGGTTAGGTTAGGTTAGGTTAGGTTAGGTTTTTTTTTTTTTTTTTTTTTTTTTTTTTTTTGTTTTGGCAGGAGTGGGAAATCCCCACGGACACCTCGACTGCTTCACAGTTTGTGAGACAGTCGAGGTAGTGCCGGACTCGAACCGGCTAAAACCACACTCCTGCCCCGCCAGTGTTCCTCCAACATGATCGGAGCCCTTTGTTGCGGAAGTTTTTGCCTTATCTATCAGAGAATATTTGGAGGCCGAGGAGACCACACTCTTTTGTTTAAATGCTTTTCATATATTTTAAAACCTGTTCTAAACTAATACTATTTTATCTTTATTGTAAATATTTTAAAATTACTGTTTGCCACTTATTACTATGTACTTTAATTGCTTTTAGTTTCTACTATTATGGTTTTGCTTTTTATTTCTTCTATAATAATTTATGTCTATATATACTACAATCTATTTTTTACCATAAATATAATATATACTATTTAACTTTTCTTTGATATCTACATTCTATATACTTATTATATAGTTAAATATCAAATACATTAACCGCTATCCTGTATATAGTTATTTATGTACACTGTTCTGGATTTTTTATTTATTATACAAAATTTAAAATGGTTTTCTTTCGCCCCAGATTCAACACTGCCCGACTTTGCATCTGTAGATCTTTTTGTATCTCTTATAATCTGGCCCAGTTTTACATAAAACTGACTCAAGTTACTACTTATACTTTGACCAACCCCAGCGGTTCGCTCCGCCGCTCGTGTTGAACTGGGCATACCAGTGTACGTGGAAGTGGGCGCACCGACAACGACATCCTTAGCAGTAAGCTATTGATGCTCTGGCGAATGCGTCCCACTTCCTACGCACTGGGCATTCGCTGCTGAAAGCATTGTGCTGGTGATTCCCCAGCTTGCCTCTGGTGCAGTTTATACACGTCGCTGGCTCGCCGATCTGCTTCACTGGGCAGTCCAACCTTAAGTGTAGCCCGCCACAGTGGCTGCACAGATCGGCTGGCTCCGTGCACAGGCGCTTTCCGTGCCCGTATGCCAGGCAACGGGTGCACTGCACCAAAGGCGTCTGGTCCTCGACGCGCACTCGCTGGAGGTCAATCCGAAGTTTGCCTTCTTCGAGTGCGCGCCTCCAGATCGCTGGGGACACACTCAGCACAATGCTGTTCGTGTGTGGGTTCCTCGTCCTCCTCCTATACTTCACCGATATTCTCTGTTCCCTGTCGCCGAGGTCGTGAAAAATCTCCCGGTTCTGGTTCTTCAGGGCTTTGAGTACTTCGTCGTCACTGTGCACTGACAAAACGTCCCTGAGAACCAGAAGCGGGTCCCGGTTCGCCACTTCCTCGACGACAAAATTGTCTCCGACGGCTCTCAGTCGTTCCTTAAGTTTTGCTCTCTCCTCTTTAGTTTCGCACCCCATGATTATTTTGCGGTCTTTCGCCTTTCTCACTCTTTCGACTCGCACCCAGCCCTCTTTCGCGTCCACCGCTTTCCGGATTCTTTCCAGAATTTCGTCCCCAGTATCCATTTCCTCCGTTGAAGAGACAACCACCGAGTGCAGCGTTGCTCGCTCCAGGGCCTTGTCCCCGGTTTGGCGCTTACTCGCAACCGCTGCACTGGCATAGGTCTTCTCCCCAACATTTTCCCAACCAGCCAGACTGTCTCGGAGCTTTTCCACTTTCTCGGAATTTTCCTTTATGATCGAGATGTGCTCCTTCAAGGTGGTAATGAGCTCAGTCTGACTAGCGAGGACTTCTGGATTGGACTGGGGACAGCAGTCAACGGCGGGCGCGACTACCGGTACGGCTGCAGGTGCGAGAGGAACTTTGTCGCGCTCGGACTCTTTCACCAGCTCAAAAAGCCTGTTTATGGCCCCGAGCACCGCTGTCTTTATGTCGGTCTTAAGGTTGCGAGAGTTGCCTAAATTAAGCTTTGCCTTATTTAGGCAAGCTCTCGCCTCCGCAACCCGACTGGGGTACCCGGCCTCAGGCTTCTTGAGCGGTGCTGAGGAATCCACAGCAGCTCGGCGCGTCCTCGGAGTGGTAGGGCCCGCCTGTGAAGCGGAAGGAGTCTCATCTCCGAAGGAGATTCTCCTCCTCGCGTTTGCAGACGACAGCTCCGCCTTCTCCGTTGATCGCGGCGAGCCGCTGGATCCCTGAATCCACACGGTGCTGGATGGGGTGCGGAACATTTCTTTTTCTTAGTGAAAGATCGGGTTGACCCCTGTAAAGAGGAGGTCAGTACAACCGATTCTACTAAAGAGGAGAGATTAGAACACTGTACTTTTGTGTCCCTGTAAAGAGGGGAAACACAAATAGAGTAAATAATTTAAAATCTAATTAAAATCGCCCACCACTCTTATTTAATAATGTAAAATCCAAATTATAATTAAATTTAGCCTTTGCAGACTCTGTCAAAGTGTTAAAAATACGAAAAATCCCTGAAAAACCCTGCCTATAGGCCTAACCTTGTCCGAAAAAGATAAAATCAGAAAAATAAATTTCGCCAAAAATCCCACTCCGGCCTTCCTATACACAATAGGGCGGGTGGGTGGGCAAAATTTTATTTGAGCTAGACCCGCGAGTGTGGTGTCCAGAGACGCGGCTTTGCGCGGGCTAGCTAATTACGAAATAGAAAGGGGTGAGTGCCGAATAAAAATTTTGAGTTTTGGTCAAAAAACCAGTTTTTAACACAAACAATTTTGGTTTTCAACCCCCAACCTAGCGTCCAGGACACGAAACGGGCACCGGAACACAGGGATGGTAGGTGAGTACTATTGCAACTATAAACTAAAGTAATACTTCAAGAAAAATTTGGAAGAACACTAAATTTTGTTGATTTTATCTGAATTTTTTAAGAAATTCTAAGGGTTGGTAGGGAAACTTTTTCAACGTGCGTTAAGGGTGGTTTAAATTGGTCAGGAAGTAAGCGGATGCCTACTTTAGTCTAAATATGCTGAAAACAGCTTCAAAATCGCACCCTTAAAAGCGAAGATATCGACGGTTAGGTTAGGTTAGGTTAGGTTAGGTTAGGTTAGGTTGGGGGACCACCCCACAGTGCTTGCGTCCACGTCGCGTCCCCTGGAAACAACCCAGTTCTGACCACCGTAACGGAGTGGCAGACTGGGTTGGCCAAAGTGCACTGTGCTTTCGTTGCTCTTTTTATCCTGTGTTGTTGAGTGTGCGAACCTGCGGAGGCTATGCCAAACCCTACGCGGGACGCCTGCGGGCGGTTTTTAAAACAAAAAGGCCCTTCTCAGGGCCAACCCAAAGGCCCTTCTCAGGGCCAATCCAAAGGCCCTTCTCAGGGCCAACCCAAAGGCCCTTCTCAGGGCCAAACCGACGCTTCGGCGTCAGAGGCTAGCCGCGCGCCGTCTGCGGCTAGCTTCGGAAGAACTGACTTGTCGGATTTGTATGACTCCGACGATGATTCAATGGTTGGCGTCTCGGTTGCAGGCGAGTCGCAGTCGCGAAAGCGGGCCTTCCTGCGGGATGGGTCCGAGGGCTCCTCGGCGTCAGGGTCGACGAGTCAAGAGCTAAAAAGCTCGCTGTCAAAGGCTAAAAAGCCGACGACGGCCGCGGACACCCACGTCGTTGGGCTCGCGGACGCCCAACGTAAGTTGGATCTTGCGCAGCAGGCGCAGCTCCAGCAGGAGCTTGAGGAGCGGGTTGCCGCGAGGGAGGGGCGGGCGCACGTCACCCGGGCAAAGTCCGGGTACGGTGCGTCCCGTGTGCTCTACGCGGACCACTCCCTGCTGGAGCTGGAACGAATGGCGGAGGAGGACGAGGAGGAAATTTTGGAAGTTGCCTCAAAGTCCTCAAACTTGAAGGGGACCTTCCAAAAGGCCCTCAAATGTCGGGCCGCGAGCTTGCGCGGTGTGGTCACGGAGCTGGTCCAGCGGAAGGCCACTGACGAGACACGGCAACTGCAGGCGAGGGTGGATCGCCTGCAGGTGGAAGTCAGTGAGCTTCATCGCAAGCTGGCTGAAGCCACGGCCCAGCCGCAGCAGGCCCCCGCCGAGACGACGAAGTCGTCTAAGAAGACGAGTCCTGCGGCAGGGGGCCCCTCCTCCAACTCCAACCTTGAGGACATAATCCGCAAGGTGGTAATGGAGGAGCGGGCCTTCACGCGAGCCTGCCTGGCAGGAATAGAGGACCGGCTCCTGCCGGTAAAGTGCCTCCGACCGCCGCTTGCGGCGGATAAGGGGCGCTCCGAGCCGGGGCCGTCCTCCTCATCCCAGGTCCAGGAGGACGCCCTTCTCCCCTCGACCACCCCGTCCAATGAGTGGACGGAAGTGGTCCGCAAGGGGAGGGGCAAAAAGTCGGCGTCAGCCGTCCCTGCCGTCCCCGCCACCACCGCTCCCAGCCAGTCGCAGACAACCGGCAAGGGAAAGGGGAAGGGCAAAAAGTCGGCGTCAGCCGTCCCTGCCGTCCCCGCCACCACCGCTCCCAGCCAGTCGCAGACAACCGGCAAGGGAAAGGGGAAGGAAAGAGGGAAAAGGAGGCAGCTAGTCTCCCCAAAAACCGCGGCCGTCGTGGTGACGCTCACCGCGGAGGCTGCGGAGCGAGGGGAGACTTACATGTCCATTTTGGTGCGGGCGCGTGCCAATGCCGATCCCACCCAACTGGGGATCGGCAGTGTGTCCTGCCGAAGAACCCAAGCCGGGGCTCGAATTTTCGAGTTCCCGGGGGCAGAGGGGAGCGCCCATGCGGACCTCTTCGCGGCGAAGCTGCAAGAGGTCATCGCAGATTCGGCCAAGGTGGCCCGACCGGTCAAGTCGGCGGCCATAGAGGTGACGGACCTCGATGACTCCGTCACCAAAGAGGAGGTGGTGGCGGCGGTCGCAGAGATAGGGGGCTGTGGCGTCGCAGCGGTCCAAGGCCGGGACATAAGGCCCGGCCGCGACGGCATGGGCACTATTCGCCTCGAGTGCCCAATCGCCGCTGCCAAAGCCGTCCTTGCCAAGGGACGTCTTTTGGTCGGGTTCAGCTCGGGTGTAGTCCGGGCACTCGAGGACCAGCCTCTACGGTGTTTCCGGTGCTTCGGCATCGGACACACCCGGCCCCTGTGTCCGTCCACGGTGGACAGGTCGGACACGTGCTACCGCTGCGGCAAGGAGGGCCATAAGGCCGCCTCCTGCGAGGCCACCACGCCACACTGTGCGGTGTGTGCCGCCAGTGGCTGCTCGGCAGGCCACGTTATGAAGGGGAGGAACTGCCATCCTCCCCCTAAGCGGGGCAAAGCACAGGTGCCGTCCGGGCCTGCTGCTCTCGATAACACCGTCGCTCCTGCGGCAGCTGCGGAGGGGAATGCGATGTCCGACTGATGGATAGGGTCGAACATCGTATCCCTGAGGCGAACACCAACCACTGCAGTGCAGCCCAGGATCTGCTGATGCAGACTATGGCTCAGTGGTTGGTGGACTTGGTGGTGGTCGCCGAGCCTTACACGGTCGGGACGGCTTGGTGTTTCTTGGTTTCGCGGTCTTCCATGGACTCCCCTCCCCTCTCGCTCTGGAGAGGGGACCGGGATACGTGGCCGCCGCGTGAAGATGAAGAAGAGGTCGGAGAAGGCGTCGTCCTCTCCCTCCTCATGGTGGCGACGGGCGGGCGACAGGCGCGGGGGTGCCTTCGCCCGCATTGCACCCGTCACTACCTTCGTTGGTCATTCCCGGGCCCTTCCCCCTCCCCACGTGGAGGGCATGAGGGGTCCACATGAAGGGCAATCGTTGGCAGAGGACTGGTCGTTAAGGCTGTGCCGGTTTCCCAGTCCCCCGCCACTAGGACGAAGCGGGAATGCCGCTGGGTCGTTTTAGTGGGTATACCGGTCTCAGACCGGGGAGTCCCACACTACCCTTCCATCCCCCGATGGGAGGGTGTGCGTTATGCATTTTTTCCCAGCGTCAACAAAAAAAAAAAAAAAAAAAAAAAAAAAAAAAAAGGTTAGGTTAGGTTAGGTTAGGTTTTTTTTTTTTTTTTTTTTTTTTTTTTTTTTTTTTTTTTTTTGGCAGGAGGGGAAATCCGGTCGGACTAACACCCAGGCTGTTTCACAAATCGATCCAGTCTGGGTAGTGTCAGGCTCCAACTGACTAAAACCACCTCCTGCCCCGCTCGTGTCCCCCTGACATGGTCAGAGACCTTTTCAATACATTTCTAGTTTTTACTGCTTATTTTACATTTTATTTCATAATAAATAAAGTTTATGCAAGTTAAGGTTCCAAAGTTTTCAAAATTTTAAACATTAAATAAGTTACGTTACACTATGCCTATTTCTAAAATATCCTTTCTGGAAGAGAAATATCTATATTTGTAAATAGCATAGATTCTAATTTACTTTGTTGCGCTTAATGACTCTAGCGGCTAAATTTACGCAGTATTCTATTAACAATTTTCTTTGTTTTGATTCTAACATAAGTTTACTAATATTGTTAATAGTTATTTCAGTCTCTAGCCTTCGCTCAGCTTCATATCTCTCAGTTTGATATACTGGGCATTCTGTTAGTATGTGTGCGATCGACTCCCCTTTATCCGGTTCGCAGATGCACGCTGGGCTCTCCTTACATTTGAAACGGTGCAAATATTCGGAGAACCCACCGTGCCCCGTCAAGACTTGCGTCAATATGCCAGCCGGTTTTAACTTAAGGACAATTTTGTGCGCGTCGATCGCATCGGGAAAGAAAATTTTTGTTCCAGAGGCTGTTTCACCGTTCTGGTACCTCCGATTCCATTCGTCGAGCGATCCCATACGGATCTGCCGCTTGACGAATGAAACCGGGCAGCGGTCGTAGTCCGGCTTCTTTTTGGATCGGAGTGCAGCCTCCTTCGCGAGGTGGTCTACTCGCTCATTGCCTTCTAGACCAGCGTGTGCCTTTACCCAGAACAAAGACACATCTTTGCCCTGGGATAAAGCCACGGCAACGTTCGCTCTCGTCTCCACGGCCAAGGCGTGGAGGGAACCCTGATTTGTGACTGTTTGTAGTGCGGCCTTTGAGTCACTATAGATACCGAAGGTTCCCTCCTTGCGCTTGAGGATTTCGCGCGTGGCTACGCATATGGCCAGAAGTTCAGCCTGGTAGACCGTGCAGTACGGAGGCAGGCTAAGTTTAGCGGACTTGATCTCGGCCTCACCGTCCCAAAATGACAGTGCTGCTCCGACCTTGCCCTCAATCTTGCTTCCATCCGTGAACACTCTGACTGCTTGACGGTTGTGGGTCTCCACAAGCGCCTGATCTTCCAAGCACACGAACTCCATGGGAATATGTTTCGCCGGGTGCGGAGTCTCCGTAAATGCCACCACCCGTTCCACCTCCCTGCCCGCTAGTGCTGGCTGTGGCACCCCTCTTTTTGCCTCATACAGAGCGGCTGCTTCCTGTATTCGGAGGTCGAGAGGGAGTATCCCAGCCAGCACCAGGGACGCGTTCAGCGAAACGGTGCGGTAGGACTTACAGAGCTTCTGCGCGAATCCTCGTTGGACCGTGTTCAGGCTTTTCTGCACTCCGATCTTCTTCGCTGCCGGCGCCCAGGCGCTCGCTGCGTACAATATAACCGGCTCCACTGCTGCCGTGTAAATTGTGTGAATGATCTCCGGGTTAAGGCCCCAGCTCACTTTTGCTGCACGTGCCAGCTGTTTGTAAATATTAACAGCTTTTCTGCACACATTGGCGACGTGGGTGTTGAACGTGAGCTGGTGGTCGACGGTGAGCCCCAGTATTTTTATTTCCTTAGACATGCCAATGTCTACCCCGCCCATGCTCAGGAGCGGGACATCGTACCGAAGCTTCCTGGTAATCACCATTGCACATGTTTTATGCGGTGCAAACTTCAGCTTGTTACGAATGCCCCACACCCGGACATACTCGAGGGCGGCATTGGCCTGCCTCTGGACTTCCAACGCTGTGTCACCGTCGAAGATCATCACGACATCATCGGCGAACGCTTGGCAGTGGACGCCTTGCTCTTCCAGCCCCTTCAGCAGGGGATCCAGGATCAGGTTCCATAGGATCGGACCGCCAATGGACCCTTGCACGCACCCCTTGTTCGTCTCTCTATGGCATTCGGCGCCCGCGTACCTCACTCGGACGCTCCTACCAGTCAGGTAGCTGTCTATCAACCTTCTGATATTCACCGGGCACTTTTCCTCAGCCAGTCTGGTTCTGATGGCCGGCCACCATGCGCTATCGAAGGCTCCCTCTATGTCCAATGATACAACAGTGATCAGCTTCTTTTCATTTAGCTTTCCCTTGATATGTTGTATCATGTTGTAGAGGGAGTCTTCGGTGCTCCTCTGTGGCATGAAACCAAACTGGCGAGTACTGAGCCTCGGGATAAGGTGCCACTTCAGTCTTGCTACAAGAAGTTTTTCCAGCGTTTTACCTAGGACTGGTAGAAGGCCAATCGGTCTGTACGACTTAGGGGTGGTGTAGGAATCCTTGCCGGGTTTGCGGAGGACCACCACCGTAGCCACTTTCCAGGCCCCAGGAAAGTGTCCGTGCTCTAGGCACTTATTGGCCAGTGCAAGGAACGTTCCTGGGTCCCGGGATATAGCCTGGGCACAGATATCGGCTGTGAGACCGTCTGCCCCGGGTGCCTTCTTAGGATTGAAACTATCCACCGCGGTTTTCAGCTCTTGAAGTGTAAACGGTGGGTCATGTTGTTCATCATGCGGGTTAGGTTAGGTTAGGTTAGGTTAGGTTCCCAAGTTGATGGGCGCGGCGGGCGCGCTGTCAACGCTGCTTCCCAATTTGGGGGGCCCGAGCTCCGCCTGTAGGCGGTTGTACGTGGGGATCGTGCGATCCATGGCCCTTTACGGGGCCCCAGTATGGGCGACGGACCTGACGGCCCGCACTATCGCAGTTCTGCGCAAACCGCAGAGAGCGATGGCCGTCAGGGTCATACGGGGATATCGCACGATCTCCTACGAGGCGGCTTGTGTACTGGCCGGATCCCCGCCGTGGGACCTGGAGGCGAAAGCCCTCGCGACGCTACATCAGTGGCGCGAGGACGCCAAGGATCGGGGCGAAAGGCTGGTGCAGCGACAGATCACGCTGCACCGGTCTCAGCTCCGACAGGTCATGGTGGCGGAATGGCGGAGGAGGCTTGACCATCCCTCCGCCGGCCTCGACACAATCGAGGCGATCCGGCCAGTACTCGACGACTGGCTCGGGAGGAAGCACGGCTCCCTGACGTTTCGGGCGACGCAGGTGCTCTCGGGGCATGGTTGCTTCGGGAAGTACCTGTGTCGCATAAGCAGGGAGCCGGACGCTCGGTGCCATCACTGCGTCCAGTGTCCGGAGGATACGGCGCGGCATACGCTGGCAGAATGTCCCGCGTGGGACGAGCCGCGCCGTGCCCTCGTGTCAGAGATAGGTGGAGACCTGTCGCTGCCGACCGTTGCTCACGCGATGGTCGACAGCACAGAGTCCTGGGACGCGGTGGTGTCCTTCTGCGAAAACGTCTTGTCGCAGAAGGAAGCTGCGGAGAGGGAGAGGGAGATCTCGAGTGCCTTCCCATCCCGCAGCAGACGCACCGGGCGTCGGCAGAGGGCGGATAACGCCCTCTTCCGGCCCCCCTAAACAGGTCCAGGGGCGACGGATTCGGGGACATCCGTCGCCCCCCATATCACTGGACCCGAGACGGTGGCGCGTAGTGTTCCAGGCGCGCCTCTCACAGACGTAACGGGGGGAGCACACCTCACTCCCCCCAGGGACGAGGCCCGCACTGGTCGAGCGGGCCGGCACTAGTCCGGGGCAGCGGAAGTCACATTCGTTCCCGCTGCCCCCAGACGCAAGTGTGCGAGGGAACACCGGGGTGGTTTTTAGTCAGTTGGAGCCTGACAGACCCCTCCGCCCTCCCCAGGCGGAGGACATCCGTTTCCGGATTTTCCACCTCGCAACAAAAAAAAAAAAAAAAAAAAAAAAGGTTAGGTTAGGTTAGGTTAGGTTGGGGTGCTGGGTCAGAAAACCTCCTCGTGGGCCTGACGGCTGCCGGTCCCTCTCGATACGTTTGGAGGGAACAGCAGCCGGCATGGACGGTGCATCCTGGGCGCGGGCAGTGGCCTTCCCCAAGGAATGGGAAGAGATTCTTATTCTTCGGGGAATGTCACTGTTCGTGGCAAATATTCTGACATAGGAGGGGTCCTACTTGGACAAAAGGGGCGTTGTTCCGCGTGACCCTCTGCAAAGCAGAGGGCACAGTGGAGGAGCAAGGACGGGCTCGGTGTGCACTTACCCTGCCTCCGAGCAGACAGTGAGGGACGCAGTCCTTCGCTGTCCCCGTCGTTCTCGTAATCCCATCATCGGAGTGTCGTGGATCACGTCTCGCGGCTTCGACCGGGACCGAGGGTCTTGGCTTAACCGCCCGGACCGCGAGGTAGAAAACCTCTATAAAAAGTTACCCCGAATCTCAAGCGGCGGCGCACCGTGAGGGGATGAATGGCTGACGGGTGTTCCCATGGAACAATCAGTCTCTAGTGCGACCCCCGCCAGGGTACCAGCCGACCCCCTGGCGGGTTATAAATGTTAAAGGCTTATCCGGGTACAGGGGGCACTGCCCGGATGGACGTTTTATATCCCCCATACTCGTGGGAATCACATGGAAAATATTAATAATAAAAAATTGATGGAGAAGGCGGACGCAGCGTCAAATTCTGGCACTGCGTCATTGAAGATGGGAGCAGTTGCTCCAACAGAGCCCTTAGTGGTTCTGGAGCGGGTGAGTGTGTTGCCGAAATCCGGCGACTCACCACAATTTGTTGCGGCCGGTCCCTCCAAGTTTTGGGGGAAACGACCGCGCTTTGAGTCGGAAGCGTTGTCGGCGGGTCTTTCCTCAAGTGAGGAGAACCTGCCGGCCGCCAAGGTACCGACTGCAAGGAGGGGCAGAGGTCGCGGGTCACCTTCCGGAGCCAACACTTCGGGGGCAGAAGCACGTGACACGCGGGGCCGCTACCTGAAGCGCCCCGATACGCCGATGGCCAGCGGAGTAAGTGACTCCGACGGGGCCATGCAGGTGGAGCAGGGCGATTCCGCAGCCTCCACCGGATTGGTGAGCACCAAAGCGGAGCTCAACGCCGCCAGGCGAGAGGGCCGGAAGGCCGCAGCGACTGATGAGGTCGCTGAAATGGCTCGACTGGCAAGGGAGCGGCGGTTGCAGACCGCCGCAGGCCCTGAGGGACTGACGGCTGAGGTTCTCAGCCGCCAGGTTTTGGATGGCGTAGACGTCGTCCTGAAGGTTGCCACAAAATCGGGCAACCTGAAGGGCACGTTTACGCGGGCCCTTAAGGAGGCGGCGGAGGGAATCAGGGAGGCTGTGGAAGTCCTCCTTGATCGGACGACCTCGGAAGAGACGGTGAAGCTCCAAGAGGAGAATTTCCGTCTCCATACAAAGATGGAGGAGCTCCAGCGGGAGGTCAGCGCCCTGAGGGCGGACTTCAGCCGGCAGCAGAGTGTGACTTCGGACAGCCGCGCTCTGCCACAGAACGGGTCTTTGGGGGAAGACAAGTTCAACCGGCTGTTGACCATTATGACCGCCCGCTTTGACAGCCTAGAACCGAGGCTCAACCCCCCCGTTAATGTCCGTCCGCCGCTGGCAGCGGACAAGCGGAAGAAGGCGTTAGAGCCTGCTCCAACAGTGGCTGGGCCTACGTGGGCACAGGTGGCTAGAGCGCCACCTGCACCAAAAACTCCCACGCAAACGCCCAAAAAGCCCACGGAGGGGGCCAAGAAACCCGTAAAGGGGACGGGAAAGCCCTCTGAGGGGAGCAGCTCGCCCCCCAAAGAGGGTGACTGGAAAACGGCCGAAAGCCGGAAGAAGAGAAGGAAGAGGGGCCGCAAGGCCAAAGCCGCGCCGGGCTCCGGGGGGCACACCGCCAGGGGTGGCCAGAGCGCCCCGAAAATCCGCATCCCTCGCTCAGAGGCAGTGGTGGTGACGCTTCAGCCCGAAGCAAAAGACAGAGGCGTCACATACCAAAAGGTACTGGCGGACGCGAAGAGCAAGCTGGTCTTCGCTGACTTTGGCACCCCGGACGGCTTCCGTTTCAGGACGGCAGCCACGGGGGCCAAAATGTTCGAGTTGGCGGGGACCAGCAGTACTGAGAGGGCAGACGCTCTAGCTGCGAAGTTGAGGGACGTCCTCAACCCCGAGGAGGCGCGGGTGTCCAGGCCCATGAAGACCGCTGAGGTTCGCGTCGATGGGCTGGACGATTCTGTGACGCCGGAGGAGGTGGTGGCGGCCATAGCCCGAAGCGGCGGATGCTCAGCCGACAATGTAAAGGCGGGTAGTATCCGCGTAAATACGGGCGGGCTTGGCACCATCTGGGTGCGGTGTCCAGTTGTTGCGGCGAAGCAGGTTGCTGACGCGGGACGTCTGCTGGTTGGTTGGGTGTCAGCTAGAGTGAAACTCTTGGCACCCAGGGCCATGCAGTGCTACCGGTGCCTGGAGAAAGGGCACGTCCGGGCACTGTGCACCTGCGACACAGACCGCAGCGACTTATGTTATCGCTGCGGTCAGTCTGGCCATAAGGCGTCCCAGTGCTCTGCGGAGCCAAACTGCAGTTTGTGTGCAGCTGCAGGAAAGTCCGCGGGGCACAGAGTAGGTGGTAAAGCCTGCGGCGCGCCCAGAAAGCGCAGCAAGCGATGGGCCAAGGCTGCGGGGGACGCACCCCCCCCGCAACCTAGCACCTCTTCGGCCGACTCCCGGCCTGTGGTGGGACGGAGCGCCGAGGAAATGGAGTGCCAGTGATGGCAGACTACCATTTCCTCCAGGCGAACATCAACCACTGCACCAGAGCTCAGGATCTCCTGCTCCAGAGCATGGCGCAGTGGTCGATAAATGTGGCGGTGGTAGCTGAGCCGTATTTCATCCCCCCCCGGGATAACTGGGCAGGGGATCTAGACGGCCTAGTGGCCATCATCGGCGCGACTCTCGTCGACGTATCCCGTGGTCACGGTTGGGTTGCGGCCCTTGTGAACGGGATCGTCACGATTGGGGCGTATTTTTCGCCCAACAGGAGTCTCGCCGACTTCGAGAGTTTCCTCGTCGAGTTGGGAGCCGTTGTCGGCCAGTCTCACCCTCGACCCATTTTGCTTCTCGGTGACCTCAACGCCAAGTCTGCGGCGTGGGGTTCCCCGGTCACGGACCCGAGAGGCGAAGTGCTAGAGGAGTGGGCCATTACGACGGGCCTGGCTGTCTTAAATCGGGGTTCAGCCTACACGTGTGTACGGCAGCGGGGCGGGTCGATAGTGGACGTCTCGTTCGCTAGTCCCGCTGTCGTGCACCGAGTCCGTGATTGGCACGTTGAGGTGGAGGTGGAGACGCTATCGGATCACCGATACATCCGCTTCGACGTCTCCACCCAGACCGCTGGAGATCGTCGCCAATCGGGGCCCCGAAGAGACGGCCCGCGTTGGGCGCTGAAACGCCTCGACAGGGAAGCTCTCGAAGAAGCCGCCATAGTTCAGGCCTGGATCCGGGAGTCGGCCACCGTCGGTCCCGTCGACGTCGAACTGGAGGCGCAGTGGTTTGGCGATGCGATGACGCAGATCTGCGACGCATGCATGCCACGCGTCTCCTGTCTGTCCGCACGGCGCCGCTTGTACTGGTGGTGCGTCGAGATCGAGCGACTGCGCGTCGAGTGCGCAGACGCCAGACGCCCGTACACGCGGTGCCGGAGAAGACGTCCACGGGTTCCTGAGGAAGAAGCCGCGCTGTATGAGGTGTACCGCGCGGCGAAGCTGGCTCTGTGGCTGGCCATCGGCGAGTCGAAGACACGCTCCAGGGAGGAAATGTTGGCGAGCTTAGACGGGGATCCGTTTGGGCGCCCTTACCGGTCGGTCCGAGGGAAACTTCGGCCGTGGGCGCCCCCGCTAACGGAAAGTCTCGAGCCGCAGTTCCTGGAGCGAGTGGTCTCGGCCCTCTTCCCTGAGAGAGCCGAGTATGAGCCACCGCCGATGGTTCTGCACACAGCTGCAGAGCCGGCAGAGGAAGGAAGCGAAACCATCCCAGAGGTGACACAGGCAGAGATGGGCGCGGCCGTATTGCGGCTCCGGGCTAAAAACACTGCTCCGGGGCCCGATGGAGTGCCTGGCCGCGCTCTGGTCCTCGCCCTGAAGGAGCTGGGGCCCCCACTGAGAGGACTCTTCTCGGCATGCCTTGAGCAGGGCCAGTTCCCTACCCGGTGGAAGACTGGTCGACTGGTCTTGCTCAGGAAGGCAGGGCGCCCGGCGGACTCGTCGTCCGCTTATCGGCCCATAGTGCTGCTGGACGAGGCGGGCAAGATGATGGAGCGAATAATCGCAGACCGCCTCGTCAGCCACTTGTGTACAGAGGGGCCGAACCTGGACGACAGCCAGTATGGGTTCCGTCGTGGGCGCTCCACCATCGACGCCATAATGAGGGTGAGAGTCCTGGCGGAGGAAGCAGTGTCTCGGGGCGGGGTGGTGCTGGCGGTGTCCTTGGACATCTCCAACGCCTTCAACACTCTGCCCTGGGGTTGCATTAGGGAGGCCCTGCGCTACCACCGGGTGCCTCTCTACCTCCGCAACATTGTGGGGGCTTATCTGTCGGGAAGGTGTGTCACCTACATGGGACGCGACGGCGATGGCCGTCGCGAGATGTCGTGCGGTGTTCCACAGGGGTCGGTTCTGGGCCCTCCCTTGTGGAACATCGGTTACGACTGGGTTTTGCGGTGCGAGCTTCCACCGGGAGTGAACCTGACGTGTTATGCGGACGACACGCTGGTCATTGCCCGGGGGAGCTCGTACAGGGAAGCAGCGTTGCTGGCTACGGCTGCGGTGTCACAGGTGGTGAGCCGCATCCGGCGCCTGGGCCTGGAGGTGGCTCTCAACAAGTCGGAGGCCATTGCGTTTCATGGCCCCCGACGGGCGCCGCCGCTGGGATCACACATAGTGGTCGGGGGGGCCCGGATAGCTGTCGAGTCAACCATGAAGTACCTTGGATTGGTGCTCGACAGCCGTTGGGACTTCGGCCCCCATTTTCAGCGGCTGGTGCCCAAGTTGATGGGCGCGGCGGGCGCGCTGTCAACGCTGCTTCCCAATTTGGGGGGCCCGAGCACCGCCTGTAGACGTTTGTACGTGGGGATCGTGCGATCCATGGCCCTTTACGGGGCCCCAGTATGGGCGACGGACCTGACGGCCCGCACTATCGCAGTACTGCGCAAACCGCAGAGAGCGATGGCCGTCAGGGTCATACGGGGATATCGCACGATCTCCTACGAGGCGGCTTGTGTACTGGCCGGATCCCCGCCGTGGGACCTGGAGGCGAAAGCCCTCGCGACGCTTCACAAGTGGCGCGAGGACGCCAAGGATCGGGGCGAAAGGCTGGTGCAGCGTCAGATCACGCTGCACCGGTCTCAGCTCCGACAGGTCATGGTGGCGGAATGGCGGGGGAGGCTTGACCATCCCTCCGCCGGCCTCGACACAATCGAGGCGATCCGGCCAGTACTCGACGACTGGCTCGGGAGGAAGCACGGCTCCCTGACGTTTCGGGCGACGCAGGTGCTCTCGGGGCATGGTTGCTTCGGGAAGTACCTGTGTCGCATAAGCAGGGAGCCGGACGCTCGGTGCCATCACTGCGTCCATTGTCCGGAGGATACGGCGCGGCATACGCTGGCAGAATGTCCCGCGTGGGACGAGCCGCGCCGTGCCCTCGTCACAGAGATAGGTGGAGACCTGTCGCTGCCGACCGTTGCTCACGCGATGGTCGACAGCACAGAGTCCTGGGACGCGGTGGTGTCCTTCTGCGAAACCGTCATGTCGCAGAAGGAAGCTGCGGAGAGGGAGAGGGAGATCTCGAGTTCCTTCCCATCCCGCAGCAGACGCACCGGGCGTCGGCAGAGGGCGGATAACGCCCTCTTCCGGCCCCCCTAAACAGGTCCAGGGGCGACGAATTCGGGGACATCCGTCGCCCCCCATATCACTGGACCCGAGACGGCGGCGCGTAGTGTTCCACGCGCGCCTCTCACAGACGTAACGGGGGAGTACACCTCACTCCCCCCAGGGACGAGGCCCGCACTGGTTGAGCGGGCCGGCACTAGTCCGGGGCAGCGGAAGTCACATTCGTTCCCGCTGCCCCCAGACGCAAGTGTGCGAGGGAACACCGGGGTGGTTTTTAGTCAGTTGGAGCCTGACAGACCCCTCCGCCCTCCCCAGGCGGAGGACATCCGTTTCCGGATTTTCCACCTCGCAACAAAAAAAAAAAAAAGGTTAGGTTAGGTTAGGTTGGGGGACCACCCCACAGTGCTTGCGTCCACGTCGCGTCCCCTGGAAACGACCCAGTTTGACCACCGTAACGGAGTGGCAGACTGGGCTCGGCCAAAGTGCACTGTGACTATCGTAGCTCATTTTGCCTTGCGAGTACGAACCTGCGGAGGCTATGCCTAAACCCACGCGGGATGCCTGCGGGCGATATTTTAAACCCAAAGGCCCTTCTCAGGGCCAACCCAAAGGCCCTTCTCAGGGCCAACCCAAAGGCCCTTCTCAGGGCCAAACCGACGCTTCGGCGTCAGAGGCTAGCCGCGCGCCGTCTGCGGCTAGCTTCTTCGGAAGAACGGACTTGTCGGATTTGTCTGACTCCGACGATGAGTCAATGGTTGGCGTCTCGGGTGCAGGCGACTCGCAGTCGCGAAAGCGGGCCTTCCTGCGGGATGGGTCCGAGGGCTCCTCGGCGTCAGGGTCGACGAGGCTGTCAAAGACTAAAAAGTCGACGACGGCCGCGGACACCCACGTCGTTGGGCTCGCGGACGCCCAACGTAAGTTGGATCTTGCGCAGCGGGCGCAGCTCCAGCAGGAGCTTGAGGAGCGGGTTGCCGCAAGGGAGAGGCGGGCGCACGTCACCCGGGCAAAGTCCGGGTACGGTGCGTCCCGTGTGCTATACGCGGACCACTCCCTGCTGGAGCTGGAACAAATGGCGGAGGAGGACGAGGCGGAAATTTTGGAGGTTGCCTCAAAGTCCTCAAATTTGAAGGGGACCTTCCAAAAGGCCCTCAAATGTCGGGCCGCGAGCTTGCGCGGTGTGGTCAAGGAGCTAGTCCAGCGAAAAGCCACTGACGAGACACGGCAACTGCAGGCGAGGGTGGATCGCCTGCAGGTGGAAGTCAGTGGGCTTCATCGCAAGCTGGCTGAAGCCACGGCCCGGCCGCAGCAGGCCCCCGCCGAGACGACGAAGACGAGTCCTGCGGCAGAGGGCCCTTCCTCCAACTCCAACCTTGAGGACATAATCCGCAAGGTGGTAATGGAGGAGCGGGCCTTCACGCGAGCCTGCCTGGCAGGAATAGAGGACCGGCTCCTGCCAGAAAAGCGCCTCCGACCGCCGCTTGCGGCGGACAAGGGGCGCTCCGAGCCGGGGCCGTCTTCCTTATCCCAGGTCCAGGAGGACGCCCTTCTCCCCTTGACTACCCCGTCCAATGAGGGGACGGAAGTGGTCGGGAGGGGGAAGGGCAAAGCCAAAAAGTCGGCGGCTGCCGCCCCAGCCGTCCCCACTCCCAACCACTCGCAGACGACTGGCAGAGGGGGGGGGAAGCGGGGAGGTAGAGGAAGAGCGAGGGAAAAGGGGCAGCAGGTCTCCCCAAAGGCCGCGGCCGTCGTGGTGGCCCTCACCGCGGAGGCGGCGGAGCAGGACGCCCTTCTCCCCTCAACCACCCCGTCCAATGAGTGGACGAAAGTGGTCGGGAGACGGAAGGGCAAAGCCAAAAAGTCGGCGGCTGCCGCCCCAGCCGTCCCCGCTCCCAGCCGGTCGCAGACGACCGGCAGAGGGGGGGGGAAGCGGAGAGGTAGAGGTAGAGCGAGGGGAAAGGGGCAGCTAGTCTCCCCAAAAACCGCGGCCGTCGTGGTGACCCTCACCGCGGAGGCAGCGGAGCGCGGGGAGACGTACGCGTCCATTTTGGTGCGGGCGCGTAGCAATGCCGATCCCACTCAACTGGGGATCGGCAGTGTGACTTGCCGGCGGACCCAAGCCGGGGCTCGATTATTCGAGTTCCCGGGGGCAGAGGGGGGAGCCCGCGCGGACCTCTTTGCAGCTAAGCTGCAGGAGGTCATCGCGGACTCCGCCAAGGTGGCCCGACCGGTAAAGTTGGTGACACTCGAGGTGACGGATCTCGACGATTCCGTCACCAAGGAGGAGGTGGTGGAGGCGGTCGCAGCGTTAGGGGGCTGCGACGTCGCGGCGGTCCAGAGTCGGGACATAAGGCCCGGCCGCGGTGGCATGGGCACCGTCCGCCTTGAGTGCCCGATTCCCGCAGCCAGAGCCGTCCTGGCGAAGGGCCGGCTGACGGTCGGCTTCAGCTCGGGTGCGGTCAGGGCACTCGAGGACCAGCCGCTGAGGTGTTTCCGGTGCTTCGGCATCGGCCACACCCGGGCTCTGTGTCCGTCCGCGGTAGACAGGTCAGACACCTGCTACCGCTGTGGCATGGGGGGCCACCAAACCGCCTCCTGTGAGGTCGCCACGCCGCACTGCTCGGTCTGTGCTGCCAGTGGCTGCCAAGCGGACCACGTGATGAAGGGGAGGAACTGCAATCCTCCCCCTAAGCGTGGCAAAGTACAGGCGCCAACCGGGCCTGTTGCGGCTGCCGGTACCGCCGTTCCTGCGGCGGCTGCGGAGGGGGGTGCGATGTCCGACTGATGGATATAGTCGAACATCGCATCCTTCAGACTAACGCCAACCACTGCAGGGCAGCCCAAGATCTGCTGATGCAGACAATGGCTGAGTGGTTGGTGGACTTGGCGGTGGTCGCCGAGCCTTACTCGGTCCCTGGCCGTTGGCTGGGTGACCGGGATGGCCTGGTGGCGTTGGTAGCGCGGTCTTCCACGGACTCCCCTCCCCTCTCGCTCTTAGAGAGGGGACCGGGATACGTGGCCGCCGCGTGGGGGGACATGGCCCTGGTCGGGGTCTATTTCTCCCCAAACCGCCCTCTCTCGGACTTTGAGGATTTCCTGGAGGTCCTCACTGCAGTCGTAGGGAGGGCGGCGCCTCGCCAGGTTGTGGTGTTGGGCGACCTGAACGCCAAGTCGGCGGCCTGGGGCAACCCGGCCGCCGGGTGCAACGTCCGGGGACGCGCCGTTGAGTTCTGGGCGGCCTCAAGCGGTATGTCCCTCCTCAACAGGGGGACGGTCCACACGTGTGTGCGGCAACAGGGTGGGTCGGTGGTGGACGTCACGTTCGCCACCCCCGCGCTGGCCGCCCGCGTCGTGAACTGGCGGGTTGAGATGGTGGAGACCTTGTCGGACCACCGATACGTGCGGTTCGACATCTCCACCCAGGGGGGGGGGATAGCCCGCGCTGGGCAATCTCCCTTCCCGCGGTGGGCACTCACCCGCCTGGACCGGGAGGCAGCCAAGGAGGCGGCTTTCCTCCAAGACTGGCTGTCGCCCCCTGTTGAGGTCCTGGACGTAGACGCCGCAGCGGTTCAGCTCAGAGGGGCCCTGACCGAGGTGTGCAATTCCAGCATGCCTCGGTCTCGCCGTCCGCCTCCCCGTCGCGCCGTTTATTGGTGGACGGAGGAGCTGGAGGGGCTTCGGACCGCCTGCGTGGCGGCCAGAAGGGCCTACGCGCGCAGCCGGCGGCGCAGCGCCCTAAACCGAGTCCGGGCAGAAGAGGACCGCCTATACGCCTCCTACCGAGAGGCGACGACGGTCCTCAAGTCTGCAATGGGCGCTGCGAGAGACTCGGCGAGGGCCGAGATGCTGGAGGGTCTCGACAGGGATCCCTATGGGAGGCCATACAAGGCGGCGCGGAACCAGCTCCGCCCCTATGGTCCCGCACTGTCGGAGACCCTCGAGCCAGCACTGCTGGATGGGGTGGTCCGGTCCCTGTTTCCGCGCAGGACCGACTTCGCCCCACCAACAATGGATCCCCCGCAAGGGGCGGCTTCGCCGGAGGAGGAGGTCCCTCCAGTAACGGCGGCGGAGATCTACGCGGGGGTACTCAGCCTCCGCGCCAAGAAGACGGCCCCCGGGCCGGACGGCGTCCCCGCACGGGTGGTGGCAATAGCTGCCTCCGAGATGGAGGACAGGTTTCGGGACCTTTTCAGCGCGTGCTTTTCGGCTGGGAAGTTCCCGAAACTGTGGAAGGAGGGGCAGCTTTGCCTCCTCCGAAAGGCGGGACGCCCGGTGGACTCCCCCTCGGCATACCGGCCCGTCGTGTTGCTCGATGAGGTCGGAAAATTGTTCGAGGGGATAGTCGCCTCCCGGCTCGGGAGCCATTTGCGGGATGTGGGGCCGGATCTGTCGGACGCCCAATTTGGTTTCCGTCGTGGGCGTTCGACGATCGACGCGCTGGCCCTACTCAAGGGCCAGGTGAAGGAGGCAGTCGAGGCGGGGGACGGAGTGCTGGCGGTGTCATTCGACATTGCCAATGCCTTCAACTCCGTGCCCCACTCGACGATATTGGAGGCGCTCCGGTATCACGGAGTGCCCCAATATCTGCGGAGCCTCCTGGCCAGCTACTTGGAGGACCGAGAGGTCCTCCTCGTAGACAAGACGGCCACAGTGAGGCGGTACGGCGCAGAGTCCGGTGTTCCACAGGGGTCGGTGCTTGGGCCCCCGCTGTGGAACATCGGGTTCGATTGGCTGCTGCGGGGAGCCCTCCTCCCGGGCACGAGTGTCATATGCTACGCGGATGACACTCTGCTCACTGCACGGGGGAGGAGTTTCGGGGACGCGGCCTGTCTGGCCTCGGCTGGCGGATCCTTGGTTGCAGAGAGGATCCGCCGCCTGGGATTGAAGGTGGCGCTGCACAAGACCGAGGCCGTGTTCTTTCGCGGGCCTCGGCAGCGCTGCCCACCCGACGCCCACATCGTCGTGGAGGGCGTCCGTATAGAGGTCCAGCCCCGGATGAAATATCTGGGCCTGGTGCTGGACGACAGGTGGCGCTTCGGCCCGCATTTCAGCGGGCTGTCGACGCGCCTGTTGAAGGCCGCGGACGCCCTCTCGTGGCTCCTCCCGAACCTGGGGGGGCCCAAGGCGAAATGCCGGCGCCTCTATGCCGGCATCTTGCGGAGCATGGCCCTGTACGGGGCCCCCATTTGGGCGGACTCCCTCCACAGGAGGGAGAACGCGACCGCCATCCGCAAGCCCCAAAGGGCCATTGCACTGCGGGTGGCGAGGGCCTACCGGTCGGTGGGTTTCTCGGCGGCGTGCGCTCTGGCCGGCACCCCTCCTTGGGAGTTGGAGGCTTGGGTGCTGGCCAGGGTGTATGAGTGGACGGCGCATCGCAGGGCGCTCGGGGAGCACCCCGTCGCCGAGGAGCG
The DNA here is from genome assembly GCA_963082945.1 of Cerastis leucographa. Classification (NCBI taxonomy): domain Eukaryota; kingdom Metazoa; phylum Arthropoda; class Insecta; order Lepidoptera; family Noctuidae; genus Cerastis; species Cerastis leucographa. The sequence goes on from OY720385.1 coordinate 22,458,227, forward strand.
GGAGGCCGTGCGGCGGGAGGCGAGGGACGCCATCGTCCTCCATTGGACGGAGGACCTCGCCACCGCCACTTTTGGCCGCCGGACGTTGGACGCGCTCGGTCCGGTCCTCCGGGCCTGGCTCGAGCGGTCCCATGGTTTCCTCTCGTTCCGTCTGGTGCAGGTGTTGTCCGGGCATGGCTGCTTCGGAACGTACCTGCACCGGATCGGGAGGGAGGAAGCCCCGTCGTGCCACGACTGCGGCGCGGCGGAGGACACGGCGCAGCACACCCTCGAAGTGTGCCCAGCTTGGTCCGAGCCGCGCCGCAGTCTGATCGCGGAGATCGGACAGGACCTCTCGCTTCCCGGTGTGGTCAACGCCATGCTGGGGAGCGAGAGGGCCTGGTCAGCGGTCGCCTCCTTTTGCGAGGACGTAGTCTCGCAAAAGGAGGCGGCGGAGCGCGCGCGGGAGGAAGACCCTCTCGCAGCGCCGCTCCGCAGAAGAAGAAGAGGTCGGAGAAGACGCGGTCTTCTCCCTCTTCATGATGGCGACGGGCGGGCGACAGGCGCGGGGGCGCCTTCGCCCGCATTGCACCCGTCACCACCTTCGTCTGTCATTCCCGGGCCCGCCCCCCCCCCCACGGGGAGGGCGTGAGGTCCGCTGTGCGGGTCATCGTCGGCGGAGGACTGGAAGTAAAGGCTGTGCCGGTTTCCCAGTCCCCCGCCACTAGGACGAAGCGGGAATGCCGCTGGGTCGTTTTAGTGGGTATACCGGGTCAGACCGGGGAGTCCCACATAGCCCGCCCATCCCCCGATGGACGGGTATGCGTAACGCATTTTTTCCCAGCGACAAAAAAAAAAAAAAAAAAAAAAAAAAAAAAAAAAAAAAAAAAAAAGGTTAGGTTAGGTTGGGGGACCACCCCACAGTGCTTGCGTCCACGTCGCGTCCCCTGGAAACAACCCAGTTCTGACCACCGTAACGGAGTGGCAGACTGGGTTGGCCAAAGTGCACTGTGCTTTCGTTGCTCTTTTTATCCTGTTTTGTTGAGTGTGCGAACCTGCGGAGGCTATGCCAAACCCTACGCGGGACGCCTGCGGGCGGTTTTTAAAACAAAAAGGCCCTTCTCAGGGCCAACCCAAAGGCCCTTCTCAGGGCCAATCCAAAGGCCCTTCTCAGGGCCAACCCAAAGGCCCTTCTCAGGGCCAAACCGACGCTTCGGCGTCAGAGGCTAGCCGCGCGCCGTCTGCGGCTAGCTTCGGAAGAACTGACTTGTCGGATTTGTATGACTCCGACGATGATTCAATGGTTGGCGTCTCGGTTGCAGGCGAGTCGCAGTCGCGAAAGCGGGCCTTCCTGCGGGATGGGTCCGAGGGCTCCTCGGCGTCAGGGTCGACGAGTCAAGAGCTAAAAAGCTCGCTGTCAAAGGCTAAAAAGCCGACGACGGCCGCGGACACCCACGTCGTTGGGCTCGCGGACGCCCAACGTAAGTTGGATCTTGCGCAGCGGGCGCAGCTCCAGCAGGAGCTTGAGGAGCGGGTTGCCGCGAGGGAGGGGCGGGCGCACGTCACCCGGGCAAAGTCCGGGTACGGTGCGTCCCGTGTGCTCTACGCGGACCACTCCCTGCTGGAGCTGGAACGAATGGCGGAGGAGGACGAGGAGGAAATTTTGGAAGTTGCCTCAAAGTCCTCAAACTTGAAGGGGACCTTCCAAAAGGCCCTCAAATGTCGGGCCGCGAGCTTGCGCGGTGTGGTCACGGAGCTGGTCCAGCGGAAGGCCACTGACGAGACACGGCAACTGCAGGCGAGGGTGGATCGCCTGCAGGTGGAAGTCAGTGAGCTTCATCGCAAGCTGGCTGAAGCCACGGCCCAGCCGCAGCAGGACCCCGCCGAGACGACGAAGTCGTCTAAGAAGACGAGTCCTGCGGCAGGGGGCCCCTCCTTCAACTCCAACCTTGAGGACATAATCCGCAAGGTGGTAATGGAGGAGCGGGCCTTCACGCGAGCCTGCCTGGCAGGAATAGAGGACCGGCTCCTGCCGGTAAAGTGCCTCCGACCGCCGCTTGCGGCGGATAAGGGGCGCTCCGAGCCGGGGCCGTCCTCCTCATCCCAGGTCCAGGAGGACGCCCTTCTCCCCTCGACCACCCCGTCCAATGAGTGGACGGAAGTGGTCCGCAAGGGAAGGGGCAAAAAGTCGGCGTCAGCCTTCCCTGCCGTCCCCGCCACCACCGCTCCCAGCCAGTCGCAGACAACCGGCAAGGAAAAGGGGAAGGGAAGAGGGAAAAGGAGGCAGCTAGTCTTCCCAAAAACCGCGGCCGTCGTGGTGACGCTCACCGCGGAGGCTGCGGAGCGAGGGGAGACTTACATGTCCATTTTGGTGCGGGCGCGTGCCAATGCCGATCCCACCCAAATGGGGATCGGCAGTGTGTCCTGCCGAAGAACCCAAGCCGGGGCTCGAATTTTCGAGTTCCCGGGGGCAGAGGGGAGCGCCCATGCGGACCTCTTCGCGGCGAAGCTGCAAGAGGTCATCGCAGATTCGGCCAAGGTGGCCCGACCGGTCAAGTCGGCGGCCATAGAGGTGACGGACCTCGATGACTCCGTCACCAAAGAGGAGGTGGTGGCGGCGGTCGCAGCGATAGGGGGCTGTGGCGTCGCAGCGGTCCAAGGCCGGGACATAAGGCCCGGCCGCGGCGGCATGGGCACTATTCGCCTCGAGTGCCCAATCGCCGCTGCCAAAGCCGTCCTTGCCAAGGGACGTCTTTTGGTCGGGTTCAGCTCGGGTGTAGTCCGGGCACTCGAGGACCAGCCTCTACGGTGTTTCCGGTGCTTCGGCATCGGACACACCCGGCCCCTGTGTCCGTCCACGGTGGACAGGTCGGACACGTGCTACCGCTGCGGCAAGGAGGGCCATAAGGCCGCCTCCTGCGAGGCCACCACGCCACACTGTGCGGTGTGTGCCGCCAGTGGCTGCTCGGCAGGCCACGTTATGAAGGGGAGGAACTGCAATCCTCCCCCGAAGCGGGGCAAAGCACAGGTGCCGTCCGGGCCTGCTGCTGTCGATAACACCGTCGCTCCTGCGGCAGCTGCGGAGGGGAATGCGATGTCCGACTGATGGATAGGGTCGAACATCGTATCCCTGAGGCGAACACCAACCACTGCAGTGCAGCCCAGGACCTGCTGATGCAGACTATGGCTCAGTGGTTGGTGGACTTGGTGGTGGTCGCCGAGCCTTACACGGTCGGGACGGCTTGGTGTTTCTTGGTTTCGCGGTCTTCCATGGACTCCCCTCCCCTCTCGCTCTGGAGAGGGGACCGGGATACGTGGCCGCCGCGTGAAGATGAAGAAGAGGTCGGAGAAGGCGTCGTCCTCTCCCTCCTCATGGTGGCGACGGGCGGGCGACAGGCGCGGGGGTGCCTTCGCCCGCATTGCACCCGTCACTACCTTCGTTGGTCATTCCCGGGCCCTTCCCCCTCCCCACGGGGAGGGCATGAGGGGTCCACATGAAGGGCAATCGTCGGCAGAGGACTGGTCGTTAAGGCTGTGCCGGTTTCCCAGTCCCCCGCCACTAGGACGAAGCGGGAATGCCGCTGGGTCGTTTTAGTGGGTATACCGGTCTCAGACCGGGGAGTCCCACACTACCCTTCCATCCCCCGATGGGAGGGTGTGCGTTATGCATTTTTTCCCAGCGTCAACAAAAAAAAAAAAAAAAAAAAGGTTATGGCCCGTTGAAGGATGAGGGAAAGGTTGGTTTTGAATAAAAAGTTCCCTTAAAACACCCAAATAAAGGCCAAAAATAAACAAAACCAATAAAATAAATTTTGCTGAAAATCCCACTCCGGCTTTCCTATACACAATAGGGCGGGTGGGAGGGCAAAAATTTTATTTGAGCTAGACCCGCGAGTGAGGTGTCCAGAGACGCGGCTTCGCGCGGGCTAGCTTACTACGAAATAGAAAGGGGTGAGTGCCGAACAAAAATTTTGGGTTTTGCTCAAAAAACCAGTTTTTGAGTCAAAAAATTTTGGTTTTCGACCCCCAACCTAGCGTCCGGGACACGAAACGGGCACCGGATCGCAGGGATGGTAGGTGAGTACTATTGTAACTATTATCTAACGTCAATTCTCAAGGAAAATTTGTATAAACACTAAATTTGGAAGATTTTGTCGTAAGGGAAGATTTTTGAAAACGCTTCTAGGGTGGTAAAATATTGTCAGAACGTAGGCGGAGGCCCACTAAAGTCTAAAAATGCTGAAAACAGCGTCAAAAACGCACCCTTAATGGCGAAGATATCAACACGAGTGACTGGTTAGGTTAGGTTAGGTTAGGTTAGGTTAGGTTCGGCAGTGTGTCCTGCCGAAGAACCCAAGCCGGGGCTCGAATTTTCGAGTTCCCGGGGGCAGAGGGGAGCGCCCATGCGGACCTCTTCGCGGCGAAGCTGCAAGAGGTCATCGCAGATTCGGCCAAGGTGGCCCGACCGGTCAAGTCGGCGGCCATAGAGGTGACGGACCTCGATGACTCCGTCACCAAAGAGGAGGTGGTGGCGGCGGTCGCAGCGATAGGGGGCTGTGGCGTCGCAGCGGTCCAAGGCCGGGACATAAGGCCCGGCCGCGGCGGCATGGGCACTATTCGCCTCGAGTGCCCAATCGCCGCTGCCAAAGCCGTCCTTGCCAAGGGACGTCTTTTGGTCGGGTTCAGCTCGGGTGTAGTCCGGGCACTCGAGGACCAGCCTCTACGGTGTTTCCGGTGCTTCGGCATCGGACACACCCGGCCCCTGTGTCCGTCCACGGTGGACAGGTCGGACACGTGCTACCGCTGCGGCAAGGAGGGCCATAAGGCCGCCTCCTGCGAGGCCACCACGCCACACTGTGCGGTGTGTGCCGCCAGTGGCTGCTCGGCAGGCCACGTTATGAAGGGGAGGAACTGCAATCCTCCCCCTAAGCGGGGCAAAGCACAGGTGCCGTCCGGGCCTGCTGCTGTCGATAACACCGTCGCTCCTGCGGCAGCTGCGGAGGGGAATGCGATGTCCGACTGATGGATAAGGTCGAACATCGTATCCCTGAGGCGAACACCAACCACTGCAGTGCAGCCCAGGATCTGCTGATGCAGACTATGGCTCAGTGGTTGGTGGACTTGGTGGTGGTCGCCGAGCCTTACACGGTCGGGACGGCTTGGTGTTTCTTGGTTTCGCGGTCTTCCATGGACTCCCCTCCCCTCTCGCTCTGGAGAGGGGACCGGGATACGTGGCCGCCGCGTGAAGATGAAGAAGAGGTCGGAGAAGGCGTCGTCCTCTCCCCCCTCATGGTGGCGACGGGCGGGCGACAGGCGCGGGGGTGCCTTCGCCCGCATTGCACCCGTCACTACCTTCGTTGGTCATTCCCGGGCCCTTCCCCCTCCCCACGGGGAGGGCATGAGGGGTCCACATGAAGGGCAATCGTCGGCAGAGGACTGGTCGTTAAGGCTGTGCCGGTTTCCCAGTCCCCCGCCACTAGGACGAAGCGGGAATGCCGCTGGGTCGTTTTAGTGGGTATACCGGTCTCAGACCGGGGAGTCCCACACTACCCTTCCATCCCTGCGGCTAGCTTCGGAAGAACGGACTTGTCGGATTTGTCTGACTCCGACGATGAGTCAATGGTTGGCGTCTCGGATGCAGCCACTCGCAGACGACTGGCAGAGGGGGGGGGAAGCGGGGAGGTAGAGGTAGAGAGAGGGGAAAGGGGCAGCTGGTCTCCCCAAAGGCCGCGGCCGTCGTGGTGGCCCTCACCGCGGAGGCGGCGGAGCAGGACGCCCTTCTCCCCTCGACCACCCCGTCCAATGAGTGGACGGAAGTGGTCGGGAGACGGAAGGGCAAAGCCAAAAAGTCGGCGGCTGCCGCCCCAGCCGTCCCCGCTCCCAGCCGGTTGCAGACGACCGGCAGAGGGGGGGGGGAAGCGGGGAGGTAGAGGTAGAGCGAGGGGAAAGGGGCAGCTAGTCTCCCCAAAAACCGCGGCCGTCGTGGTGACCCTCACCGCGGAGGCAGCGGAGCGAGGGGAGACGTACGCGTCCATTTTGGTGCGGGCGCGTAGCAATGCCGATCCCACTCAACTGGGGATCGGCAGTGTGTCTTGCCGGCGGACCCAAGCCGGGGCTCGATTATTCGAGTTCCCGGGGGCAGAGGGGGGAGCCCGCGCGGACCTCTTTGCAGCTAAGCTGCAGGAGGTCATCGCGGACTCCGCCAAGGTGGCCCGACCGGTAAAGTTGGTGACACTCGAGGTGACGGATCTCGACGATTCCGTCACCAAGGAGGAGGTGGTGGAGGCGGTCGCAGCGTTAGGGGGCTGCGACGTCGCGGCGGTCCAGAGTCGGGACATAAGGCCCGGCCGCGGTGGCATGGGCACCGTCCGCCTTGAGTGCCCGATTCCCGCTGCCAGAGCCGTCCTGGCGAAGGGCCGGCTGACGGTCGGCTTCAGCTCGGGTGCGGTCAGGGCACTCGAGGACCAGCCGCTGAGGTGTTTCCGGTGCTTCGGCATCGGCCACACCCGGGCTCTGTGTCCGTCCGCGGTAGACAGGTCAGACACCTGCTACCGCTGTGGCATGGGGGGCCACCAAACCGCCTCCTGTGAGGTCGCCACGCCGCACTGCTCGGTCTGTGCTGCCAGTGGCTGCCAAGCGGACCACGTGATGAAGGGGAGGAACTGCAATCCTCCCCCTAAGCGTGGCAAAGTACAGGCGCCAACCGGGCCTGTTGCGGCTGCCGGTACCGCCGTTCCTGCGGCGGCTGCGGAGGGGGGTGCGATGTCCGACTGATGGATATAGTCGAACATCGCATCCTTCAGACTAACGCCAACCACTGCAGGGCAGCCCAAGATCTGCTGATGCAGACAATGGCTGAGTGGTTGGTGGACTTGGCGGTGGTCGCCGAGCCTTACTCGGTCCCTGGCCGTTGGCTGGGTGACCGGGATGGCCTGGTGGCGTTGGTGGCGCGGTCTTCCACGGATTCCCCTCCCCTCTCGCTCTTAGAGAGGGGACCGGGATACGTGGCCGCCGCGTGGGGGGGCATGGCCCTGGTCGGGGTCTATTTCTCCCCAAACCGCCCTCTCTCGGACTTTGAGGATTTCCTGGAGGTCCTCACTGCAGTCGTAGGGAGGGCGGCGCCTCGCCAGGTCGTGGTGTTGGGCGACCTGAACGCCAAGTCGGCGGCCTGGGGCAACCCGGCCGCCGGGTGCAACGTCCGGGGACGCGCCGTTGAGTTCTGGGCGGCCTCAAGCGGTATGTCCCTCCTCAACAGGGGGACGGTCCACACGTGTGTGCGGCAACAGGGTGGGTCGGTGGTGGACGTCACGTTCGCCACCCCGGCGGCTGGCGGGTTGAGATGGTGGAGACCTTGTCGGACCACCGATACGTGCGGTTCGACATCTCCACCCAGGGGGGGGGGATGGCCCGCGCTGGGCAATCTCCCTTCCCGCGGTGGGCACTCACCCGCCTGGACCGGGAGGCAGCCAGGGAGGCGGCTTTCCTCCAGGACTGGCTGTCGCCCCCTGTTGAGGTCCTGGACGTGGACGCCGCAGCGGTTCGGATCAGAGGGGCCCTGACCGAGGTGTGCATGTCCAGCATGCCTCGGTCTCGCCGTCCGCCTCCCCGTCGCGCCGTTTATTGGTGGACGGAGGAGCTGGAGGGGCTTCGGACCGCCTGCGTGGCGGCCAGAAGGGCCTACGCGCGCAGTCGGCGGCGCAGCGTCCTAAACCGAGTCCGGGCAGAAGAGGACCGCCTATACGCCTCCTACCGAGAGGCGACGACGGTCCTCAAGTCTGCAATGGGCGCTGCGAGAGACTCGGCGAGGGCCGAGATGCTGGAGGGTCTCGACAGGGATCCCTATGGGAGGCCATACAAGGCGGCGCGGAACCAGCTCCGCCCCTATGGTCCCCCACTGTCGGAGACCCTCGAGCCAGCACTGTTGGATGGGGTGGTCCGGTCCCTGTTTCCGCGCAGGACCGACTTCGCCCCACCAACAATGGATCCCCCGCAAGGGGCGGCTTCGCCGGAGGAGGAGGTCCCCCCGGTGACGGCGGCGGAGATCTACGCGGGGGTACTCAGCCTCCGCGCCAAGAAGACGGCCCCCGGGCCGGACGGCGTCCCCGCACGGGTGGTGGCAATAGCTGCCTCCGAGATGGAGGACAGGTTTCGGGACCTTTTCAGCGCGTGCTTTTCGGCTGGGAAGTTCCCGAAACTGTGGAAGGAGGGGCAGCTTTGCCTCCTCCGAAAGGCGGGACGCCCGGTGGACTCCCCCTCGGCATACCGGCCCGTCGTGTTGCTCGATGAGGTCGGTAAATTGTTCGAGGGGATAGTCGCCTCCCGGCTCGGGCGCCATTTGCGGGATGTGGGGCCGGATCTGTCGGACGCCCAATTCGGTTTCCGTCGTGGGCGTTCGACGATCGACGCGCTGGCCCTACTCAAGGGCCAGGTGAAGGAGGCAGTCGAGGCGGGGGACGGAGTGCTGGCGGTGTCATTCGACATTGCCAATGCCTTCAACTCCGTGCCCCACTCGACGATATTGGAGGCGCTCCGGTATCACGGAGTGCCCCAATATCTGCGGAGCCTCCTGGCCAGCTACTTGGAGGACCGAGAGGTCCTCCTCGTAGACAAGACGGCCACAGTGAGGCGGTACGGCGCAGAGTCCGGTGTTCCACAGGGGTCGGTACTTGGGCCCCCGCTGTGGAACATCGGGTTCGATTGGCTGCTGCGGGGAGCCCTCCTCCCGGGCACGAGTGTCATCTGCTACGCGGATGACACTCTCCTCACTGCACGGGGGAGGAGATTCGCGGACGCGGCCTGTCTGGCCTCGGCTGGCGGATCCTTGGTTGCAGAGAGGATCCGCCGCCTGGGATTGAAGGTGGCGCTGCACAAGACCGAGGCCGTGTTCTTTCGCGGGCCTCGGCAGCGCTGCCCACGCGACGCCCACATCGTCGTGGAGGGCGTCCGTATAGAGGTCCAGCCCCGGATGAAATATCTGGGCCTGGTGCTGGACGACAGGTGGCGCTTCGGCCCGCATTTCAGCGGGCTGTCGACGCGCCTGTTGAAGGCCGCGGACGCCCTCTCGTGGCTCCTCCCGAACCTGGGGGGGCCCAAGGCGAAATGCCGGCGCCTCTATGCCGGCATCTTGCGGAGCATGGCCCTGTACGGGGCCCCCATTTGGGCGGACTCCCTCCACAGGAGGGAGAACGCGACCGCCATCCGCAAGCCCCAAAGGGCCATTGCACTGCGGGTGGCGAGGGCCTACCGGTCGGTGGGTTTCTCGGCGGCGTGCGCTCTGGCCGGCACCCCTCCTTGGGAGTTGGAGGCTTGGGTGCTGGCCAGGGTGTATGAGTGGACGGCGCATCGCAGGGCGCTCGGGGAGCGCCCCGTCGCCGAAGAGCGGGAGGCCGTGCGGCGGGAGGCGAGGGACGCCATCGTCCTCCATTGGACGGAGGACCTCGCCACCGCCACCTTTGGCCGCCGGACGTTGGACGCGCTCGGTCCAGTCCTCCGGGCCTGGCTCGAGCGGCCCCATGGTTTCCTCTCGTTCCGTCTGGTGCAGGTGTTGTCCGGGCATGGCTGCTTCGGAACGTACCTGCACCGGATCGGGAGGGAGGAAGCCCCGGCGTGCCACGACTGCGGCGCGGCGGAGGACACGGCGCAGCACACCCTCGAAGTGTGCCCAGCTTGGTCCGAGCCGCGCCGCAGTCTGATCGCGGAGATCGGACAGGACCTCTCGCTTCCCGGTGTGGTCAACGCCATGCTGGGGAGCGAGGGGGCCTGGTCAGCGGTCGCCTCCTTTTGCGAGGAGGTAGTCTCGCAAAAGGAGGCGGCGGAGCGCGCGCGGGAGGAAGACCCTCTCGCAGCGCCGCTCCGCAGAAGAAGAAGAGGTCGGAGAAGACGCGGTCTTCTCCCTCTTCATGGTGGCGACGGGCGGGCGACAGGCGCGGGGGCGCCTTCGCCCGCATTGCACCCGTCACCACCTTCGTCTGTCATTCCCGGGCCCGCCCCCCCCCCCACGGGGAGGGCGTGAGGTCCGCTGTGTGGGTCATCGTCGGCGGAGGACTGGAAGTAAAGGCTGTGCCGGTTTCCCAGTCCCCCCCCACTAGGACGAAGCGGGAATGCCGCTGGGTCGTTTTAGTGGGTATACCGGGTCAGACCGGGGAGTCCCACATAGCCCGCCCATCCCCCGATGGACGGGTATGCGTAATGCATTTTTTCCCAGCGACAAAAAAAAAAAAAAAAAAAAAAAAAAAAAAAAAAAAAAAAAAAAAAAAAGGTTAGGTTAGGTTAGGTTAGGTTGGGGTGCTGGGTCAGAAAACCTCCTCGTGGGCCTGACGGCTGCCGGTCCCTCTCGATAGGGGTGCTGGGTCAGAAAACCTCCTCGTGGGCCTGACGGCTGCCGGTCCCTCTCGATACGTTTGGAGGGAACAGCAGCCGGCATGGACGGTGCATCCTGGGCGCGGGCAGTGGCCTTCCCCAAGGAATGGGAAGAGATTCTTATTCTTCGGGGAATGTCACTGTTCGTGGCAAATATTCTGACATAGGAGGGGTCCTACTTGGACAAAAGGGGCGTTGTTCCGCGTGACCCTCTGCAAAGCAGAGGGCACAGTGGAGGAGCAAGGACGGGCTCGGTGTGCACTTACCCTGCCTCCGAGCAGACAGTGAGGGACGCAGTCCTTCGCTGTCCCCGTCGTTCTCGTAATCCCATCATCGGAGTGTCGTGGATCACGTCTCGCGGCTTCGACCGGGACCGAGGGTCTTGGCTTAACCGCCCGGACCGCGAGGTAGAAAACCTCTATAAAAAGTTACCCCGAATCTCAAGCGGCGGCGCACCGTGAGGGGATGAATGGCTGACGGGTGTTCCCATGGAACAATCAGTCTCTAGTGCGACCCCCGCCAGGGTACCAGCCGACCCCCTGGCGGGTTATAAATGTTAAAGGCTTATCCGGGTACAGGGGGCACTGCCCGGATGGACGTTTTATATCCCCCATACTCGTGGGAATCACATGGAAAATATTAATAATAAAAAATTGATGGAGAAGGCGGACGCAGCGTCAAATTCTGGCACTGCGTCATTGAAGATGGGAGCAGTTGCTCCAACAGAGCCCTTAGTGGTTCTGGAGCGGGTGAGTGTGTTGCCGAAATCCGGCGACTCACCACAATTTGTTGCGGCCGGTCCCTCCAAGTTTTGGGGGAAACGACCGCGCTTTGAGTCGGAAGCGTTGTCGGCGGGTCTTTCCTCAAGTGAGGAGAACCTGCCGGCCGCCAAGGTACCGACTGCAAGGAGGGGCAGAGGTCGCGGGTCACCTTCCGGAGCCAACACTTCGGGGGCAGAAGCACGTGACACGCGGGGCCGCTACCTGAAGCGCCCCGATACGCCGATGGCCAGCGGAGTAAGTGACTCCGACGGGGCCATGCAGGTGGAGCAGGGCGATTCCGCAGCCTCCACCGGATTGGTGAGCACCAAAGCGGAGCTCAACGCCGCCAGGCGAGAGGGCCGGAAGGCCGCAGCGACTGATGAGGTCGCTGAAATGGCTCGACTGGCAAGGGAGCGGCGGTTGCAGACCGCCGCAGGCCCTGAGGGACTGACGGCTGAGGTTCTCAGCCGCCAGGTTTTGGATGGCGTAGACGTCGTCCTGAAGGTTGCCACAAAATCGGGCAACCTGAAGGGCACGTTTACGCGGGCCCTTAAGGAGGCGGCGGAGGGAATCAGGGAGGCTGTGGAAGTCCTCCTTGATCGGACGACCTCGGAAGAGACGGTGAAGCTCCAAGAGGAGAATTTCCGTCTCCATACAAAGATGGAGGAGCTCCAGCGGGAGGTCAGCGCCCTGAGGGCGGACTTCAGCCGGCAGCAGAGTGTGACTTCGGACAGCCGCGCTCTGCCACAGAACGGGTCTTTGGGGGAAGACAAGTTCAACCTAAGCGAAACCATCCCAGAGGTGACACAGGCAGAGATGGGCGCGGCCGTATTGCGGCTAGCTTCGGAAGAACTGACTTGTCGGATTTGTATGACTCCGACGATGATTCAATGGTTGGCGTCTCTACGCGGACCACTCCCTGCTGGAGCTGGAACGAATGGCGGAGGAGGACGAGGAGGAAATTTTGGAAGTTGCCTCAAAGTCCTCAAACTTGAAGGGGACCTTCCAAAAGGCCCTCAAATGTCGGGCCGCGAGCTTGCGCGGTGTGGTCACGGAGCTGGTCCAGCGGAAGGCCACTGACGAGACACGGCAACTGCAGGCGAGGGTGGATCGCCTGCAGGTGGAAGTCAGTGAGCTTCATCGCAAGCTGGCTGAAGCCACGGCCCAGCCGCAGCAGGCCCCCGCCGAGACGACGAAGTCGTCTAAGAAGACGAGTCCTGCGGCAGGGGGCCCCTCCTCCAACTCCAACCTTGAGGACATAATCCGCAAGGTGGTAATGGAGGAGCGGGCCTTCACGCGAGCCTGCCTGGCAGGAATAGAGGACCGGCTCCTGCCGGTAAAGTGCCTCCGACCGCCGCTTGCGGCGGATAAGGGGCGCTCCGAGCCGGGGCCGTCCTCCTCATCCCAGGTCCAGGAGGACGCCCTTCTCCCCTCGACCACCCTGTCCAATGAGTGGACGGAAGTGGTCCGCAAGGGGAGGGGCAAAAAGTCGGCGTCAGCCGTCCCTGCCGTCCCCGCCACCACCGCTCCCAGCCAGTCGCAGACAACCGGCAAGGGAAAGGGGAAGGGAAGAGGGAAAAGGAGGCAGCTAGTCTCCCCAAAAACCGCGGCCGTCGTGGTGACGCTCACCGCGGAGGCTGCGGAGCGAGGGGAGACTTACATGTCCATTTTGGTGCGGGCGCGTGCCAATGCCGATCCCACCCAAATGGGGATCGGCAGTGTGTCCTGCCGAAGAACCCAAGCCGGGGCTCGAATTTTCGAGTTCCCGGGGGCAGAGGGGAGCGCCCATGCGGACCTCTTCGCGGCGAAGCTGCAAGAGGTCATCGCAGATTCGGCCAAGGTGGCCCGACCGGTCAAGTCGGTGGCCATAGAGGTGACGGACCTCGATGACTCCGTCACCAAAGAGGAGGTGGTGGCGGCGGTCGCAGCGATAGGGGGCTGTGGCGTCGCAGCGGTCCAAGGCCGGGACATAAGGCCCGGCCGCGGCGGCATGGGCACTATTCGCCTCGAGTGCCCAATCGCCGCTGCCAAAGCCGTCCTTGCCAAGGGACGTCTTTTGGTCGGGTTCAGCTCGGGTGTAGTCCGGGCACTCGAGGACCAGCCTCTACGGTGTTTCCGGTGCTTCGGCATCGGACACACCCGGCCCCTGTGTCCGTCCACGGTGGACAGGTCGGACACGTGCTACCGCTGCGGCAAGGAGGGCCATAAGGCCGCCTCCTGCGAGGCCACCACGCCACACTGTGCGGTGTGTGCCGCCAGTGGCTGCTCGGCAGGCCACGTTATGAAGGGGAGGAACTGCAATCCTCCCCCGAAGCGGGGCAAAGCACAGGTGCCGTCCGGGCCTGCTGCTGTCGATAACACCGTCGCTCCTGCGGCAGCTGCGGAGGGGAATGCGATGTCCGACTGATGGATAGGGTCGAACATCGTATCCCTGAGGCGAACACCAACCACTGCAGTGCAGCCCAGGACCTGCTGATGCAGACTCTGGCTCAGTGGTTGGTGGACTTGGTGGTGGTCGCCGAGCCTTACACGGTCGGGACGGCTTGGTGTTTCTTGGTTTCGCGGTCTTCCATGGACTCCCCTCCCCTCTCGCTCTGGAGAGGGGACCGGGATACGTGGCCGCCGCGTGAAGATGAAGAAGAGGTCGGAGAAGGCGTCGTCCTCTCCCTCCTCATGGTGGCGACGGGCGGGCGACAGGCGCGGGGGTGCCTTCGCCCGCATTGCACCCGTCACTACCTTCGTTGGTCATTCCCGGGCCCTTCCCCCTCCCCACGGGGAGGGCATGAGGGGTCCACATGAAGGGCAATCGTCGGCAGAGGACTGGTCGTTAAGGCTGTGCCGGTTTCCCAGTCCCCCCCCACTAGGACGAAGCGGGAATGCCGCTGGGTCGTTTTAGTGGGTATACCGGTCTCAGACCGGGGAGTCCCACACTACCCTTCCATCCCCCGATGGGAGGGTGTGCGTTATGCATTTTTTCCCAGCGTCAACAAAAAAAAAAAAAAAAAAAAGGTTAGGTTGGGGGACCACCCCACAGTGCTTGCGTCCACGTCGCGTCCCCTGGAAACGACCCAGTTTGACCACCGTAACGGAGTGGCAGACTGGGCTCGGCCAAAGTGCACTGTGATTATCGTAGCTCATTTTGCCTTGCGAGTACGAACCTGCGGAGGCTATGCCTAAACCCACGCGGGATGCCTGCGGGCGATATTTTAAACCCAAAGGCCCTTCTCAGGGCCAACCCAAAGGCCCTTCTCAGGGCCAACCCAAAGGCCCTTCTCAGGGCCAACCCAAAGGCCCTTCTCAGGGCCAAACCGACGCTTCGGCGTCAGAGGCTAGCCGCGCGCCGTCTGCGGCTAGCTTCGGAAGAACGGACTTGTCGGATTTGTCTGACTCCGACGATGAGTCAATGGTTGGCGTCTCGGATGCAGGCGAGTCGCAGTCGCGAAAGCGGGCCTTCCTGCGGGATGGGTCCGAGGGCTCCTCGGCGTCAGGGTCGACGAGGCTTTCAAAGTTTAAAAAGCCGACGACGGCCGCGGCCACCCACGTCGTTGGGCTCGCGGACGCCCAACGTAAGTTGGATCTTGCGCAGCGGGCGCAGCTCCAGCAGGATCTTGAGGAGCGGGTTGCCGCGAGGGAGAGGCAGGCACACGTCACCCGAGCAAAGTCCGGGTACGGTGCGTCCCGTGTGCTCTACGCGGACCACTCCCTGCTGGAGCTGGAACAAATGGCGGAGGAGGACGAGGAGGAAATTTTGGAGGTCGCCTCAAAGTCCTCAAATTTGAAGGGGACCTTCCAAAAGGCCCTCAAATGTCGGGCTGCGAGCTTGCGCGGTGTGGTCAAGGAGCTGGTCCAGCGGAAGGCCACTGACGAGACACGGCAACTGCAGGCGAGGGTGGATCGCCTGCAGGTGGAAGTCAGTGAGCTTCATCGCAAGCTGGCTGAAGCCACGGCCCGGCCGCAGCAGGCCCCCGCCGAGACGACGAAAACGTCATCGACGCCTTCGACGCCGTCGACGTCTAAGAAGACGAGTCCTGCGGCAGAGGGCCCCTCCTCCAACTCCAACCTTGAGGACATAATCCGCAAGGTGGTAATGGAGGAGCGGGCCTTCACGCGAGCCTGCCTGGCAGGAATAGAGGACCGGCTCCTGCCAGAAAAGCGCCTCCGACCGCCGCTTGCGGCGGATAAGGGGCGCTCCGAGCCGGGGCCGTCTTCCTCATCCCAGGTCCAGGAGGACGCCCTTCTCCCCTTGACTACCCCGTCCAATGAGGGGACGGAAGTGGTCGGGAGGGGGAAGGGCAAAGCCAAAAAGTCGGCGGCTGCCGCCCCAGCCGTCCCCGCTCCCAACCACTCGCAGACGACTGGCAGAGGAGGGGGGAAGCGGGGAGGTAGAGGTAGGGAGAGGGGAAAGGGGCAGCTGGTCTCCCCAAAGGCCGCGGCCGTCGTGGTGGCCCTCACCGCGGAGGCGGCGGAGCAGGACGCCCTTCTCCCCTCGACCACCCCGTCCAATGAGTGGACGGAAGTGGTCGGGAGACGGAAGGGCAAAGCCAAAAAGTCGGCGGCTGCCGCCCCAGCCGTCCCCGCTCCCAGCCGGTCGCAGACGACCGGCAGAGGGGGGGGGAAGCGGGGAGGTAGAGGTAGAGCGAGGGGAAAGGGGCAGCTAGTCTCCCCAAAAACCGCGGCCGTCGTGGTGACCCTCACCGCGGAGGCAGCGGAGCGAGGGGAGACGTACGCGTCCATTTTGGTGCGGGCGCGTAGCAATGCCGATCCCACTCAACTGGGGATCGGCAGTGTGTCTTGCCGGCGGACCCAAGCCGGGGCTCGATTATTCGAGTTCCCGGGGGCAGAGGGGGGAGCCCGCGCGGACCTCTTTGCAGCTAAGCTGCAGGAGGTCATCGCGGACTCCGCCAAGGTGGCCCGACCGGTAAAGTTGGTGACACTCGAGGTGACGGATCTCGACGATTCCGTCACCAAGGAGGAGGTGGTGGAGGCGGTCGCAGCGTTAGGGGGCTGCGACGTCGCGGCGGTCCAGAGTCGGGACATAAGGCCCGGCCGCGGTGGCATGGGCACCGTCCGCCTTGAGTGCCCGATTCCCGCTGCCAGAGCCGTCCTGGCGAAGGGCCGGCTGACGGTCGGCTTCAGCTCGGGTGCGGTCAGGGCACTCGAGGACCAGCCGCTGAGGTGTTTCCGGTGCTTCGGCATCGGCCACACCCGGGCTCTGTGTCCGTCCGCGGTAGACAGGTCAGACACCTGCTACCGCTGTGGCATGGGGGGCCACCAAACCGCCTCCTGTGAGGTCGCCACGCCGCACTGCTCGGTCTGTGCTGCCAGTGGCTGCCAAGCGGACCACGTGATGAAGGGGAGGAACTGCAATCCTCCCCCTAAGCGTGGCAAAGTACAGGCGCCAACCGGGCCTGTTGCGGCTGCCGGTACCGCCGTTCCTGCGGCGGCTGCGGAGGGGGGTGCGATGTCCGACTGATGGATATAGTCGAACATCGCATCCTTCAGACTAACGCCAACCACTGCAGGGCAGCCCAAGATCTGCTGATGCAGACAATGGCTGAGTGGTTGGTGGACTTGGCGGTGGTCGCCGAGCCTTACTCGGTCCCTGGCCGTTGGCTGGGTGACCGGGATGGCCTGGTGGCGTTGGTGGCGCGGTCTTCCACGGATTCCCCTCCCCTCTCGCTCTTAGAGAGGGGACCGGGATACGTGGCCGCCGCGTGGGGGGGCATGGCCCTGGTCGGGGTCTATTTCTCCCCAAACCGCCCTCTCTCGGACTTTGAGGATTTCCTGGAGGTCCTCACTGCAGTCGTAGGGAGGGCGGCGCCTCGCCAGGTCGTGGTGTTGGGCGACCTGAACGCCAAGTCGGCGGCCTGGGGCAACCCGGCCGCCGGGTGCAACGTCCGGGGACGCGCCGTTGAGTTCTGGGCGGCCTCAAGCGGTATGTCCCTCCTCAACAGGGGGACGGTCCACACGTGTGTGCGGCAACAGGGTGGGTCGGTGGTGGACGTCACGTTCGCCACCCCCGCGCTGGCCGCCCGCGTCGTGAACTGGCGGGTTGAGATGGTGGAGACCTTGTCGGACCACCGATACGTGCGGTTCGACATCTCCACCCAGGGGGGGGGGATGGCCCGCGCTGGGCAATCTCCCTTCCCGCGGTGGGCACTCACCCGCCTGGACCGGGAGGCAGCCAGGGAGGCGGCTTTCCTCCAGGACTGGCTGTCGCCCCCTGTTGAGGTCCTGGACGTGGACGCCGCAGCGGTTCGGATCAGAGGGGCCCTGACCGAGGTGTGCAATTCCAGCATGCCTCGGTCTCGCCGTCCGCCTCCCCGTCGCGCCGTTTATTGGTGGACGGAGGAACTGGAGGGGCTTCGGACCGCCTGCGTGGCGGCCAGAAGGGCCTACGCGCGCAGTCGGCGGCGCAGCGTCCTAAACCGAGTCCGGGCAGAAGAGGACCGCCTATACGCCTCCTACCGAGAGGCGACGACGGTCCTCAAGTCTGCAATGGGCGCTGCGAGAGACTCGGCGAGGGCCGAGATGCTGGAGGGTCTCGACAGGGATCCCTATGGGAGGCCATACAAGGCGGCGCGGAACCAGCTCCGCGCCTATGGTCCCCCACTGTCGGAGACCCTCGAGCCAGCACTGTTGGATGGGGTGGTCCGGTCCCTGTTTCCGCGCAGGACCGACTTCGCCCCACCAACAATGGATCCCCCGCAAGGGGCGGCTTCGCCGGAGGAGGAGGTCCCCCCGGTGACGGCGGCGGAGATCTACGCGGGGGTACTCAGCCTCCGCGCCAAGAAGACGGCCCCCGGGCCGGACGGCGTCCCCGCACGGGTGGTGGCAATAGCTGCCTCCGAGATGGAGGACAGGTTTCGGGACCTTCTCAGCGCGTGCTTTTCGGCTGGGAAGTTCCCGAAACTGTGGAAGGAGGGGCAACTTTGCCTCCTCCGAAAGGCGGGACGCCCGGTGGACTCCCCCTCGGCATACCGGCCCGTCGTGTTGCTCGATGAGGTCGGTAAATTGTTCGAGGGGATAGTCGCCTCCCGGCTCGGGCGCCATTTGCGGGATGTGGGGCCGGATCTGGCGGACGCCCAATTCGGTTTCCGTCGTGGGCGTTCGACGATCGACGCGCTGGCCCTACTCAAGGGCCAGGTGAAGGAGGCAGTCGAGGCGGGGGACGGAGTGCTGGCGGTGTCATTCGACATTGCCAATGCCTTCAACTCCGTGCCCCACTCGACGATATTGGAGGCGCTCCGGTATCACGGAGTGCCCCAATATCTGCGGAGCCTCCTGGCCAGCTACTTGGAGGACCGAGAGGTCCTCCTCGTAGACAAGACGGCCACAGTGAGGCGGTACGGCGCAGAGTCCGGTGTTCCACAGGGGTCGGTACTTGGGCCCCCGCTGTGGAACATCGGGTTCGATTGGCTGCTGCGGGGAGCCCTCCTCCCGGGCACGAGTGTCATCTGCTACGCGGATGACACTCTCCTCACTGCACGGGGGAGGAGATTCGCGGACGCGGCCTGTCTGGCCTCGGCTGGCGGATCCTTGGTTGCAGAGAGGATCCGCCGCCTGGGATTGAAGGTGGCGCTGCACAAGACCGAGGCCGTGTTCTTTCGCGGGCCTCGGCAGCGCTGCCCACGCGACGCCCACATCGTCGTGGAGGGCGTCCGTATAGAGGTCCAGCCCCGGATGAAATATCTGGGCCTGGTGCTGGACGACAGGTGGCGCTTCGGCCCGCATTTCAGCGGGCTGTCGACGCGCCTGTTGAAGGCCGCGGACGCCCTCTCGTGGCTCCTCCCGAACCTGGGGGGGCCCAAGGCGAAATGCCGGCGCCTCTATGCCGGCATCTTGCGGAGCATGGCCCTGTACGGGGCCCCCATTTGGGCGGACTCCCTCCACAGGAGGGAGAACGCGACCGCCATCCGCAAGCCCCAAAGGGCCATTGCACTGCGGGTGGCGAGGGCCTACCGGTCGGTGGGTTTCTCGGCGGCGTGCGCTCTGGCCGGCACCCCTCCTTGGGAGTTGGAGGCTTGGGTGCTGGCCAGGGTGTATGAGTGGACGGCGCATCGCAGGGCGCTCGGGGAGCGCCCCGTCGCCGAAGAGCGGGAGGCCGTGCGGCGGGAGGCGAGGGACGCCATCGTCCTCCATTGGACGGAGGACCTCGCCACCGCCACCTTTGGCCGCCGGACGTTGGACGCGCTCGGTCCGGTCCTCCGGGCCTGGCTCGAGCGGCCCCATGGTTTCCTCTCGTTCCGTCTGGTGCAGGTGTTGTCCGGGCATGGCTGCTTCGGAACGTACCTGCACCGGATCGGGAGGGAGGAAGCCCCGGCGTGCCACGACTGCGGCGCGGCGGAGGACACGGCGCAGCACACCCTCGAAGTGTGCCCAGCTTGGTCCGAGCCGCGCCGCAGTCTGATCGCGGAGATCGGACAGGACCTCTCGCTTCCCGGTGTGGTCAACGCCATGCTGGGGAGCGAGGGGGCCTGGTCAGCGGTCGCCTCCTTTTGCGAGGACGTAGTCTCGCAAAAGGAGGCGGCGGAGCGCGCGCGGGAGGAAGACCCTCTCGCAGCGCCGCTCCGCAGAAGAAGAAGAGGTCGGAGAAGACGCGGTCTTCTCCCTCTTCATGGTGGCGACGGGCGGGCGACAGGCGCGGGGGCGCCTTCGCCCGCATTGCACCCGTCACCACCTTCGTCTGTCATTCCCGGGCCCGCCCCCCCCCCCACGGGGAGGGCGTGAGGTCCGCTGTGCGGGTCATCGTCGGCGGAGGACTGGAAGTAAAGGCTGTGCCGGTTTCCCAGTCCCCCGCCACTAGGACGAAGCGGGAATGCCGCTGGGTCGTTTTAGTGGGTATACCGGGTCAGACCGGGGAGTCCCACATAGCCCGCCCATCCCCCGATGGACGGGTATGCGTAATGCATTTTTTCCCAGCGACAAAAAAAAAAAAAAAAAAAAAAAAAAAAAAAAAAAAAGGTTAGGTTAGGTTAGGTTAGGTTAGGTTAGGTTAGGTTAGGTTTTTTTTTTTTTTTTTTTGTTTTGGCAGGAGTGGGAAATCCCCACGGACACCTCGACTATCTCACAGTGTGTGAGACAGTCGAGGTAGTGCCGGACTCGAACCGGCTAAAACCACACTCCTGCCCCGCCAGTGTCCCTCTGACATTATCAGAGACCTTAGATGCGGATTTTTTGCCTTGAATAGCGATTGATTCGTAGGAGGCCGAAGAGACCATGCTCTATTTTCTTGTTAAATATAAACAGGAAATCAAACTATTTTACATTTAATTAAATTGTATTTACTTATATATATGCGTATTTACTATTTTTACTAACAAAATATGCCTCATAATTTATGTCTGTATTATATTATTATTATTTACTATATGTATTTTTACTATTGATGTCTACTATTTTACCCTAATTTAAAGATTTAATAGCACTTATGCCCGCCCTGGCATATTTCTGCGCGTATGTCCTCAGATGATATTTAATTTTATTTTCATTTATTTTTGGTAAAACAAAAATTCTGATATCTGCACAATATACTCAGTATATAATTTAATATCAGTATTAGCCAATTTATTCAATAAGATGCCAAATTTATTAATTATTTTATTTTTACAGAATTTTACTTTTGTTTTTAAGAGGTGGCAGCAGTATTTTTCTCCAGGTTTGACACAACTTGACGATTCCACTAGAATTGACTTACGGTTCTGCATAATTCCAGCGACTTTCTCATGAAAGTGGCTCCAATTAACGTTCTCCATTAAGCCAACCCTAGTGGTTCGCTCAATGCGTCTGCGATCTGGTTGTGTCAAACTGGTCGTCTCTGAGTATGCGGAAGTGGGCGCACTGACAACTTTAGCAGTACGCTATTGTTGCTCGCGCGAATGCGTCCCACTTCCTGCGTACCGGGCATTCCGTGCTAAACGCATTGTGCTGGTGCTCCCCCAGCTTGGCTCTGGTGCAGTTCACACAAACCGCTGCCTCGCCAAGGTGTTTGACTGGGCAGTCCGTCCTAACGTGCGGACCGCCACAGTGGCTGCACAGGTCCACCGGCTCCGTGCAGAGACGCTTGCCGTGGCCGTATGCTAAGCAGCGGGTGCACTGCACCAGAGGCGTCTGGTCTTCAACGCGCACTCTTTGCAGGTCAATCCGAAGCTTGCCTACATCGAGCGCGCGTCTCCAGATTGCTGGGGAAACACTCAGCACAACGCTGTTTACATGTGGGTTTCTGGACTTCTTCCTAAACTTTACTGCGATCTTCTCCTCGTCCCCGAGGCCGTGAAAGATCTCCCGGTTCTGGTTCTTAAGGGCTCTGACGACTTCCTCATCGCTGTGTATTAACAGCACGTCCCTAAGAACCAGAAGTGGGTCCCTGTTTTTCACTGCCTCGACGACGAGGTTCTCTCCGGCCGATTCTAATCGCTTCTTTAATTTCTCCCTCTCCTCTTTTGTGGCGCACCCCATGACGATCTTTTGGTCTTTGGCCTTACGGACCCTTTCCACTCGCACCCAGCCCTCCTTCGCATCCACCGCTTTTCTCACTCGTTCTAGGACTTCGTCCGCCGTGTCCATTTCCTGTTTCGAGGAGACCACCACTGAGTGTAGCGTGGCTCGCTCCGGGGCCTGTCCTCCGGTGTGGTGGTTACTCGCGGCCACTACACCAGCGTAGGTCCTCTCCCCGACATTTTCCAAGCCCGCCAGACTGTCTCGGAGCTTTTCCACATTCTCGGAATTCTCCTTGACGATCGAGATGTGCTCCTTTAATATGGTGATGAGCTCAGTCTGGGTGGCAAGAGGTTAGGTTAGGTTAGGTTAGGTTTTTTTTTTTTTTTTTTTTTTTTTTTTTTTTGTTTTGGCAGGAGTGGGAAATCCCCACGGACACCTCGACTGCTTCACAGTTTGTGAGACAGTCGAGGTAGTGCCGGACTCGAACCGGCTAAAACCACACTCCTGCCCCGCCAGTGTTCCTCCAACATGATCGGAGCCCTTTGTTGCGGAAGTTTTTGCCTTATCTATCAGAGAATATTTGGAGGCCGAGGAGACCACACTCTTTTGTTTAAATGCTTTTCATATATTTTAAAACCTGTTCTAAACTAATACTATTTTATCTTTATTGTAAATATTTTAAAATTACTGTTTGCCACTTATTACTATGTACTTTAATTGCTTTTAGTTTCTACTATTATGGTTTTGCTTTTTATTTCTTCTATAATAATTTATGTCTATATATACTACAATCTATTTTTTACCATAAATATAATATATACTATTTAACTTTTCTTTGATATCTACATTCTATATACTTATTATATAGTTAAATATCAAATACATTAACCGCTATCCTGTATATAGTTATTTATGTACACTGTTCTGGATTTTTTATTTATTATACAAAATTTAAAATGGTTTTCTTTCGCCCCAGATTCAACACTGCCCGACTTTGCATCTGTAGATCTTTTTGTATCTCTTATAATCTGGCCCAGTTTTACATAAAACTGACTCAAGTTACTACTTATACTTTGACCAACCCCAGCGGTTCGCTCCGCCGCTCGTGTTGAACTGGGCATACCAGTGTACGTGGAAGTGGGCGCACCGACAACGACATCCTTAGCAGTAAGCTATTGATGCTCTGGCGAATGCGTCCCACTTCCTACGCACTGGGCATTCGCTGCTGAAAGCATTGTGCTGGTGATTCCCCAGCTTGCCTCTGGTGCAGTTTATACACGTCGCTGGCTCGCCGATCTGCTTCACTGGGCAGTCCAACCTTAAGTGTAGCCCGCCACAGTGGCTGCACAGATCGGCTGGCTCCGTGCACAGGCGCTTTCCGTGCCCGTATGCCAGGCAACGGGTGCACTGCACCAAAGGCGTCTGGTCCTCGACGCGCACTCGCTGGAGGTCAATCCGAAGTTTGCCTTCTTCGAGTGCGCGCCTCCAGATCGCTGGGGACACACTCAGCACAATGCTGTTCGTGTGTGGGTTCCTCGTCCTCCTCCTATACTTCACCGATATTCTCTGTTCCCTGTCGCCGAGGTCGTGAAAAATCTCCCGGTTCTGGTTCTTCAGGGCTTTGAGTACTTCGTCGTCACTGTGCACTGACAAAACGTCCCTGAGAACCAGAAGCGGGTCCCGGTTCGCCACTTCCTCGACGACAAAATTGTCTCCGACGGCTCTCAGTCGTTCCTTAAGTTTTGCTCTCTCCTCTTTAGTTTCGCACCCCATGATTATTTTGCGGTCTTTCGCCTTTCTCACTCTTTCGACTCGCACCCAGCCCTCTTTCGCGTCCACCGCTTTCCGGATTCTTTCCAGAATTTGGTCCCCAGTATCCATTTCCTCCGTTGAAGAGACAACCACCGAGTGCAGCGTTGCTCGCTCCAGGGCCTTGTCCCCGGTTTGGCGCTTACTCGCAACCGCTGCACTGGCATAGGTCTTCTCCCCAACATTTTCCCAACCAGCCAGACTGTCTCGGAGCTTTTCCACTTTCTCGGAATTTTCCTTTATGATCGAGATGTGCTCCTTCAAGGTGGTAATGAGCTCAGTCTGACTAGCGAGGACTTCTGGATTGGACTGGGGACAGCAGTCAACGGCGGGCGCGACTACCGGTACGGCTGCAGGTGCGAGAGGAACTTTGTCGCGCTCGGACTCTTTCACCAGCTCAAAAAGCCTGTTTATGGCCCCGAGCACCGCTGTCTTTATGTCGGTCTTAAGGTTGCGAGAGTTGCCTAAATTAAGCTTTGCCTTATTTAGGCAAGCTCTCGCCTCCGCAACCCGACTGGGGTACCCGGCCTCAGGCTTCTTGAGCGGTGCTGAGGAATCCACAGCAGCTCGGCGCGTCCTCGGAGTGGTAGGGCCCGCCTGTGAAGCGGAAGGAGTCTCATCTCCGAAGGAGATTCTCCTCCTCGCGTTTGCAGACGACAGCTCCGCCTTCTCCGTTGATCGCGGCGAGCCGCTGGATCCCTGAATCCACACGGTGCTGGATGGGGTGCGGAACATTTCTTTTTCTTAGTGAAAGATCGGGTTGACCCCTGTAAAGAGGAGGTCAGTACAACCGATTCTACTAAAGAGGAGAGATTAGAACACTGTACTTTTGTGTCCCTGTAAAGAGGGGAAACACAAATAGAGTAAATAATTTAAAATCTAATTAAAATCGCCCACCACTCTTATTTAATAATGTAAAATCCAAATTATAATTAAATTTAGCCTTTGCAGACTCTGTCAAAGTGTTAAAAATACGAAAAATCCCTGAAAAACCCTGCCTATAGGCCTAACCTTGTCCGAAAAAGATAAAATCAGAAAAATAAATTTCGCCAAAAATCCCACTCCGGCCTTCCTATACACAATAGGGCGGGTGGGTGGGCAAAATTTTATTTGAGCTAGACCCGCGAGTGTGGTGTCCAGAGACGCGGCTTTGCGCGGGCTAGCTAATTACGAAATAGAAAGGGGTGAGTGCCGAATAAAAATTTTGAGTTTTGGTCAAAAAACCAGTTTTTAACACAAACAATTTTGGTTTTCAACCCCCAACCTAGCGTCCAGGACACGAAACGGGCACCGGAACACAGGGATGGTAGGTGAGTACTATTGCAACTATAAACTAAAGTAATACTTCAAGAAAAATTTGGAAGAACACTAAATTTTGTTGATTTTATCTGAATTTTTTAAGAAATTCTAAGGGTTGGTAGGGAAACTTTTTCAACGTGCGTTAAGGGTGGTTTAAATTGGTCAGGAAGTAAGCGGATGCCTACTTTAGTCTAAATATGCTGAAAACAGCTTCAAAATCGCACCCTTAAAAGCGAAGATATCGACGGTTAGGTTAGGTTAGGTTAGGTTAGGTTAGGTTGGGGGACCACCCCACAGTGCTTGCGTCCACGTCGCGTCCCCTGGAAACAACCCAGTTCTGACCACCGTAACGGAGTGGCAGACTGGGTTGGCCAAAGTGCACTGTGCTTTCGTTGCTCTTTTTATCCTGTTTTGTTGAGTGTGCGAACCTGCGGAGGCTATGCCAAACCCTACGCGGGACGCCTGCGGGCGGTTTTTAAAACAAAAAGGCCCTTCTCAGGGCCAACCCAAAGGCCCTTCTCAGGGCCAATCCAAAGGCCCTTCTCAGGGCCAACCCAAAGGCCCTTCTCAGGGCCAAACCGACGCTTCGGCGTCAGAGGCTAGCCACGCGCCGTCTGCGGCTAGCTTCGGAAGAACTGACTTGTCGGATTCGTATGACTCCGACGATGATTCAATGGTTGGCGTCTCGGTTGCAGGCGACTCGCAGTCGCGAAAGCGGGCCTTCCTGCGGGATGGGTCCGAGGGCTCCTCGGCGTCAGGGTCGACGAGTCAAGAGCAAAAAAGCTCGCTGTCAAAGGCTAAAAAGCCGACGACGGCCGCGGACACCCACGTCGTTGGGCTCGCGGACGCCCAACGTAAGTTGGATCTTGCGCAGCGGGCGCAGCTCCAGCAGGAGCTTGAGGAGCGGGTTGCCGCGAGGGAGGGGCGGGCGCACGTCACCCGGGCAAAGTCCGGGTACGGTGCGTCCCGTGTGCTCTACGCGGACCACTCCCTGCTGGAGCTGGAACGAATGGCGGAGGAGGACGAGGAGGAAATTTTGGAAGTTGCCTCAAAGTCCTCAAACTTGAAGGGGACCTTCCAAAAGGCCCTCAAATGTCGGGCCGCGAGCTTGCGCGGTGTGGTCACGGAGCTGGTCCAGCGGAAGGCCACTGACGAGACACGGCAACTGCAGGCGAGGGTGGATCGCCTGCAGGTGGAAGTCAGTGAGCTTCATCGCAAGCTGGCTGAAGCCACGGCCCAGCCGCAGCAGGCCCCCGCCGAGACGACGAAGTCGTCTAAGAAGACGAGTCCTGCGGCAGGGGGCCCCTCCTCCAACTCCAACCTTGAGGACATAATCCGCAAGGTGGTAATGGAGGAGCGGGCCTTCACGCGAGCCTGCCTGGCAGGAATAGAGGACCGGCTCCTGCCGGTAAAGTGCCTCCGACCGCCGCTTGCGGCGGATAAGGGGCGCTCCGAGCCGGGGCCGTCCTCCTCATCCCAGGTCCAGGAGGACGCCCTTCTCCCCTCGACCACCCCGTCCAATGATTGGACGGAAGTGGTCCGCAAGGGGAGGGGCAAAAAGTCGGCGTCAGCCGTCCCTGCCGTCCCCGCCACCACCGCTCCCAGCCAGTCGCAGACAACCGGCAAGGGAAAGGGGAAGGGCAAAAAGTCGGCGTCAGCCGTCCCTGCCGTCCCCGCCACCACCGCTCCCAGCCAGTCGCAGACAACCGGCAAGGGAAAGGGGAAGGGAAGAGGGAAAAGGAGGCAGCTAGTCTCCCCAAAAACTGCGGCCGTCGTGGTGACGCTCACCGCGGAGGCTGCGGAGCGAGGGGAGACTTACATGTCCATTTTGGTGCGGGCGCGTGCCAATGCCGATCCCACCCAACTGGGGATCGGCAGTGTGTCCTGCCGAAGAACCCAAGCCGGGGCTCGAATTTTCGAGTTCCCGGGGGCAGAGGGGAGCGCCCATGCGGACCTCTTCGCGGCGAAGCTGCAAGAGGTCATCGCAGATTCGGCCAAGGTGGCCCGACCGGTCAAGTCGGCGGCCATAGAGGTGACGGACCTCGATGACTCCGTCACCAAAGAGGAGGTGGTGGCGGCGGTCGCAGCGATAGGGGGCTGTGGCGTCGCAGCGGTCCAAGGCCGGGACATAAGGCCCGGCCGCGGCGGCATGGGCACTATTCGCCTCGAGTGCCCAATCGCCGCTGCCAAAGCCGTCCTTGCCAAGGGACGTCTTTTGGTCGGGTTCAGCTCGGGTGTAGTCCGGGCACTCGAGGACCAGCCTCTACGGTGTTTCCGGTGCTTCGGCATCGGACACACCCGGCCCCTGTGTCCGTCCACGGTGGACAGGTCGGACACGTGCTACCGCTGCGGCAAGGAGGGCCATAAGGCCGCCTCCTGCGAGGCCACCACGCCACACTGTGCGGTGTGTGCCGCCAGTGGCTGCTCGGCAGGCCACGTTATGAAGGGGAGGAACTGCAATCCTCCCCATAAGCGGGGCAAAGCACAGGTGCCGTCCGGGCCTGCTGCTGTCGATAACACCGTCGCTCCTGCGGCAGCTGCGGAGGGGAATGCGATGTCCGACTGATGGATAGGGTCGAACATCGTATCCCTGAGGCGAACACCAACCACTGCAGTGCAGCCCAGGATCTGCTGATGCAGACTATGGCTCAGTGGTTGGTGGACTTGGTGGTGGTCGCCGAGCCTTACACGGTCGGGACGGCTTGGTGTTTCTTGGTTTCGCGGTCTTCCATGGACTCCCCTCCCCTCTCGCTCTGGAGAGGGGACCGGGATACGTGGCCGCCGCGTGAAGATGAAGAAGAGGTCGGAGAAGGCGTCGTCCTCTCCCCCCTCATGGTGGCGACGGGCGGGCGACAGGCGCGGGGGTGCCTTCGCCCGCATTGCACCCGTCACTACCTTCGTTGGTCATTCCCGGGCCCTTCCCCCTCCCCACGGGGAGGGCATGAGGGGTCCACATGAAGGGCAATCGTCGGCAGAGGACTGGTCGTTAAGGCTGTGCCGGTTTCCCAGTCCCCCGCCACTAGGACGAAGCGGGAATGCCGCTGGGTCGTTTTAGTGGGTATACCGGTCTCAGACCGGGGAGTCCCACACTACCCTTCCATCCCCCGATGGGAGGGTGTGCGTTATGCATTTTTTCCCAGCGTCAACAAAAAAAAAAAAAAAAAAAAAGGTTAGGTTAGGTTAGGTTGGGGGACCACCCCACAGTGCTTGCGTCCACGTCGCGTCCCCTGGAAACAACCCAGTTCTGACCACCGTAACGGAGTGGCAGACTGGGTTGGCCAAAGTGCACTGTGCTTTCGTTGCTCTTTTTATCCTGTGTTGTTGAGTGTGCGAACCTGCGGAGGCTATGCCAAACCCTACGCGGGACGCCTGCGGGCGGTTTTTAAAACAAAAAGGCCCTTCTCAGGGCCAACCCAAAGGCCCTTCTCAGGGCCAATCCAAAGGCCCTTCTCAGGGCCAACCCAAAGGCCCTTCTCAGGGCCAAACCGACGCTTCGGCGTCAGAGGCTAGCCGCGCGCCGTCTGCGGCTAGCTTCGGAAGAACTGACTTGTCGGATTTGTATGACTCCGACGATGATTCAATGGTTGGCGTCTCGGTTGCAGGCGAGTCGCAGTCGCGAAAGCGGGCCTTCCTGCGGGATGGGTCCGAGGGCTCCTCGGCGTCAGGGTCGACGAGTCAAGAGCTAAAAAGCTCGCTGTCAAAGGCTAAAAAGCCGACGACGGCCGCGGACACCCACGTCGTTGGGCTCGCGGACGCCCAACGTAAGTTGGATCTTGCGCAGCAGGCGCAGCTCCAGCAGGAGCTTGAGGAGCGGGTTGCCGCGAGGGAGGGGCGGGCGCACGTCACCCGGGCAAAGTCCGGGTACGGTGCGTCCCGTGTGCTCTACGCGGACCACTCCCTGCTGGAGCTGGAACGAATGGCGGAGGAGGACGAGGAGGAAATTTTGGAAGTTGCCTCAAAGTCCTCAAACTTGAAGGGGACCTTCCAAAAGGCCCTCAAATGTCGGGCCGCGAGCTTGCGCGGTGTGGTCACGGAGCTGGTCCAGCGGAAGGCCACTGACGAGACACGGCAACTGCAGGCGAGGGTGGATCGCCTGCAGGTGGAAGTCAGTGAGCTTCATCGCAAGCTGGCTGAAGCCACGGCCCAGCCGCAGCAGGCCCCCGCCGAGACGACGAAGTCGTCTAAGAAGACGAGTCCTGCGGCAGGGGGCCCCTCCTCCAACTCCAACCTTGAGGACATAATCCGCAAGGTGGTAATGGAGGAGCGGGCCTTCACGCGAGCCTGCCTGGCAGGAATAGAGGACCGGCTCCTGCCGGTAAAGTGCCTCCGACCGCCGCTTGCGGCGGATAAGGGGCGCTCCGAGCCGGGGCCGTCCTCCTCATCCCAGGTCCAGGAGGACGCCCTTCTCCCCTCGACCACCCCGTCCAATGAGTGGACGGAAGTGGTCCGCAAGGGGAGGGGCAAAAAGTCGGCGTCAGCCGTCCCTGCCGTCCCCGCCACCACCGCTCCCAGCCAGTCGCAGACAACCGGCAAGGGAAAGGGGAAGGGAAGAGGGAAAAGGAGGCAGCTAGTCTCCCCAAAAACCGCGGCCGTCGTGGTGACGCTCACCGCGGAGGCTGCGGAGCGAGGGGAGACTTACATGTCCATTTTGGTGCGGGCGCGTGCCAATGCCGATCCCACCCAAATGGGGATCGGCAGTGTGTCCTGCCGAAGAACCCAAGCCGGGGCTCGAATTTTCGAGTTCCCGGGGGCAGAGGGGAGCGCCCATGCGGACCTCTTCGCGGCGAAGCTGCAAGAGGTCATCGCAGATTCGGCCAAGGTGGCCCGACCGGTCAAGTCGGTGGCCATAGAGGTGACGGACCTCGATGACTCCGTCACCAAAGAGGAGGTGGTGGCGGCGGTCGCAGCGATAGGGGGCTGTGGCGTCGCAGCGGTCCAAGGCCGGGACATAAGGCCCGGCCGCGGCGGCATGGGCACTATTCGCCTCGAGTGCCCAATCGCCGCTGCCAAAGCCGTCCTTGCCAAGGGACGTCTTTTGGTCGGGTTCAGCTCGGGTGTAGTCCGGGCACTCGAGGACCAGCCTCTACGGTGTTTCCGGTGCTTCGGCATCGGACACACCCGGCCCCTGTGTCCGTCCACGGTGGACAGGTCGGACACGTGCTACCGCTGCGGCAAGGAGGGCCATAAGGCCGCCTCCTGCGAGGCCACCACGCCACACTGTGCGGTGTGTGCCGCCAGTGGCTGCTCGGCAGGCCACGTTATGAAGGGGAGGAACTGCAATCCTCCCCCGAAGCGGGGCAAAGCACAGGTGCCGTCCGGGCCTGCTGCTGTCGATAACACCGTCGCTCCTGCGGCAGCTGCGGAGGGGAATGCGATGTCCGACTGATGGATAGGGTCGAACATCGTATCCCTGAGGCGAACACCAACCACTGCAGTGCAGCCCAGGACCTGCTGATGCAGACTCTGGCTCAGTGGTTGGTGGACTTGGTGGTGGTCGCCGAGCCTTACACGGTCGGGAC
Organism: Cerastis leucographa; assembly: GCA_963082945.1. Classification (NCBI taxonomy): domain Eukaryota; kingdom Metazoa; phylum Arthropoda; class Insecta; order Lepidoptera; family Noctuidae; genus Cerastis; species Cerastis leucographa. Next base: position 22,488,393 of record OY720385.1, read on the forward strand.
GGCTTGGTGTTTCTTGGTTTCGCGGTCTTCCATGGACTCCCCTCCCCTCTCGCTCTGGAGAGGGGACCGGGATACGTGGCCGCCGCGTGAAGATGAAGAAGAGGTCGGAGAAGGCGTCGTCCTCTCCCTCCTCATGGTGGCGACGGGCGGGCGACAGGCGCGGGGGTGCCTTCGCCCGCATTGCACCCGTCACTACCTTCGTTGGTCATTCCCGGGCCCTTCCCCCTCCCCACGGGGAGGGCATGAGGGGTCCACATGAAGGGCAATCGTCGGCAGAGGACTGGTCGTTAAGGCTGTGCCGGTTTCCCAGTCCCCCGCCACTAGGACGAAGCGGGAATGCCGCTGGGTCGTTTTAGTGGGTATACCGGTCTCAGACCGGGGAGTCCCACACTACCCTTCCATCCCCCGATGGGAGGGTGTGCGTTATGCATTTTTTCCCAGCGTCAACAAAAAAAAAAAAAAAAAAAAAAGGTTAGGTTAGGTTAGGTTAGGTTTTTTTTTTTTTTTTTTTTTTTTTTTTTTTTTTTTTCTAATTCCTCTGGCGGAGCCAAAGCCTGTACTATCTTATGTTTCTCTTGCATTCCAGTTCTATCAAGTATTCCTCTCGCACTTTTATTCCTCATACTTTGTCTTTCTATTATTCCATCTTCTCTTCTTATCTTTAAGGGTGGGATGCCCTTCTACTTTCCCTAGTCTGTACTCTATTTTGTTCTTTTCTCTTTATTCGGGTTTAACTCAGGACGCAATGTTTTTATTAATCTCCATTAAATCTTATTACTTTACATGTTTATCAACAAATTTTACAACCATCTTTTAAAAACTATTATTTCTTTTACATATTTCTAAATATCACTATTTCTAATTTTACAACAATCTTATACTATCCTTACTCCTAGTCACATATTTTAATGCTATTTCTATTTGCCAATCTTAATTCTAACACATTTTGTGAATGACATATTTCTATTAGCTATCTTATTTATCTATTTCACATACAGTTTCTTACGGCTACTTACGCTCTTAATTTGAAGTGGCAATCATTAACATTGTAAAAAGAATACTAATGGGTTTTTCTGGCATTTGGCTATTTTATAACTTCTGTTCTCAATGCTTGACTCTAATATTATATACAATATTATGCAAACATTTTTGCTTAAGCTGTTCTGTTTCTCTTTATTACTCTTTCGCAAATTTTTACGCAAAATTCCAGAAACAACTCTCTCTTTTTGCTCTTCATTATGAGCCACACATTTTCGGCGTCCAGTTTGGTGTCGAGTACTAGCTCGGCCACAAGTCTTTCCTGGTCGAATACGGGACAGCTGAACAATACATGTGGCACCGTCTCAGCAATGTCAGGATCGCAGATGCAAGATGGGCTCTCCTTACACTTGAAGCGATTCAAGTATTCCGAGAACCCACCGTGCCCGGTCATGATCTGCGTCAATATGTTGCTGATTTTAATTTTTCTGACTATCCTGTAAGCCGCCACCGCATCCGGGAAGAACAGTTTTGTTCCAGACGCAGTTTCTCCATCGCAGTATCTCCGGTTCCACACATCAAGAGTTGCCGTACGAATGCACCGCTTGACGTATGAAACCGGACACAGATCGTAGTCAGGCTTTCGTTTAGAACTCTCAGCGGCACTTTTGGCGAGTTCATCTGCCCTCTCATTACCTTCCAACCCCGCGTGGGCTTTGATCCAAAAGAAGGTAACGGCCTTGTTTTGGATTGACAGGGACCTAAGGTTGGCCCTTGTCTCTACAGCCAGGGGGTGGTGGCGGTTGTAATTTTGTATGGTTTGGAGGGCTGCCATAGAGTCGCTGAAGATTCCAAACGAATGCGCTCTGTGCTTTTGTATCTCCCTAGTTGCAACGCATATTGCCAGAAGCTCAGCCTGATAAACTGTGGAGTAGTGTGGGAGGGCAAGCTTGAGGGTTTTGGTTTCGGCGTCACCGCTCCATACGGATAGTGCCGCTCCAACCTTTCCCCCAATCTTGCTCCCGTCCGTGAAGATACGAACTTCAAGTTCGTTCCCGGCATCGTCTAGTTGCTCTTGGTTTACCAGGCTAACGAGCTCTAGCTCAGCGCGCTCTGCGGGGTGTGGAGCTTCCATTGCCGAGGCGGTCTGCTCGACCTCCCTGTCGCCAAGTGCTGGCTGAGGCACCCCCCTCCTGGCCTCGTATAGCGATGCCGCTTCACGGACTCGCAGGTCGAGAGGAAGTATCCCAGCCAGCACCAGCGCGGAGTTCAAGGAGACCGTCCGGTATCCTTTGCACAGCTTTTGCGCAATACCTCGCTGTACTGCTCCTAACTGTTTTCTGACGCCTAGCTTGTCGACGGCCGGAGCCCATGCGCTGGCGGCGTACAGGATGACTGGTTCGACAGTGGCCACATATATGATCCTAATGACCTCGGGGTTTAGACCCCAGCTGGTCTTTGCTGCCCTAGTCAGCTGCTTGTGGATGTCTATTGCCCTTCTGCAAATATTTGTGACGTGTGCGTTAAAAGTTAGCTGTTTGTCGATGGTGACACCTAGGATTTTGATCTCGTTGGACATGGCAATGTCGGTCCCGCCCATGCTTAAGCGCGGGGTGTCGTATTTCAGTTTGCGCGTTATAACCATCGCATTGGTTTTTTGCGGAGCAAATTTAAGCTTGTTTTGGACACCCCACGCCCGAACATGTTCAAGAGCGGCATTGGCACGTCCCTCGATCTCCAACGCCGTGTCACCATCGAAAAGCAGCACGACGTCGTCTGCAAAAGCCTGGCAATAGTCACCCCTAGCTTCCAAGCTCTTAAGAAGCGGGTCCAGCACCAAATTCCAAAAGATTGGCCCTGCGATGGAGCCCTGGACACAGCCCTTGCTTGTGGCCTTACAGTACTCTTCACCTGCGTATCTGACTCTGACCCTTCGGTTGTTGAGGTAGCTGTCGATGACCCTCCTCAAGCCTATCGGACACTGTTCCTCAGCCAGACGGACTCTTATAGCTGGCCACCACGCGCTGTCGAAGGCTCCCTCTATGTCCAATGATACCAGTACTGTAATTTTCTTAAGTGTCAGCTTGCCACGTATGTGCTGCATTAGTGCATAGAGGGAGTCCTCGGTGCTTCTTTGTGGCATGAATCCGTACTGACGAGTACTCATCCTGGGGATCAGATGAAACTTGAGGCGGGCCACCAGCATCTTCTCATAAATTTTACCGAAGATTGGTAAAAGGCCAATTGGTCTGTACGCTTTCGGGTTGCAGTAATCTGATTTTCCAGGCTTTTTTAAAATAATCACTGTCGCTTCCTTCCAGACTTCAGGGAAGAGATGGTTTCTCAGGCAGCCGTTAAGGAGAGCCAAGGCTATCTCAGGGGCACTTCTAATAGCCTGGTAACAAATGTCAGCAGTGAGGCCGTCTGCTCCTGGCGCTTTTTTAACATTGAACGACTCGCACGCTGCCATCAGCTCGGCCATCGTGAATGGCGGCTCACATGATTCACCTTGTTCTCCACCATTCACGACGTCGGCCTTTTCTCTGACTAGGCGGTGGCAGGTGCTGTCGGTGTCTGGTTGGTCTTCCGGATAAAAGGTTTTTGCCAGGAGTTCTACCGAGCCTTTTGCGTCCAGTACTTCACCGTTCTTCACCAACGGCTGATCCTCTCCTCTTCCCTTAGTCCTCCCTATCACCCGATAAATCCCTTCCCAAACCCCTTCTCTGCACTGTCTTGAGCAGAAGGTCTTCCAACTCTCGACTTCATCCTTGGCTGCTTCCGTCTCATACTCAACTTTCAGTTTCAGGTACTCATCGACGACCTTCGATCTTCGGACTGGTGCCGCATTCCTGACTCTATTTTTATAGGTAGTGGCCTTTTTCTTCATCCCCTCGAGTTTCTCGGACCACCACGGCAAGGTAAATACTTCATTTATTTTCTTCGTCGGCATTGACGAAGTGCATGCCTCTCTAATTGAATTAATATATAATTTGGTTATTGAATTTAACTGCTCGGCAGTGTTTGGTTTATCTAATTCTACTTTATTAATTTTGTTTGCTTGCATTAATTGGCCGAGTTTCTCACGAAACTCGGGCCAATTTGCTTTTTTAGTGTTAAAAATTCTAGTTGTTCTGCTAATTTGTGTACCTTTTGATCTTTTTAATTTGATGTTAAATACAATGCCGTTGTGGTCCGAGCTCGTGAGGCCCTCGTCTACCCTCCAGTCGTCTACCAAGTCAAGGATATCCGTTGAGCATGCTGTTATGTCCACGTGGCTGCAGTACCTAATGCCACCTCTGATTGTGTCGAAGGTCGGAATTTCCCCTCTGTTGAGTATGTTCAGGTCCAGCTCATCCAGAACTCCAGACACTTCTTCGCCTCTGCGGTCGATAGTCAGGCTTCCCCACCAGGTACTTTTTGCGTTTGCATCTCCTCCAATAATCCACATTCTAGAACCTACCTCCTCCCCAACACGTTTCAAGTGGTCTAGGTATGGTTCAATTGGCTGGTCTGGCTCGAAATAAAAGGAGACTAGTGTGATCTTCCAGGCACTGGTTCGGATCCCCACCACAGTGATGTTGTTTGTGGTGAGTTTCGGGTACTGCTCGACGATGAGGTCTTGGTCGAAGACCGCTATTGCGGCCTTGACAGTCCCATCTCCGGTGTCAGTGCTCTGGAAGACCCGAACGCCTCTATGACTCCTCATTACTCTTGCCCCGCCAACGTATGGTTCTTGGAGGAGAGCAATGGCGACCCCGCGCTTGTTTGCTTCGGTCAGAAGCTCGTTGGTCGCCAGCCTTTTTCGCTGGAGGTTGGCCTGCACTATTTTATAGGTGTTTGGGTTGCTGTTGGTCTCCTGGGCGCCCTTAGCAATAGGCGACCGACATGCGAGCTATAGCATCGCGCTTCCTGCGTATTGGGCATTCTTGGCTGAAAGCGTTGTGGTCGTTTCTTTTAAGATCGGCCGCTGTACAGTTTCTGCAAGTGGGTTCGCCTCCTGCAAGCCATTCTGTGCATTGTGCCCTGAGATGCGGTCCTCCGCAGTGGCTACACAGGTCTGTTGGTGCTGCGCAGAACCTCTTGCTGTGGCCATATCCCAGGCATCTCGAGCACTGTACCAACGGTGACTGGTCCCACACCCGGATGCGTTGGAGGTCGATATAGACCGCACCGGCATCGGTCGCCCGTTTCCAGATGGCTGGAGAGACACTCAGGACAATGTGACTAGTGTGCGGATTACGTGCTTTCCTTTTATATTTTATTTCAATTCTATCGTCCTTCTCATTCAGATCGTGGAAGATGCCCCGGTTTTGATTCCTGAAGGCCCTGATGACGTCTTCATCAGAGTTCACAGTAAGAACGTCGGCGAGCCTCAGGAGAGGGTCTCGGTTCTTGACTTCTTCCACGACCAAATTCTTTCCGGAGTTTTCTAGTCTCTGCTTCACCTTCTGTCGGTCTTCATCCGAGTTACAACTCATGATGACTTTCCTGTCCTTACCTTTGCGGGTCCTCTCCACCCTGACCCACCCTTCCTTAGCGTTCACCGCCTCTCTGATTTTTGTTAGGACGTTATCTCCGGTGTCATTTTCGTCTTGAGACGAGACCACTACCGAGTGCAGTGGGTGCTGTGGAGGTGGGTGCAGGGTGGATCCGACTGCCGCTGCCTCTGCGTAGCTTTTCGCGCTGATTAGTTGGTGCTGTTGCTCCAACGTACCTTTTAATTCGTCCATCTTCCTGCCGTTTTCAATAATAAGTCGGCGCTGCTCTTGTAGTTGCGCTATGATAGAACTATCATCGGTCTCTTTTTGAAGCGTCCTATCGGGTGTTATCTGAGGGTAGGCTATGATTTCAGATACAGGTTTCTCTCCGGTTCTTTTCAGTTGTTTTATTTCTATGTCCGCCTCTTTTATTAACTGGAATAGTTTGTCAACCGCTTCTAGTACGTTTGTTTTTATGTCGGTACGGATATTTCGAGAATTATTTATATTCGTTTTCGCTTTAACCACGTTAGCTTTGGCTTCAGCTAAGCGCGTTGCAAGGACCTGTCTGGGGAGTACCTGGATTTCTACTTTACTAGTGGATGGCGTCAGGTTTTGCGGTTCTGTTCCCGCGGCCTCCAACTTTTCAACGCTCTGCCTGACGCTAGACGAGGTCGCCTGCGACCTTGGTGGAGAAAATTGTTTTTCGACACTGCGTCTAACGCCAGACGAGAGCGTCTGAGTTTTTGGCGGGGATTTTTGTTTCTCCCTTTGCTCTACTGACTTCACAGGTGGAGTGGCGAACATTGTCAGAGGAATGCGTCAGGTGAATATTAAAACACTACAGTAATAACAAAAGTATAACAAAACTTGCCGTGGTCTGCACACAGTGTAAAAGTGTGTGCAGTCTAACTAAAAATAAAAATATAAATATAAACGAAACAGTCTCAAGAAAACTAGAAAAAAGTGCTAGTTGAGTCGCAAAGGAACAGAAGCTTCAGTCAGGCTCAATAAAGCCTTCGTGGTACACAGATATAAAAATAAAATGTCTAAGTAAATTTAAAATAACTTCAGTCTCTATGTAGAGTCACGATCCAACGCTCAAAAAAGGGCGGGTCACAAATGAACAGTCGGAAAACAGTCAAAATTTCTTTCCGTGTCAATAATACCCCTATATGTAGAGCGATTTTTGGAAGGGCTCTACGTAGAGTCGTTCCGCTGAGTCCAGTGGACAGCTCTCAACGAGCCCTCCCGAATGAACCCAAACTCGGTGCAGTTACACCCAGGGGTTGCGGAGATATCCCAACTTGAAAATCTGGTTTTTTGCAAAAATAAAAAACCCAAAATGGTTACAAGAGGATATCTCCGCAACCACCGGTCCAAAAGCACCAGTGCTTGGGCTTTCCGAGGTTGGCTCGGTGAGACCAATCCACCGGATCGGTTTTCAGGCTGAAAAAATCTTGGGTCCTGAAAGCCACTGAAAATACGCTTATCGGGTAGGGAGGGGCAGGCCGATGTCCCCAAAGAAAACCCGAGCCCTCTACGACCCCCGAGTCAGGAGTTATCCGAGCTCGAAAAATGATTTGACAGTTCAAGAACTGTCAAAGTCAATCTTCAACCCGGTATAACTTCCCTCCCAGCAATCGCAGAGCACCCGAGCTTGGACTTGTTCGGCCTGGCCGGTCCTGCTCCGACGCGTAAAGTTGTTTTCAGGTTCCTGAAACCTTTCAGCTCCAAAACGCCTGAAACCAAGTGGATCGGACAGAGGTCGTCTCCCCAAACACCACTGCGAAAACGGCAACTCTCTGCGACCTCCGGATCCGGAGCTACGCTGAGTCAAAGTTCCCCAAAGGGTGGGGGTAACTGTCAAAACCCTACTTTGGGTGGCTATAACTCCGCAACCGTTTGCCACAGAGAAACGCGGTCTTAAATGCTGTGCCTGGCTCAACCCCCTCTATCCGTCAAGAATGGTTTCAGGGCTGAAAACTTTCAGGTCCTGAAAATGCCTGAAAATTATATTTTCCCAAAGTTGGTGGTGCGCCACCAGCTTCAGTGAAAATCCGGCGGTAATCAGACCAGCGGTTCCCGAGATATCTGAAATCTAAAAATAAAACCAAAAAACCAAAATGGCGGGATTTGTCCAAATTTGCCGATTTGGGCGCTATAGGGCCCGTGTTTGGGCTTATATAGGTCGCAATAGGTGTGTTGGACCCAGTCCCGCAGTCAAAAAAGTAAATTTCCTATTTAATTTAGAATTAATGTCATAAAACACAATAATTTCGATATCTCCGGAACCCCAAGACAAAAAATTTTGAAAAAATATGTTAAAAATATCTTAAATATAGGGCTACAATAAACAACAATTAAAATTTTTAAAATGCAAAAACAAAGCCACAATTTTTTCAAAAATATGTTTTTTCAGCTTTTTAACCTATAATTAAGAAACTAGTCATTCTAAAAATCTAAAACTTAAAATCTCTATTGAAGCAGCGAGCGCGCAGCGGGCTGCAGTTGAAAAATTTTGAAATCTTCACAGGAACCGAAGATACGGATGTTAGAATTTTCGAATTTCTAACTCCTTTTAAAAATCGGGGGTAGCAATAAAATAAAAATTTTTTGAAGATACCGGCTTGACTGAAGCAGGTGATGTCGGCTATAGATTTTCAGGCGTCTGGCTCCTATCCTTCTGATTTTTCAGACCACGTGCTTTTTTGTTTTTTCAGACTCAGAGCTGGAATTTCAGGCTTTCAGTGGTTCGAAGTATGCAAGATGGTGAACGGGGGGAATGCCCACCCCTTTCTTCAATAAAAAGTGGGGGTCGTCGCGCTTGTTCGGCCAGCGTTTTCAGTTGAAGTTTTTTCTTCTTACTTTAACCTCTAAAAATAGAGGTTTTTCAGGTCTTGATGTTAAGGCACTGCAATCCGAGTTGAAAACTTCACTTGGGCGTATAGCCTGCACTTTTACACACTCGCTGATAGTAAACTTGTCGAAATCCGTCAACTTTTTACCACTTTTTCGAATTTTTTCGTCAGGAGCCGTACAAAAACGTGGCGTTCGCGACCGTGGTTGGAGCCAGACGGTTGGTTAGGTTAGGTTAGGTTAGGTTAGGTTAGGTTAGGTTAGGTTAGGTTAGGTTAGGTTAGGTTAGGTTAGGTTAGGTTAGGTTAGGTTAGGTTAGGTTAGGTTAGGTTAGGTTAGGTTAGGTTAGGTTAGGTTAGGTTAGGTTAGGTTAGGTTAGGTTAGGTTAGGTTAGGTTAGGTTAGGTTAGGTTAGGTTAGGTTAGGTTAGGTTAGGTTAGGTTAGGTTAGGTTAGGTTAGGTTAGGTTAGGTTAGGTTAGGTTAGGTTAGGTTAGGTTAGGTTAGGTTAGGTTAGGTTAGGTTAGGTTAGGTTAGGTTAGGTTAGGTTAGGTTAGGTTAGGTTAGGTTAGGTTAGGTTAGGTTAGGTTAGGTTAGGTTAGGTTAGGTTAGGTTAGGTTAGGTTAGGTTAGGTTAGGTTAGGTTAGGTTAGGTTAGGTTAGGTTAGGTTAGGTTAGGTTAGGTTAGGTTAGGTTAGGTTAGGTTAGGTTAGGTTAGGTTAGGTTAGGTTAGGTTAGGTTAGGTTAGGTTAGGTTAGGTTAGGTTAGGTTAGGTTAGGTTAGGTTAGGTTAGGTTAGGTTAGGTTAGGTTAGGTTAGGTTAGGTTAGGTTAGGTTAGGTTAGGTTAGGTTAGGTTAGGTTAGGTTAGGTTAGGTTAGGTTAGGTTAGGTTAGGTTAGGTTAGGTTAGGTTAGGTTAGGTTAGGTTAGGTTAGGTTAGGTTAGGTTAGGTTAGGTTAGGTTAGGTTAGGTTAGGTTAGGTTAGGTTAGGTTAGGTTAGGTTAGGTTAGGTTAGGTTAGGTTAGGTTAGGTTAGGTTAGGTTAGGTTAGGTTAGGTTAGGTTAGGTTAGGTTAGGTTAGGTTAGGTTAGGTTAGGTTAGGTTAGGTTAGGTTAGGTTAGGTTAGGTTAGGTTAGGTTAGGTTAGGTTAGGTTAGGTTAGGTTAGGTTAGGTTAGGTTAGGTTAGGTTAGGTTAGGTTAGGTTAGGTTAGGTTAGGTTAGGTTAGGTTAGGTTAGGTTAGGTTAGGTTAGGTTAGGTTAGGTTAGGTTAGGTTAGGTTAGGTTAGGTTAGGTTAGGTTAGGTTAGGTTAGGTTAGGTTAGGTTAGGTTAGGTTAGGTTAGGTTAGGTTAGGTTAGGTTAGGTTAGGTTAGGTTAGGTTAGGTTAGGTTAGGTTAGGTTAGGTTAGGTTAGGTTAGGTTAGGTTAGGTTAGGTTAGGTTAGGTTAGGTTAGGTTAGGTTAGGTTAGGTTAGGTTAGGTTAGGTTAGGTTAGGTTAGGTTAGGTTAGGTTAGGTTAGGTTAGGTTAGGTTAGGTTAGGTTAGGTTAGGTTAGGTTAGGTTAGGTTAGGTTAGGTTAGGTTAGGTTAGGTTAGGTTAGGTTAGGTTAGGTTAGGTTAGGTTAGGTTAGGTTAGGTTAGGTTAGGTTAGGTTAGGTTAGGTTAGGTTAGGTTAGGTTAGGTTAGGTTAGGTTAGGTTAGGTTAGGTTAGGTTAGGTTAGGTTAGGTTAGGTTAGGTTAGGTTAGGTTAGGTTAGGTTAGGTTAGGTTAGGTTAGGTTAGGTTAGGTTAGGTTAGGTTAGGTTAGGTTAGGTTAGGTTAGGTTAGGTTAGGTTAGGTTAGGTTAGGTTAGGTTAGGTTAGGTTAGGTTAGGTTAGGTTAGGTTAGGTTAGGTTAGGTTAGGTTAGGTTAGGTTAGGTTAGGTTAGGTTAGGTTAGGTTAGGTTAGGTTAGGTTAGGTTAGGTTAGGTTAGGTTAGGTTAGGTTAGGTTAGGTTAGGTTAGGTTAGGTTAGGTTAGGTTAGGTTAGGTTAGGTTAGGTTAGGTTAGGTTAGGTTAGGTTAGGTTAGGTTAGGTTAGGTTAGGTTAGGTTAGGTTAGGTTAGGTTAGGTTAGGTTAGGTTAGGTTAGGTTAGGTTAGGTTAGGTTAGGTTAGGTTAGGTTAGGTTAGGTTAGGTTAGGTTAGGTTAGGTTAGGTTAGGTTAGGTTAGGTTAGGTTAGGTTAGGTTAGGTTAGGTTAGGTTAGGTTAGGTTAGGTTAGGTTAGGTTAGGTTAGGTTAGGTTAGGTTAGGTTAGGTTAGGTTAGGTTAGGTTAGGTTAGGTTAGGTTAGGTTAGGTTAGGTTAGGTTAGGTTAGGTTAGGTTAGGTTAGGTTAGGTTAGGTTAGGTTAGGTTAGGTTAGGTTAGGTTAGGTTAGGTTAGGTTAGGTTAGGTTAGGTTAGGTTAGGTTAGGTTAGGTTAGGTTAGGTTAGGTTAGGTTAGGTTAGGTTAGGTTAGGTTAGGTTAGGTTAGGTTAGGTTAGGTTAGGTTAGGTTAGGTTAGGTTAGGTTAGGTTAGGTTAGGTTAGGTTAGGTTAGGTTAGGTTAGGTTAGGTTAGGTTAGGTTAGGTTAGGTTAGGTTAGGTTAGGTTAGGTTAGGTTAGGTTAGGTTAGGTTAGGTTAGGTTAGGTTAGGTTAGGTTAGGTTAGGTTAGGTTAGGTTAGGTTAGGTTAGGTTAGGTTAGGTTAGGTTAGGTTAGGTTAGGTTAGGTTAGGTTAGGTTAGGTTAGGTTAGGTTAGGTTAGGTTAGGTTAGGTTAGGTTAGGTTAGGTTAGGTTAGGTTAGGTTAGGTTAGGTTAGGTTAGGTTAGGTTAGGTTAGGTTAGGTTAGGTTAGGTTAGGTTAGGTTAGGTTAGGTTAGGTTAGGTTAGGTTAGGTTAGGTTAGGTTAGGTTAGGTTAGGTTAGGTTAGGTTAGGTTAGGTTAGGTTAGGTTAGGTTAGGTTAGGTTAGGTTAGGTTAGGTTAGGTTAGGTTAGGTTAGGTTAGGTTAGGTTAGGTTAGGTTAGGTTAGGTTAGGTTAGGTTAGGTTAGGTTAGGTTAGGTTAGGTTAGGTTAGGTTAGGTTAGGTTAGGTTAGGTTAGGTTAGGTTAGGTTAGGTTAGGTTAGGTTAGGTTAGGTTAGGTTAGGTTAGGTTAGGTTAGGTTAGGTTAGGTTAGGTTAGGTTAGGTTAGGTTAGGTTAGGTTAGGTTAGGTTAGGTTAGGTTAGGTTAGGTTAGGTTAGGTTAGGTTAGGTTAGGTTAGGTTAGGTTAGGTTAGGTTAGGTTAGGTTAGGTTAGGTTAGGTTAGGTTAGGTTAGGTTAGGTTAGGTTAGGTTAGGTTAGGTTAGGTTAGGTTAGGTTAGGTTAGGTTAGGTTAGGTTAGGTTAGGTTAGGTTAGGTTAGGTTAGGTTAGGTTAGGTTAGGTTAGGTTAGGTTAGGTTAGGTTAGGTTAGGTTAGGTTAGGTTAGGTTAGGTTAGGTTAGGTTAGGTTAGGTTAGGTTAGGTTAGGTTAGGTTAGGTTAGGTTAGGTTAGGTTAGGTTAGGTTAGGTTAGGTTAGGTTAGGTTAGGTTAGGTTAGGTTAGGTTAGGTTAGGTTAGGTTAGGTTAGGTTAGGTTAGGTTAGGTTAGGTTAGGTTAGGTTAGGTTAGGTTAGGTTAGGTTAGGTTAGGTTAGGTTAGGTTAGGTTAGGTTAGGTTAGGTTAGGTTAGGTTAGGTTAGGTTAGGTTAGGTTAGGTTAGGTTAGGTTAGGTTAGGTTAGGTTAGGTTAGGTTAGGTTAGGTTAGGTTAGGTTAGGTTAGGTTAGGTTAGGTTAGGTTAGGTTAGGTTAGGTTAGGTTAGGTTAGGTTAGGTTAGGTTAGGTTAGGTTAGGTTAGGTTAGGTTAGGTTAGGTTAGGTTAGGTTAGGTTAGGTTAGGTTAGGTTAGGTTAGGTTAGGTTAGGTTAGGTTAGGTTAGGTTAGGTTAGGTTAGGTTAGGTTAGGTTAGGTTAGGTTAGGTTAGGTTAGGTTAGGTTAGGTTAGGTTAGGTTAGGTTAGGTTAGGTTAGGTTAGGTTAGGTTAGGTTAGGTTAGGTTAGGTTAGGTTAGGTTAGGTTAGGTTAGGTTAGGTTAGGTTAGGTTAGGTTAGGTTAGGTTAGGTTAGGTTAGGTTAGGTTAGGTTAGGTTAGGTTAGGTTAGGTTAGGTTAGGTTAGGTTAGGTTAGGTTAGGTTAGGTTAGGTTAGGTTAGGTTAGGTTAGGTTAGGTTAGGTTAGGTTAGGTTAGGTTAGGTTAGGTTAGGTTAGGTTAGGTTAGGTTAGGTTAGGTTAGGTTAGGTTAGGTTAGGTTAGGTTAGGTTAGGTTAGGTTAGGTTAGGTTAGGTTAGGTTAGGTTAGGTTAGGTTAGGTTAGGTTAGGTTAGGTTAGGTTAGGTTAGGTTAGGTTAGGTTAGGTTAGGTTAGGTTAGGTTAGGTTAGGTTAGGTTAGGTTAGGTTAGGTTAGGTTAGGTTAGGTTAGGTTAGGTTAGGTTAGGTTAGGTTAGGTTAGGTTAGGTTAGGTTAGGTTAGGTTAGGTTAGGTTAGGTTAGGTTAGGTTAGGTTAGGTTAGGTTAGGTTAGGTTAGGTTAGGTTAGGTTAGGTTAGGTTAGGTTAGGTTAGGTTAGGTTAGGTTAGGTTAGGTTAGGTTAGGTTAGGTTAGGTTAGGTTAGGTTAGGTTAGGTTAGGTTAGGTTAGGTTAGGTTAGGTTAGGTTAGGTTAGGTTAGGTTAGGTTAGGTTAGGTTAGGTTAGGTTAGGTTAGGTTAGGTTAGGTTAGGTTAGGTTAGGTTAGGTTAGGTTAGGTTAGGTTAGGTTAGGTTAGGTTAGGTTAGGTTAGGTTAGGTTAGGTTAGGTTAGGTTAGGTTAGGTTAGGTTAGGTTAGGTTAGGTTAGGTTAGGTTAGGTTAGGTTAGGTTAGGTTAGGTTAGGTTAGGTTAGGTTAGGTTAGGTTAGGTTAGGTTAGGTTAGGTTAGGTTAGGTTAGGTTAGGTTAGGTTAGGTTAGGTTAGGTTAGGTTAGGTTAGGTTAGGTTAGGTTAGGTTAGGTTAGGTTAGGTTAGGTTAGGTTAGGTTAGGTTAGGTTAGGTTAGGTTAGGTTAGGTTAGGTTAGGTTAGGTTAGGTTAGGTTAGGTTAGGTTAGGTTAGGTTAGGT